>CM046335.1:21379867-21854894 GCA_025403435.1 Artocarpus heterophyllus
GAGGACTTGGACTGACGTGTGGTGATATGAATTGTAAACGAAAATCCGCTCTGATACCAAAGCCTGTAAGGCCCCCTTATGAACGTCACAGATGTCATTACATTCATACATTACATACCTATTTGAACTTTAAATATAAACATAGTTAAGGAAAACGTAACCAGCATCCATACATACACATTTTTTTTATTTTTTTTTAAACAACATTCATTAACTTAATCCATAATTTAATTTCACATTAATATTAATCATAAACTTTTTTTAATAAAATAAATATACCAAATTGTAAAATCAAAATTTATAGAACATCACATCATTTAAAAGCTACTTGCTTCCACAGTTTGGCAGGCCGAACTTGGGACTTCGGCAGGCCGGCAAAGGTTCCACAAATCTAGGTTTAAAACTTTCAAAGTTTGGCAGGCCGAAAATGTGATCGGTAGGCCGAACATTCTTACATCGACATGCCGACCAATGATGTTCGGCAGGCTGACAGAGCCAAAAGTTTTTAAGAAAACTCAATTTTAAGACAAAATTCAACTTTTCATAAAAATGCGGAAGATCAAATTCTTTAAAATGATAAAATAAAATATTTAAAACATAGTTCTTGTATTCTTAAAACTTAACAAATAAATATGTCCAAATGTAAAACTTGATTTAAATCATATAAACTTTCTTCTTGGCGTTCTTCTGGTTACAATTCATCTTCTTAATGCTCACACGCCTTCCCATGTCCTCCGCCTAATCCATGACTTTCTTACCCTTATCTGCAACATGACATAAACTTAAATAAGCTAAAGCTTAGTAAGTACATATAAATCTCACAATTAAAAAAAAAAACATTTCTTAACATCATCATCATCATATCATAGTAGTGCATTAAGCACAAATTCATAGAAACATATCTTTCATTACATGACCATATTCAAACTTATTCCATTTTATCTTAAGGGCCCAAGTGTTGCACCATAAACATCATTGTAGGCGCACTGTCATGAGAGGAGAAGGGTAGCTAATCCTAAACCAAACATGATATCATAACATATCATATCATAACAATGGTGTGCAACACTTATTAGGTGATACATATATAGATATATATATATATATATATATATAACTTTAATGCTTTGAAATTTGCCATAATCAAACATGCATAACTTTAAATCATGAAAATCTCTCATAAGAAACCCTTTAAGGAAATTATCATAAAATCATCATAAATATCATCATGATCATAATATCAAACCTTATAAAACATATCATGTTGCAGGTGAGAATGTACTTACCTTAAAAGCTAGCTTACTTAACCTTATATGAATTGGTGAAGATGCCGCGGTCTCGATGTGCTCGTTCCTTTGTGTGTTTATGTCATTTATTCATTTAAAAATACAAATAAAATTAATACTTACTATCATAAAGTAAAGCATCCATTCATATAACATTACATATACTTTCATCTCATATGAACATAATTCATAACATGCGTCCTTAATTATAATCATCAAAAACATAAAATCATTATCACATACACTTCACTGACCTACATGGACTTAAGACTTAAAACTTAATTTACACACATACTTTAGACACCATACTTAACAGGGGTAAAGTTAAAACATAAACATATTACCATAATTTTTATTTAGTCATAAAAATTGCATTAGGTATCTAAAAAAACAACCCATACATATCAAACATGAAATCTGCCAACAATAATAATAAGTTTGTGAGTAATCTTTTAAATACATTTTCTAACAATTAAAACACATATATTTTAATTTTAAAAATTTATACTAACATCTTACTATCATATATTTCCATATCATAAAATTATTTCATCATCAATAAAATCATTTAAACATATAAAACATTACATAAAATGAAAGTCCAAAATTAACATTGTTAAAATAGTTTTCTTGACCTAATCTCATAGAAATTACATAACACATAAATCACTCATCAAAACATTACCAAAGTTTGCAGTCTATAATATAACATTTACATGAACATTCTTACCAAATTTCGTAGCAAACAAAGCACATTTACCCCTTGAACAAAAATCACATTTTCATGCATCTTAACCAAACAACAACATTTTACTGTGAGTGGTAGAGGGTAGAAAATTCATAACTTAATTTAGAAAAATCAAAATGACTTGAAACTTGAAAGAACATTAACATAACACACATATGAACATCATATTAAAAATTCAGAATAAACAGAATTTTGTAGAGAAAGATATGGCAGTCAAGAAGATTTCATTTCAAATTTAAACCTGAAAACGAACCCTTACCTCAAAACAATTTTTCTCAAATTCCTTCGAATTCGTCCAAAGAAAACTCAATATTTCTCAAATATTTGCAAGAGAATAGAGGATGAGACAAAGAAGAAATTCGTGAAGAAGAGAGAGTGAGAGAGAAAACGAGAGAGAGAGATAGAGAAAGAAAAGAACGTTTTAAAAAAATTAACGTAATGAGCATAATGTAAAAAGGGGAGTCAAAACTCTCCGTTAAGTCAGAAATTTTCTGACTCATCTAGACTAAATTTTTGTAGAGAAGGAGAGGAGATTAGAGAAAGTCAAAATCATTAGTCTCACTTATCATATTTTGCCTTCTAAAAATAGGAAACCATTATCGATTACGTTCAATCAACAAAAATCAATGATTTAATTTCCTTAAATGATAAAATTAATTCATAATTATACCACTTAATCACCCAATTAACGTATTTATCTCAATCATAAATTTGGACAGATTTTTGCTGACTGCTCATTAGCTATCATCGGCCTGTCGACTGCACAGTTTGGCCTGTCGATTCCATGAAGTTTGACCTGCTGATGGTTTCTATCGGCCTGACGATTCTTGGCAGACTTTTCGGCCTGTCGAACCTAAAAGTTCGGCCTGTCGAATTGTCCTTAAAATACCATACATTATAACATTTAAGTCATCATTGCATCATAATTATACATACATTAAAATTAACATGAACACTTGAGCACAACGATTCCATGCGGTCGTCACCTGTCATAGAACTTGAAATAAATAGTTAGTAATATTAAGATCATAAATCATAACTTATAACATAAATTATTAATAAAATTTTCTTAACGTCGTTACTAACTTAACATGATCTGTTACATCAAAATTAGTAGGTGTTACACCCATATCTTAATAGTGGTATGCTTGTCGGTATGTTGGAGGCATGAATCTTGATGGCGTAGACTTGTTATTCATAGATATGGAATCCATAGCTCCTCTTAGGAGTGATGATATCCTCTTATTTGTGTTGTCCTGTAATTGAAAAATTGGAGCGCTCAGCCATTTTGATACATAAGTGTAACCGAATGGTATATTATCTTTGGATAGTAAGTTTTCTGATGGTGAGATGATGAAACGTAAGATAAAAATAATCAGGAAGGTAAGACAAAACTTGTCCTTAAGTCGATTATGGATTATCATATGGGATACAATACACTATGATATGTCATAGAGACTTGGCTACACAGGCTTCGTAATTCTATGTAGTTCGAGAGTGCAGCTCCAAGCTTTTTATGGAGTAGCGTTAGAGTTGATAATTATGAAATGGATATCTAGGATATTGGGTTTCATAATTATTGGGAGCTTGAACTATATAGGTCCATTTGGTCCCCTTTGCTAGCTCACAAAATCCTGTAATGACACGGCATGCTTTTCCAATGATTGGTGACTTATGTAAGATTTATCAGATTGGTTAAATTTGAAAGAATTAAATAATTCATGTCTGTTTATTGGTTGAATTAATTTTCTAATAAAATTAATTCAAGATAAACTTGTTAAATTAATGGGATTAGATAATTCTTGTCTATTTATCGGTTGATTTAATTGGATAAATTAGATCAAGATAAACTTGTAGAATTATTGTGAATTGATTTATTTTCTTAGAGATTATCTTGATAAAGTTGTTTTTATCAAATAACTTCTCTATTGGGTTATTTGAATTAAAACTAAGACTTTATCCTATAGAATCTCAGGTGGAAAATAAAAAATTTACGGAGATATTTACGTGGGAGTTTGGCCTGCTGATCTATGTGTTTAGCCTGCCGATGGGGCCTGTTCGGCATGCCGATCAGGCTGTTCGGCCTGCCGATTAGCGAGAGATAACATTACTCATTTTCACGCGGATCTTATTAGATATTGATCCAAACTTGATTCTGTTTCGAGTTTTTGAGACCTAATCTGATAAGGACTGACCCCGAGACCAATCGCTATATAAAGAGAGTAAGTCTCATGAGTTACTAAGAACAATTGAGAGATTAAGAGTGATACTCTGAGTGAGAATCTGAAAACTCCCTGAGAGCTTTTGTTCACAAATCATGAACACTTGCTTTGGGTTCTCTCGATTGGTTGGAAGGAGAGTCATCGGTGGAAGAGCTGTACGTGTGAGCCCACACTCATTCTGGTCATGGATAGAGAATAGCAAAGAAGACTAGTTGGTTGAGGCTCTTCTGGAACGTCACTTCTCTTCACGGGTTGCGGAGGTTCTTCGGCACCCAAAGGTTAGTAGGATCTGTTTAATTTATACATATAGCATGTCAAACTTGTGTTTTGAAAATTACTTTGATATAAAATTTTAAAAAATTCCGCTGTGCACTCTTTTTCCAACACTAAACACTGTCCTCTTCTTGGACGAGGGCAGTTCTCATAGCATTCTCGGACACGGCTAGGTAGGCATATAATGTCTCTCCCTGTAAAAGTTTGGATAGGAGCGAGGGTGTGGCTAAGTATCTCTTAAGGTTTTAAAAAGCTTCTTCACACTCCTTGCTCCACTCAAAGCTCCCCTTGAGTGCTTGAAAAAATAGGTGGCATTTGTCAGTAGACAGGGAAACAAATCTAGACAGGGCTACCACTATGCTGGTTAGCTTCTGTACCTCCTTGATTGTCGATCATTGCTTGGGCCTTGGCTGGGTTGATCTTGATTCCCCTTTGCTTCACCATGAACCCAAGAAACTTGCCTGAGCTAACTCTGAACACGCACTTGGCCAAATTGAGTTTTATCCCATATTCCCAAAGAATGTTGAAACTTGCCCGGAGATCGGCGATGTGGTATGTTGCTTGGATAGATTTGACGAGCATATCATCAACGTATACCTCCATGGTCTTGTCGATCAGCCGAGGAAACATCTTGTTCACTAGGCACTGGTAGGTTGCTTCGACATTCTTCAATCCGAAAGGCATAACCACATAGCAGAACAGCCCTTGGTCCGTGGTGAAGGTGGTCTTAATCTAGTCTTCCTTGGTCATCCTAATTTGGTTGTATTTGGCATAGGCATCCATAAAGCATATTTGCTCATGTCTAGCAGTCGTATTTACGAGCTAGTCTATCCGAGGAAGTGGGAAGCAGTCTTTGTGGCAGGCCTTATTTAGGTCGGTATAGTTGGTGCAGACTCACCATTTCTTGTTGGCTTTCTTAACAAGGACTACATTCACCAACCACTCTGGATAGCTGACTTCTTGGATAAATCCAGCCTTTAAGAGTTTTTGGGCCTCCTCGTTAATGGCGGCATACCTTTTTAGATTGAAGGCTCTTCATTTCCAGATGACCGGCCTGTGCTCGGGCCGGACATAGAGGTGATAGCAGATGACGCTTCGGTCGATGCCGGGCATGTCTTCGTGGGACCATGCGAATACATCCCAATATTCAGTTAGAAACTTCTCTAGGTCGGCCTGGACCTTAGGTTTTAACTGAGAACCTAGTTAGACCGTTCGATCAGGATGTTTAGGATCCAAATTGTATGGCGCCAACTCCTCTACTGATGTGGCTCTCACCTCTTTTTCTGAAAGCCAGGGATCTAAGTTAGCCAGCATCTTTGGCTTTAGTTCAGCAGGAAGCAACATCTTGTCCACCTTATAGATAGCCGAGACACTCAAGTGTTGTGCCAAGGCCTCCATGGTGGCATTTCCATAACAGTCTCAAGAATCCTTCTACCGTGATCCGATTACTCCGACCCCATTCTGTGTTGGGAATTTTATTGCCAAGTGATAGGTGGAGACCATGGCCTTCAGGGCATTTAAGCTTGGCTGTCTAATGATTATATTATACTGAGAGGGTTTGTCAACAACAAGGAAGTCAACGATGCGTGTTACCCTGTAGCCCCATCTCCGAAGGTAACTAACAGGCCAACCTTTCCATCTACTCGACGTATTTTCTGGTGAAGCCATATAACGATGTCTGGACTGGGACAAAGGTAGCATTATTGATCTTCCGCCTATTGTAGGCTTGCTTGAAAAGAATGTCGGCCATGCTGCCGTTGTAAATCAAAACTCACCAAACAATATTGTTAGCGATCGGAATTCACATATGTGCGGATGAACAAGTTTTTCTACCTCCTCTTCAGTGAAGGTAATATGGACATCTTCTTGTTAATAGATCTTGTTGATATGCTTGAACATATTCATGAGGTTGCCTCTCTCGACCAGCCGAGCTTCCCAAGCATAAGCCCGCCGTCCACTTGAAGTGTCCTCGGTAACAGGCCCTCTAAAAATCATGTAAACGATGTTCGGGCGTTTCAAGATGTTCACACCTTCGTTGTGTGGTCGGCTCTGGGCATCTCAACTTGGCTAGTCGTTTCTCCTAGCCGTGAAGCCAGGACTTAAGACTCGCTCAACGAATTCCTGAAAGTGTCTATCTCAGACTAGTCTTTCGATTTGGTCCTTTAGCTAAATACAGTCGTAAGTGTGGTGCCCGACATTCTTATGACAATTGCAGTACTTGTTCTGGTCCCTCTTTGCTTTGTTTTCTCTCAGCTTGGGTGGATCTACCAACAAGCTCCAACCATTCACCTGGGTCAATACATCATCAATGTTGCGACCATGGGAGTGTAGGATTGGAACTTCCCGGTCGGCACCTTGGTCTTCTTGATCTTTTGCTTTTCTTTCTTTTGCTTCTTGCTCTGCTTAGCATTGGGTTGCTCCAGAGGGGATTTTTGTTAATTCCCTTTCTTGTTGCCGTTATTGCTTCCTTCACTTTTCAGGTGACTCTTCATGTATTTGGCCTCGTCGGCATACCTCTGAACATAGCCGAGCCTTTGGGAGAAGGTGCTCGGCTGCTTGAATGTGAGTGACCAGGTCAAGTTCCTATCACGGAGACCATCTGTGAATGCGTGCTTCAAGGTCGCTTAGTGCAAGTAGGAGATTGTTAGACATGTATGCCCTAGGGAGTAAAAATGTAATAAGTTTTTCGAGACATTTTTTATCAATAAAGAATTTATTCATTATTTATATACCAAATCTTGTCCTCTTTACTTTCATATTTGTTGAATGTATGTTAAGCAAACAATAGTCTGAGACTGTCGATCTAAACCTTAAGAATTGGGCATATGATGGACGGATTATGCGGAAGACACGATTCTTAAGGTGATGGTCTAAATCATATGATCTGCAATCGAAGGAATAAAGTTGGGCACTTTATTCATGCAAAGATTGTTATGTTGTTTATATCCCTTTTGGGAGATGGTTTGTCTTGACCATCGGAGATGGACTCCGTGATTAGAAACATTGGGATGTTGTCATAGGTAACAATGTGCTGGATCGGGACATAAAGTTTATTGATTTGGATTAATAATTCTGTCTCAACAAATTGATTCAATTTAGACAATCATTTGTGTTGTATCTTAATCCTGAGATGAATAGTGGGCCCGTTGTCTTGACTTATGTCTTTTGATGTACCAAAGGGTGACACCCACATCTTAATAGTGGTATGCATGCCGGTACGTTGGAGGCATAACTCTTGATGGCGTAAACTTGTTATTCAAAGATATGGAATCCATAGCTCCTCTTTAGGAGTGATGATATCCTCTTATATGCGTTATCCTGCAATTGAAAAACTGGAGCGCTCAACCATTTGGATACATAAGTATAACCGAATAGTATACTATCTTTGGATAGTAAGTTTTTTTATGGTGAGATGATGGACAGTAAGATAAAAATAATCGGGAAGGTAAGACAAAACTTGTCCTTAAGCCGATTATGGATTATCATATGGGGATACGATACACTATGATATGTCATGGAGACTTGGCTACACGGGCTTCGTAATTCTATGTAGTTTGAGAGTGCAG
Source organism: Artocarpus heterophyllus (assembly GCA_025403435.1). NCBI lineage: Eukaryota > Viridiplantae > Streptophyta > Magnoliopsida > Rosales > Moraceae > Artocarpus > Artocarpus heterophyllus. The sequence continues at coordinate 21,387,963 of CM046335.1, forward strand.
CTTCAAGCTTTTAGTGGAGTAGCGTTGGAGTTGATAATTATGAAATGGATATTTGGGATATTGGGTTTCATAATTATCAGGAGCTTGAACTATATAGGTCCATTTGGTCCCCTTTGCTAGCTCACAAAATCCTATAACGACACGGCGTGCTTTTCCAATGATTGGTGACTTATGTCAGATTTATCAGATTGGTTAAATTTGAAAGAATTAAATAATTCATGTCTGTTTATCGGTTGAATTAATTTTGTAATAAAATTAATTCAAGATAAACTTGTTGAATATTGGAATCGGATAATTCTTGTCTGTTTATCGGTTGATTTAATTGGATAAATTAGATCAAGATAAACTTGTAGAATTATTGTGAATTGATTTATTTTCTTAGAGATTATCTTGATAAAGTTGTTTTGATCAAATAACTTCTCTATTGGGTTATTTGAATCAAAATTGAGACTTTATCCTATAGAATCTCGGGTGGAAAATAAAAGATTTACGGAGATATTTACGTGGGAATTTGGCCTGCCGATCTACGTGTTCGGCCTGCCGATGGGGTGTGTTCGGCATGCCGATCAGGCTGTTTGGCCTGCCGTTTAACGAGAGATAAGATTACACGTTTTCACACGGATCTTATCAGATATTGATCCGAACTTGATTCTGTTTCGAGTTTTTGAGATCTAATCTAATAAGGACTGACCCCAGGACCAATTGCTATATAAAGGGAGTAAGTCTCATGAGTTACTCAGATCAATTGAGAGATTAAGAATGATACTCTAAGTGAGAATCTGAAAACTCCCTGAGTGCTTTTGTTCACAAATCACGAACACTTGCTTTGGGTTCTCTCGATTGGTTGGAAGGAGAGTCACCGGTGGAAGAGCTGTACGTGTGAACCCACACTCATTCCGGTCATGGATAGAGAATAGCAAAGAAGACCAGTTGGTTGAGGCTCTTCTGGAACGTTACTTCTCTTCACGGGTTGCGGAGGTTCTTCAGCACACAAAGGTTAGTAGGATCTGTTTAATTTATACATATAGCATGTTAAACTTGTGTTTTGGAAATTACTTTGATATAAAATTTTAAAAAATTCTGCTGCGCACTCTTTTTCTAATAATTGGTATCAGAGCTGTGGTTTTTACATAAATTTACGAGTTTGTGATCATACTATATGTATAAATTTTATGATCTTAATCTCTCCTATGCTTGAATTTAATTTTATAGAGATGTGGCACTCTAGGTTTCTATATATTATATGTTGTCATGGATTATGTGGTGAATGTTCATTAATTAATTATGGTTGATTAAATTGTTATTTAATTATTTACTAATTAATTAATTTATGCCGCTTATGGTTCCTTAGAGGTTAAAATGTGTATCTAGGTTTTTCATGAAAGTAGATGGCGGACTATCATTTTCGTCTAGGAATTGTTATTTAATTTTAAATTTGTAAGAATTTTGTAATTAAATAATTATTCGGAGAAGACGGATCTAGAAAACGGATTTAGAAGATGGATAATAACGCACCCAGGTATTTCCTAAGTCTCTAATTTTATGTTTTTGAATTGTTGAAAATAAAATTGATGAATTGCATTAAAAATGTATTTTTTAGAATGGGAGATTTCTGCTCGGTAGGCATGCCAAACCCTCCAATTCGGTAGGCCGATGGTCACAGATCGGCAGGCCGGATATGTGGTTCGGCAGGCCGTCAGTGGGGCAGAAATTAGGTGGCTCTGTCGGCAGGCCAAACTTTCATGGGTTGGCAGGCCGATGAAGCATGACCGGTAGGCCGATCACCCAGATCAGCCTGCCGACCGAGAGCTAAAAAATTTCCAAAAAAGGTGCAATTTTTACAGTGCAGTTTTAATTTTATTTTTGAGATGATTCTGAGAAACATTAAATTTGGATATGACCGGGAATATGAAGTATTTGATTCATACGGGATTGAAGACTTAAAGATGGGAATTACATGAAGAAGGATACAACTTGAGGATTCAAGGATGAAGAATCGATATATGTCTCGATTATTCTCTTGTAATCTTAGATTTCTATTCTCTAGGGTGGAACCATAATATTACGGTAATTATTATTTTGCTTGTAGCTTTGCTTGATTGCTTTACTTGTTTGCATTATAATATGATTTGCCATGTATATTGATAACATGTCATATAGAATAGGAAGTGCCACACATATTAAAATTGTTCATGCATAATTTTAAAATAAACCTTAATTTCAAAAGATTGAGTGGGAGAAGGTTTTCGAAGAGAGAACCTAAGGCCTCCATTGTTGGTCCATAGGAAGAACATGGTAGTCCCGACCCCTAGGAAGGGATTTCTATCATGTACCAGATTGGATCTCTGAGAGGATAAGGTATTTTAGCATAATTTATGGTTGCACACCCCTAGGTGGTGATTATAAATCATGGATAAAATATTAAAACGATGGTTATACACTCACGTTAATTTTATTATTAACCTCCCCTAGGAGCTCTGTTAATAAAATTAATGGCCAAAGAAACGATTATTAATATATGCTAGATCATACGGGTCCTGGATGGCATATATTAATTAGGAGGGGATCCGTGTTCCTGATTAAATTTGGCATGACTCCCCTAGGAGCTTGTTGAATTATGAGTTAGGAATTATCGTTGTAAGGTTGTGATATTTTCAAGGTTTTAACACATAACACATTTGTATATTTTTACATGATTGTGTTATCTTACTAAATTATTATGATATGTTTGCTTATATTTGGTATATGGTTCTTTATTGTAGATTAAAAATGTCTAAAAATGCTTTATCATCGATACTTGACAAAAACCTGTTAACTGGTGAGAATTACAATGATTGAAAACGGAACCTGGATATCGTCCTGTCCTTTGAGAAACTGAAATATGTTCTGACAACCCTTGTCCTCCCGAGCCTACGGGAGACTCATCTAATGAGCAATTCCAAGCGTATGACCACTGGAAAGATGCTAATGATCAGGCCCGCTGCTATGTTATGGCCAACATGAATAATGTGCTACAGGCTCAACATCAAGATTATGAGACTACGAAGCAGATCTTGGATAATCTTGAGGATATGTTTGGAGGCCAGGCCATAACAAAGCGGCAAGGGGCGCTTTGGAAACTCTTAAACTGTAGACAGAGACCGGGGACATCTGTAAAGGAGCATATGATGTTGGTCATGGGTTACCTCGCTGAGGCTTAAACCAATGGAGCCGACATCGATGCTGAAACTTAGATGACTATGGTCTTTGAGACTCTGTCTAAGGAATTTATTCTGTTTAGAGCTACATTTAATTTGAGCAATCTACAGGATATGACCTTGACAGAATTAATGAAACAGTTATAGGAGTTTGAACTGCTGATTAGGGAGTCTCCTGTGGGTGGTGAGGCCAACATGGTAGCTGCTTCTAGTTCCAATTCTAACTCTAGGAATGGAAAGAAGCAACAGGCCAAGAACAGGAAGTCTTCTGTTCCTGCTAACACCAAGAGCAAGAAGAAGAAGAAGAAGAACCCAAAGAAGCTTAAGTGCTTCTTCTGTGGAAAGGTCGGGCATATTAAGAAGCATTGCAAGGACTTCCTTTCCAAAAGAGGTAGGTGTGATCTTCTATATTTAGAAACTTGTTTGGTTGAGGAATCCAGTGACATTTGGGTCATAGATTTAGGTGCAACTAATCATGTTTGTGTTTCTCTGCAGGGATTCAAAGAAACGAGAAGTCTGCTTCATGAAGACTTCACACTTTGGATGGGTGATGGATCCTTGGTCTCAGCGGAAGCAGTGGGAGACGTCCATCTTTACTTTGATAACTATAAGAATTTATTTTTGCAAGATTGTTTTTATGTTCCTAAATTTAAAAGGAATTTAATTTTTGTATCTTGTTTATTTAAAGACTCCTACGTGGTATCTTTTAATGAAAAGTGATGATTCGTAAAAACAAATCTTTTATCAGTTTTGGATGGATGCAAAATCATCTATATTTTATCAAGCCTAAGATGGACTTATTGCTTAATGCTGAGATGAATGATAATAACTCTAAAAGACTTAAAACTTCTCACTCTAATAAGACTTATCTTTGGCATTTGCGCCTTGGTCACAATAACCTGAATAGGATTCAAAGGTTGGTAAGGGATGGACCCTTAAGTCACTTAAAGGTGGAATCTATACCTCAATGTGAATCTTGTTTGGAGGGTAAAATGACTAAAAGACCATACGGGTCTAAAGACAATATGGCCGAAAGGGTTCTAGAACTTATGCATAGTGATGTTAGCGGAACGATGAACATCTGGGCACGAGGAGGGTATGAGTACTTCGTCACTTTTATTGACGATTACTCAAGGTATGGGTATGTTTACCTGATGCACCATAAAAGCGAAACTTATGACAAGTTCAGGGAGTTTCGGGCTGAAGTGGAAAAGCAATTGGGTAGACCCATAAAGGCACTTCGATTCGATCAAGGTGGAGAATACCTTTCTGATGAGTTCTTGGGACACTTATTAGAGAATGGGATTTTATCCCATTTGACTGCGCCAGGCACTCCACAGCAGAATGGCATAGCGAAGAGAAGAAATAGGACTTTGTTGGACATGATTAGGTCCATGATGAGTTATTTATCATTACCTTTATCCTTTTGGGGATATGCACTACAAACTGCATGTTATCTTTTGAACAATGTGCCTTCAAAATCGGTCCCTAAAACTCCTCACGAATTGTGGACAAGAAGGAAGACATCCTTAAACCATATTCGCATATGGGGATGTCAGCTCATGTCCTGTTTAAGGATCTAAATAAGTTGGAAACATGTTCAAAAGTTTGCGTGTTTGAAGGATATCCAAAAGGGACTAAAGGGAGTTATTTTTATAACCCAAAGGAAAATAAAGTCATTGTTTCAACTAATGTAACTTTCCTTGAGGAGAGTTACATGGATGACTTTAAACCTAGAAGCAAAGTGGTGCTTGAGGAGTTAAGGAGTGATCCGATCACTCCAGAGGTTCCAAACGAAACCAATCCGATCAGTGTAGAAAAACCAAACAAACCTGAACAACGACCTAAGGGGCTTTGGCATAGTGGGAGGATCGGGTGTCAACCTGAGAGGTATATGTTCAATGGGGAGGTCTTCTTGGCTGAACCGGATGAACATGACAGGGATCCTTATACTTACACAGAAGCTATAAAGGATGTTGATTCAAAACTCTGGACAGAGGCCATGAACACAGAGATGAAGTCTATGGAGACTAATCAGCTCTGGGAGCTTGTGGATCTTCCCGAAGGGGTAAAACCCATAGGGTGTAAGTGGATCTACAAGAGGAAAAGAGGAGTAGATGGAAAGCTCGAAACCTTTAAGGCTAGACTGGTAGCTAAGGGTTATACACAAAAGGAAGGAATCGATTATGAGGAAACCTTTTCGCCTGTAGCCATGCTTAAATCCATCCGGATTCTCTTGTCCATAGCTGCCGCTCTCGACTACGAGATTTGGCAGATGGATGTCAAGACGGCTTTTCTAAATGACTATCTTGATGAATCCATTTATAAGGAACAGCCAAACGGGTTCAAGGTCACGGGTCAAGAGGGTAAGGTTTGTAAGCTGCTAAAGTCAATTTATGGACTTAAGCAGGCTTCTTGTTCTTGGAACATAAGATTTGATTAGGTGATCAAGACTTATGGGTTCTCACAAAATGTGAATGAGCCATGTGTTTACAAACACATAAAGGATGGGAATGTGGTTTTTCTACTGCTCTATGTAGATGACATTCTACTAATTGGCAATGACGTTGGGGCGTTGTCATCGGTCAAATTATGGTTGACCAAGCAGTTTGACATGAAGGACTTGGGTGAGGCTAATTTTGTTCTCGGTATCTAGATCTTTCGGGATAGGAAGAACAAAATGATAGCTTTGTCTCAGGCCAGCTACATAGATAAAATTCTCAGGAGGTTTGCAATGCAGGATTCCAAGAAAGGTGGGAAACCATCTAGGTCTAGAATTACTCTTTCTAAGAAAGACTCTCCAAAGTCTTATGAAGAAAGAGAATACATGAAGAAGGTGCCTTATGCTTCAGCAGTGGATAGTCTCATGTATGCCATGCTTTGCACACGACCAGATATTAGCTATGCTGTCGGGATTGTAAGTCGATTTTAGGCAGATCCAGGACCGAACCACTGGGCTGCAATAAAGCATATTTTCAAGTACCTGCGAAGGACTCAAGGGTATATGCTTGTATATTCGAGTGAGGACCTGACTCCTCTAGGATATACTGATTCAGATTTTCAATCCTGTTTGGATTCTAGGAAATCGACTTTGGGTTTTGTGTTTACTTTGGGCGACGGTGCCATTAGTTGGAGAAGTGCTAAGCAAGATTGCACTTCGGATTCAATGATGGAGGCCGAGTATGTGGCAGCTAGTAATGCTTCAAAAGAAGCAGTGTGGCTCTACAAGTTTCTTGGGGATCTTGAGGTTGTTCCTGGTATGGATAAGGCGGTATCACTGTACTATGATAATAGTGCGGCGGTAGCTAATGTTAAGGAACCAAGATTTCACAAGAAGAGTAAAGATATTGAACGGAAGTATCATGTGATAAAGGACTTCATTGAGGGCGGGCATGTCACGGTGTGCAAGATCGCGTCAGAGGACAATTTAGCTGATCCATTTACGAAGACACTTACTAGGAGAGTCTTCGAGAGGCATGTCGAAGCTATGAGGATGCGGGATTTGTCATATTTACTCACTTAGTGCAAGTGGGAGATTGTTAGACATGTATGCCCTAGGGAGTAAAAATGTAATAAGCTTTTGGAGACATTTTTTATCAATAAAGAATTAATTCATTATTTATATACCAAATCTTGTCCTCTTTACGTTCATATTTGTTGAATGTATGTTAAGCAAACAATAGTCTGAGACTGTCGGTCTAAACCTTAAGAATTGGGCATATGATGGACGGATTATGCGGAAGTCACGATTCTTAAGGTGATGGTCTAAATCATACGATCCGCAATCGAGGGAATAAAGTTAGGCGCTTTATTCATGTAAAGATTGTTATGTTGTCTATATCCCTTTTGGGAGATGGTTTGTCTTGACCATCGGAGATGGACTCCGTGAATAGAAACATTGGCATGTCGTCATAGGTGACAGTGTGTTGGATCGGGACATAAAGTGAATTGATTTGGATTAATAATTCTGTCTCGACAAATTGATTCACTTTAGACAACCATTTGTGTTGTATCTTAATCCTGAGATGAATAGTGGGCCCGTTGTCTTGACTTATGTCTTTTGATGTACCAAAGGGTGACACCCACATCTTAATAGTGGTATGCATGCCGATACGTTGGAGGCATGACTCTTGATGGCATAGATTTGTTACTCATAGATATGGAATCCATAGCTCCTCTTTAGGAGTGATGATATCATCTTATATGCGTTGTCCTGTAATTGAAAAACTGGAGCGCTCATCCATTTGGATACATAAGTGTAACCGAATGGTATACTATCTTTGGATAGTAAGTTTTCTGATGGTGAGATGATGGAACGTAAGATAAAAATAATCGGGAAGGTAAGACAAAACTTGTCCTTAAGCCGATTATGGATTATCATATGGGGATACGATACACTATGATATGCCATGGAGACTTGGCTACACGGGCTTCGTAATTCTATGTAGTTCGAGAGTGCAGCTCCAAGCTTTTAGTGGAGTAACGTTGGAGTTGATAATTATGAAATGGATATCTGGGATATTGGGTTTCATAATTATCGGGTGCTTGAACTATATCGGTCCATTTGGTCCTCTTTGCTAGCTCACAAAATCCTGTAACGACACGGCGTGCTTTTCCAATGATTGGTGACCTATGTCGGATTTATCTGATTGGTTAAATTTGAAAGAATTAAATAATTCATGTCCGTTTATCGGTTGAATTAATTTTGTAATAAAATTAATTCAATATAAACTTGTTAAATTATTGGGATCGGATAATTCTTGTCTGTTTATCGGTTGATTTAATTGGATAAATTAGATCAAGATAAACTTGTAGAATTATTGTGAATTGATTTATTTTCTTAGAGATTATCTTGATAAAGTTGTTTTGATCAGATAACTTCTCTATTGGGTTATTTGAATTAAAACTGAGACTTTATCCTATAGAATCTCAGGTGGAAAATAAAATATTCGCGGAGATATTTACATGGGAGTTCGGCCTGCCGATGGGGCCTATTCGGCATGCCGATCAGGCTGTTCGGCCTGTCGATTAACGAGAGATAAGATTACGCGTTTTCACGTGGATCTTATCAGATATTGATCCAAACTTGATTCTGTTTTGAGTTTTTGAGACCTAATCTGATAAGGACCGACCCCGAGACCAATCGCTATATAAAGGGAGTAAGTCTCATGAGTTACTCAGATCAATTGAGAGATTAAGAGTGATACTCTAAGTGAGAATCTGAAAACTCCCTGAGAGCTTTTGTTCACAAATCACGAACACTTGCTTTGGGTTCTCTCGATTGGTTAGAAGGAGAGTCACCGGTGGAAGAGCTGTACGTGTGAGCCCACACTCATTCTGGTCTTGGATAGAGAATAGCAAAGAAGACCAGTTAGTTGAGGCTCTTCTGGAACATTACTTCTCTACAAGGGTTGCAGAGGTTCTTCAGCACACAAAGGTTAGTAGGATCTGTTTAATTTATACATATAGCATGTCAAACTTGTGTTTTAGAAATTACTCTGATATAAAATTTTAAAAATTCTGTTGCGCACTCTTTTTCCAACACTGAACACTGTCCTCTTCTTGGACGAGGGCCGATCTCATAGCTTTCTCGGACACGGCTAGGTAGGCATATAATGTCTCTCCCTGTAAAAGTTTGGATAGGAGCGAGGGTGTGGCTAAGTATCTCTTGAGATTTTAAAAAGCTTCTTCACACTCCTTGCTCCACTCAAAGCTCCCCTTGAGTGCTTGAAAAAATAGGTGGCATTTGTCGGTAGACAGGGAAACAAATCTAGACAGGGCTACCACTATGCTGGTTAGCTTCTGCACCTCCTTGATTGTCGATCATTGCTTGGGCCTTGGCTGGGTTGATCTTGATTCCCCTTTGCTTCACCATGAACCCAAGAAACTTGCCTGAGCTAACTCCGAACGCGCACTTGGCCAGGTTGAGTTTCATCCCATATTCCTAAAGAATGTTGAAACTTGCTCGGAGATCGGCGATGTGGTATGTTGCTTGGATAGATTTGACAAGCATATCATCAACGTATACCTCCATGGTCTTGCCGATCAGCCGAGGAAACATCTTGTTCACTAGGCAATGGTAGGTTGCTTCGACATTCTTCAATCCGAAAGGCATAACCATATAGCAGAACAGCCCTTGGTCCGTGGTAAAGGTGGTCTTAATCTGGTCTTCCTTGGTCATCCTAATTTGGTTGTATTTGGCATAGGCATCCATAAAGCATAGTAGCTCATGTCCAGCAGCGTATTTACGAGCTAGTCTATCCGAGGAAGTGGGAAGCAGTCTTTGGGGCAGGCCTTATTTAGGTCGGTATAGTCGGTGCAGACTCACCATTTCTCGTTGGCTTTCTTAACAAGGACTACATTCGCCAACCACTCTGGATAGATGACTTCTTGGATAAATCTAGCCTTTAAGAGTTTTTGGGCCTCCTCGCTGATGGTGGCATACCTTTTCGGATTGAAGGCTCTTCATTTCCAGATGACTGGCTTGTGCTCGGGCCGGACATAGAGGTGATAGCAGATGACGCTTCGGTCGATGCAGGGCATGTCTTCATGGGAGCATGCGAATACATCCCAATATTCTATTAAGAACTTCTCTAGGTCAGCCTGGACCTCAGGTTTCAACTAAAAACCTAGTTAGACCGTTCGATTAGGATGTTTAGGATCCAAATTGTATGGCACCAACTCCTCTACCGATGTGGCTCCCTCCTCTTTTTCTAAAAGCCAGGGATCTAAGTTAGCCAGCATCTTTGGCTTTAGTTCGGCAGGAAGCAGCATCTTGTCCACCTTATAGATAGCTGAGACACTTAAGTGTTGTGCCAAGGCCTCCCTAACGGCATTTCCATAACAGTCTCGAGAATCCTTCTACTGTGATCCGATTACTCCGACCCCATTCTGTGTTGGGAATTTTATTGCCAAGTGGTAGGTGGAAACCATGGCCTTCAGAGCATTCAAGGTTGGCAGTCCATTGATTATATTGTACTGAGAGGGTTTGTCGACGACAAGGAAGTCAACGATGCGTGTTACCCTATAGCCCCATATCCGAAGGTGACTGACATGCCAACCTTTCCAACTACTCGACGTATTCTCCAGTGAAGCCATATCACGGTGTCTGGACTGGGACAAAGGCAGCGTTACTGATCTTCAGCCTGTTGTAGGCCTACTTGAAAAGAATGCCAGCCAAGCTGCCGTTGTCAATCAGTACTCACCGAACAATATTGTTAGCGATCGGGAGTTCACATACGAGGGTATTATTGTGGGATGAACAAGTTTTTCTACCTCCTCTTCAGTGAAGGTAATATGGACATCTTCTTGTCAATAGATCTTGTTGATATGCTTGAACATATTCATGAGGTTGCCTCTCTCGACCAGCCGAGCTTCCCAAGCATAAGCCCGCCGTCCACTTGAAGTGTCCTCGGTAACAGGCCCTCTAAAAATCATATAAACGATGTTTGGGCGTTCCGAGATGTTCACACCTTCGTTGTGAGGTCAGCTCTGGGCATCCCGACTTGGCTAGTCATTTCTCCTAGCCGTGAAGCCAAGACTTAAGACTCGCTCAATGAATTCCTGCAAGTGTCTATCTCAGACCAGTCTTTCGATTTGGTCCTTTAGCTAAATACAGTCGTAAGTGTGGTGCCCGACATTCTTATGACAATTGCAGTACTTGATCTAGTCCCTCTTTGCTTTGTTTTCTCTTAGCTTGGGTGGATCTACCAACAATCTCCAACCATTCACCTGGGTTAATACATCATTAATGCTGCGACTAAGGGAGTGTAGGATTGGAACTTCCCGGTCGGCACCTTGGTCTTCTTGATCTTTTGCTTTTCTTTCTTCTACTTCTTGCTCTGCTTAGCATTGGGCTGCTCTAGTGGGGATTTTTGTATCTTCCCTTTCTTGTTGCAGTTATTGCTTCCTTCGCTTTTCGGGCGGCTCTTCATGTATTTGGCCTCGTTGGCATTCCTCTAAACATAGCCGAGCATTTGGGAGAAGGTGCTCGGCTGCTTGAATGTGAGTGACCAGGTCAAGTTCCTATCACAAAGACCATCTATGAATGCGTGCTTCAAGGTCTCATCTTCAACATGCCTAACCTCTAATGTAGCTCTGGTGAATCGCTTTATGTAATCCTTTACATTCCCATCCCCCTACTTGACAGCATAAAGGTGAGTTATTTCCTTCCTTCTCGTCTTTGTCGTGGAAAATGCAGAGGAGAAGGCATCAGATAGCTAGCAAAAAGAGGTGATAGTGCCTGACTCAATTTGCTTAAACCACAGCCGAGCAGGGCCGGTTAATGTGAACAAAAAGGCTTTGCACATAGTTATGTCACTGGCGTTCTGAAGAAGCATGTGACCTTGATAGAGCTCTACGTGCTCATCTACATTGATCGTCCCATCGTATGCCTTGATCTATAGGACTTTGAATTTTGGGGCATGGGGGACCACATGATGGCATCAATGAATGGCTGGTCTGGCATGCCGCCCTTATCCAATCCAAGCTGGTTGTTCCAGATCTAATCGATTTGCCTTTAGAGTTCCCAGAATTGACGACTGTTGGTATCTTCAGGCAGCTCTACCCTGTACAGGCTCTGCCTTTAACCCTGTCGCCACCTCCGGGTCACCTGTCCTATTGAACTTCTCCCTAGCGAATGAGTCAGTCGAACATTAATGCTCAAGATCCTTGTGGTGATTGTCTCTGGCAACCATGAGGGCCAATCCAGCCTTTTCAGACAAGTCAGTTTGTAGCCGAGACGCCGTGAGTGGTCCGCCTGGAGTGTTCAGAGTCGGCATCATCTTGGTCTTCAGCCCCCTACCCTGCTCGACCCCTGGCTTGGTCTTCTCGGGCTGAGGGAACGAGGACAGGAGCCTGTTGATGCTGTGCCTATTATTGAGCAAGTTGTTGTTCCAGTATCCTAACTGCATTAGTGAGTTCTCGAATTGGATCCTGCACAACCGGGTCCTCTACTTTTTCGGCCCTAGCCACGCTACCTTGGCCCTAAGACCGAGACCTAGTAGCCCAGGGGCATCCTGGAGGTCTGTTTGGGTTTTGGTTTAGGTTTTGGGCTTTACGTGACCCCTCCTATTAGGCACCCTCATCCTGGGTATTGCCTCGTGTTACCATGCTTGGATTATAAGACAGGTTGTGGCTGATGATTTTAAGTGAAGGCGTAGGCGCCCTCCTTCTAGCACCAAAATGTTGATGCTTACTAGTAAATGGCAAAGATTCAACACTACATGCGGCTACGCACGGTAGTCAGATGGCTCTTCCTTACTCATTTTGGCCTGCTTAGACATGCCTGCAACAAGAGAAGGGATGCTTTAGAGGTAAGACGGGGACAACGGTAGTACCAGACAAGGGCTTTCTAACGCTCAAGACAGGTGCTTCTCGGTAGAGAACGTGAGCTAGTTAATTAGGAAGGAGCGCATTGGCCTTGAGTTGCGGTAAATGCACTCTATTTATAGGCTGCCACTTAAATCAAGTGTTAGGTGGGTTTTACCCACAACACGTGTGTCACATCAAGGTCTATCAAAAGGCAGGTGACATGTGTCATGGTCCTCACTGGCGGATTAGCCTCCATCGACGGCAAGAATATGGCCATCTGTTGGCTTGTCGTGGCAAGTGGCAACTTGTTTACAGGCATTGACAACCCGACTCGAGCATGTGTTGAATCCGAGGAGGTGATAACTCACACCACGGCCAGCAGGGGCCCTATTGAGCACCTTGGATGTATAGGCCGAGCTCTAGGGGTTGATGTTACGCTTCCTGATGAATCTACCAAGCACATTTGTTGAGCCACCGGGGATTTTCTCCTCGGGGACGATGCCGAGCACACCCCCAACACCCATCATTTTAGATTCCTAAAAATTAACTCTAAAGTGTTGCTGTGGGATAGGTTAATTTAGAGATATATCGTGGATTCCTATCGCAACGAAAAACAACCTTGTATCGATTCGAATGGATACCCTCCATAGGGAGGACAAAATCAATGCAGCCTGAGGCACTATTTAAACCTTATAGTGTTATTCTAATGGTGGAGACTAGTGGGTCGTATTGTCATACAACCCTATTCCACTCAATATTTTGCAAATATGTATTTTATTTATAAATCATCTTATGGTTTACAATTTTAGGGATATAAGATTTTATATTTCTAAATGTACGAAATTCTAAAATTTAACTCTTAAATTTAATTTCATATATTATAATACTATTTTGCAAATCAAATTTGCAACCGTTATCTAATTTAATCTCATTTTATTAATTTATAGCTCATATTCATTTTATAATTAAAATAATTTTAATGTAATAAATAAATGCGCGTGCATGCATAACATGTCATAAAACATATGAGTAGGTACACTAGTACTAATATGACATGTTATAATGTATGAACTTACAATAAATTATTAACATAAAATAAAGCATTCAATTTGATAATTGCAATGGATTTGACCGGGTTTCTTGCATATTTCAATTACAACCTAATTAAAGTAATAAAAATAAATTAAATTCCCAATCTATTTTAATCTTTGATATCTTTATGGGTCCTTTTTAATTCTCCTTGAATTGTAATCCTTCCTCTACAAGGCAAAATCGAAATAAAAATGAGAAAATGGTTGGAAAAAACAAGCTTGAAGCCCTACTAGGTTTCGGCTTTAGCGTCCTCAAGCCCTTGCTGCCTTCGTGCATGGCCGTAGGCCATGAAATGGCGTGGTTGCGTGCCCCTGTATTCCAGTCGGTGCTATAGTGCCAATAGTTAGTGTCGCGTCGCCACACATTGGAGCTTTTTGCTCCATTTTTCATGTTTTCTATAAGTTTCTTAAACCGTCAACCTGCGACCATCTCATGGTCGTTGGTTCTGATTCTTTGGGCCTTTATGGGACTTCGGATCTTCAAGAAATCTTTCATCTTTAATATTACAATAATATAAATTGTGAAAAAAATAAATTAAAAAAAGTCCTAACCCTTTAATTTTGGGCGGACATAAATTCTAATAAAAATTAAAACAATGATAATCTAAGAAATCCTCGAAACCATATAATTAACAACCAAATCCATCGTCCATACATTCACCATTCATCACATGAACAAATAAATAAAACATACATATTAATGCAAAGTGCCTACCCATCATATACATACATAATAGACAACATATATATTTATTCAACATCGATTATCTCATAATCAACCTCTTAAATTAATACATTCTATAGCCATCGCTAATACTAATTGTTGGTTTCGGAAAATGATTTTTACAAAATATAACGAAAACATAATGATAGTGTGGATCGTGTATAACAAAAATTTTCTCAAAACTTTTGTCTTACACTATAGATTATATTTTGCTCATAAAGAAATATATAAATACTTTTCTTACCAGATTATGATCAGAGATGAACGGAAATAACCAGCTTGTGAAGGACATTCTCTTTAGGATGAAACCACTGTCATCCTAGCCTAATCTTTAGCACTGGATGGACGAACAAGTGAGCGTTGATGAAATATGGTTATTTAAATATCGCTCAACTATTTTAAGTTAGAAAAATTCTTCTTCTTTTTCTTTCTCTCTTTCTACATGCCTGTGTGAGGGTTTTTTTGCAGAGCACTCTCAATCTCTCCAAGACTCATAAACATATTTTAAATGAATAGAAGAAGCCTCTATTTATAGAGAACAAGAAAGCTAGCCAATTTTGGAAAGTCTTTTTATTTTAATTTGAAATTAAATATTAATTAAAATAAAAGACAAGTTTTTCATTCTCATAATGTGATTGGCGCCACACATGGAGAGACTCTCTATGCATGTGGTGCTAATTAATGAGCAGTGGAGGTGAGAATACTGCTTGATATTTAATCTCATTTATCTCTATATTAAACTTTCCATTTTTGAACTAAATCACATTTATTCAAAAATTAGAAATATTAAATATGAAAACTTTGTAAACAAGCTTTGATGTGTATAAAAGGACTTTCCTCTTTGTGCTTAGGTGCTACACACAATGGGACCCTACCACTGTGTGCGCCACACATAATGGGACCCACACACTGTATGACTTCCAAAATTAATTCTTTTATTTTATTTATTAAACAATCTAATTTATTTAATAATTGATTTATTTTGAGTGATATTTACTTTAGAATTCTATAATTTTAAATTAATTATTTAAACCAATAATTCTACTTATCCAAATAATGTTTACAAGGATGACAGAGGGACTAATGGACTTACAATTTTAAGCTCCAATAAAAGCAATATATTAATTAAACTCTTTAATTAATATATTATTTTTTTATTAATTTTAATATAACTCCACTAAATACTTGGAATTACACTCTTGAAATTATAAATATTCAGTTACTTATTTCTTAAAGTTGTCTACTTGATATAATCATTACATATAAGTCGATCCTCTATAAATAATTCATAATTAGAGCTACGTAATATCCATTAACCTTTCTAATTACTTATTTGTCATTGAGTACCACTAATTCTTTAATGAATAATAAATTCATGCACTTAATCATGAATTGAATGCTCTTATTATTCAAGCCCTGAATCAATACTCAAGAAAATTATATATTTGCTTCTTGTTAGAGAAGGAATGGATTCTATCTTGTAATATTAATATTCACAGCTATTTACTTTATCATGCCTCAAAGATATAAGGAATAAGATTTAATTCTCATATCTGTTTCGAGTAAATCAAGAGGCATAAATCCATCAATTAGGGCTATACAAAAACCGCCCCGCACCCGCCAACCGTCAGCGCCCGCACCCGCCCATCTCGAAAAAAGTGGGTTTACGTTAGCAACCCACTGGTGGGTGGGTTGAACCCGTCCACCAATATATTCAGTAGGCGGGTTTGGTTTTAAGTTTTTGAGGGCGGGTTTAACCCGCAACCGTCCGCCTATATATTTTAAAAAAAAAACTTATCATTTATTTGATTTTGTTCTTAGTTTAGAGATGATTGAACAATCCAACACTCCAAGCATGGGCTCGGCTGCCTCTTAACAAATTGGAAACTGGAAATTCTCCTATTATTTTGTGAAGTGATCAAAATTCAAATCAAGTAAGTTAGTAGAGAAAGCCCTAAAAGAAAAAGAACACTTGACTTTGTTCATCATTTCATTTATAGCATTCTATTATTTTCAAACCCAGTGAATAGGCTTTAATATTTATGGACTCTTGACTTTGTTTATCACTTCATCTGTAGTTGATGTTTCTTGTTGCAGTGAATGATTATGTTTCTTAATTTGTACTTTTGAATATGGTCATTGTCTTTAAGCATCAAACTTGTTGGGAATGCTTTATGTATTATCATCTTATATTTTCTACAAATTTTATTCACTTTCTTAAAAAAAGGTCCAAAAAATTACATTGGGCAATAGCATAGGTCTAAACTGCTTCAACCCGCCCGCACCTGGCCGCAACCACCCAAAACCAAATCGAAACCACCCGCCATGTGGTGGGCAGTTTGCGGGTTGGTTAATTGCCAACTCGCCATCCAAAGAAACCGTACCGCACCCACCCAAAAACCATCAAACCGTCCGCCGTTCACCCCTACCATCAATAAGAGTTTGTTAATAACTCAAGATTAAGATCATCTTATATATGACTATTGGTTGATGTGATTAGAAGTTGCCATATTTAAAGGAAATTATTAGTTATTCACATTCTGTCATGTTCTAGTTCTGTTGGAAAAACGAGTATCTAGTAGAAATTTTAAAATTTTAAATCAGAGTATTTTCTAAAACATAAGCTTGATATGCTATATACATAAATTAACCAGATCTTACTAACCTTTTGAATACTAAAGAACTTCTGCAATCTATGAAGAGAAGAACGTTCTAGAAGAGCCTCAACCAACTGGTCTTCTTTGCTATTCTCTATCCACGATCAGTGTGTGGATGGGCGCACGACGTAAAGCTCTTCCACCTAGTGACTCGCCTTCCAACCAAGTGAGAAGACCCATAGCAAAGGTTCATGATTGTGAACAAAAGCTCTTAGGGAGTTTCAGAGTATCTAACAGTATAGTACTCACTCTTAACTTTTCAACTAATCTAAATAACTTAGAAAACTTACCCCCTATTTATAGAGGTCGTCCCATGGTTGGTTATTATCAGATAAGGCCTCAAAAATTTGAATCTAGATCATTATTTGATAAAATCGCGTTAAAAGGCGTGATCAAATTATCATTAGATTGGACTGTCAAACTTACTCCATCGATAGGTCGAACTAACTGATCGGCTTGTTAAACTAGCAATAATATGATCCTTGAGAATCTTTTATTTTCTACCTAAGATTCTTTGGATAAAGCCTCAGTTTTAATTCAAATAGCCCAATAGAGAAGTTATCTGATTAAAACAACCATATCTAGATAATCTCTAGGAAAATAAATATTCCAGATAATTCAACAAGTTTATCTTGAATTAATTTAGAAAATTAACTCAACCGATAAATAGACATGAATTATTTAATCCTATCGAATTTCAGTCAATCTAATAATTTAATATAAGTCACCAATTTATTAGAAATGCAAGCCGTATCGTTACAGGGTTTATTATGAGCTAGCAAAGGGGACCTAATAGACCTATACAGTTCAAGCTCTGATAATTATAAAATATAATATCTCATATACATATTTTATAATCATCAACTTTAACACTACTCCACTAAAAGATTTAAGCTGCACTCTCGAATTATATAAAATTACGAAGCCTGAATTAGCTAAGTGTCCATAACATATCACAATGTGTCACATTCCGATAAGATATCCACAATTGGCTTAAGGATAAATTTCCTTTTACCTTCTCGATTACTTTTATCTTACGTTCCATTATCACACCATCAGAAAACTTACCATCCAATGACAGTATACCATTTGGTTACACCTATGCATCCAAATCGTTGAGCGCTCCAGTTTTCCAATTACAGGATAACGCATATAAGAGGATATCATTAACTCTTAAAGAGGAGCTATGGATTCCGTATCTATGAATAATAAGCCTACACCATCAAGAGTCATGTCTCCAACATATCGGTATGCGCACCATCATAAAGTCAGGATGTCACCCTTTGGTACATCAAAAGACATAAGTCAAAATAACGGCTCCATTAATCATTTCAGGATTAAGAAACAACACATGTGATTGTCTAAAGTGAATCGATTTGCACAAACGGAATTATTAATCCAAATCAATTCAACTTTGTATCCTGATCTAATATATCGTCACCTATGACAATGCACGAATGTTTCTATTTGCGGAGTCCAACACCGATGGCCAAGACAAGCCATATCCAGTTAGGGATATAGACAACATAACAATCTTAGCATAAATAAAGCACCCAATTTATTCCCTCGATTGCGGATCTTATGATTTAGACCATCACCTTTAGAATCATGTCTTTCGCATAATCTATCTATTATATGCCTGATTCTAAAGGTTTAGACCGATAGTCTTAGACTTTTGTTTGCTAAACATACATCCAACAAATATAAACGTAAAGAGGACAACATTTGGTTTGTGAAGAATTAATAAATTCTTTATTGATAAAATGTCTCCAAAAACATAATACATTTTACTCCTTAGGGCATACATGTCTAACAATCTCTCGCTTGTACTAAGTGAGTAAATATGAGATATCTCGCATCTCTATAGCTTCCACATGCCTCTCAAAAACTCTCGCAGTTAGTGTCTTCATTAGTGGATCAGCTAAATTGTCCTTAGATGCAATTTTGCATACAACAACATGTTCGCCCTTAACAAAGTCCTTTATCACATGATACTTTTGATGAATATGCTTACTCTTCTTGTGAAATCTTGGTTCCTTAGCATTAGCTATCTCTGTAGGGCTCTCACAATACAACAATATTGCCTTATCCATACCAAGAATTACCTCAAGATCCCCAAGGAACTTGCAGAGCCATACTGCTTCTTTCGAAGCATCACTAGTTGCCACATACTCAGCCTCCATCGTTGAATCTGAAGTGTAATCTTGCTTGAGACTTCTCCAAACAATGGCACTGCCGCCTAAAGCAAACACAAAACCAGAAGTTGTTCTTGTTGAATCTGGACAGGATTGAAAATCTAAATCAATATATCCTAGAGGTGTTAAATCCTCACCTGAATATAAAAACATACACCCTTGAGTCTTTTTCAAGTACTTAAAAATATGTTTAACCATAACCCAGTGGTTTAGTCCTAGATCCGACCAAAATTGACTTACTATCCCGACCGCATAACTAATATCCAGTCGTTTGCAAAGCATGGCATATATGAGACTACCCACTATTGAAGCATAGGGCACCTTCTTCATCTATTCTCTTTCTTCATTAGACTTTGTTGAGTCTCTCTTAGAAAGAGTAATTCTAAACCTAGATAATTGCCCACTTTTCTAGGAATCCTGCATTGTAAACCTCTTTAGAATTTTATCTATATAACTTGCTTGTGACAAAGCTATCATTTTGTTCTTCCTATCCCAAAAGATCTAGATACCGAGAACATAATTAGCTTCACCTAAGTCTTTCATGTCAAACTGCTTGGTCAACTATAATTTGATCGATGACAATGCCCCAACGTCATTGCTAGTTAGCAGAATATCATCTACATAGAGTAGTAAAAAAACCACCTTCATAAGTGGCTACTCATATTATGTTCATTTTGTTAATGCATATTCACTTTTCACTTGGATTTACTTACTGCATTCTAAGTCTGAGGTGTTTCAAACTTTCATCAATTTCAAGTCGTTAGTCAAGCTTCAACTTGGTCATCAAATTTAGGCTATTCAAACTGATTGGGGTGGAGAATTTCATGTGTTCACTGATTATCTCACTAAAAATGGAATCATTCATAGGACTTCTTGTCCTCATACTCATGAACAAAATAGAGTTGCTAAGAGGAAGCACAAGCTTATAGTAGAAAATGGCTTAACATTGTTGGCTCAAGCATCTATGCCATTCAAATTCTAAGATGAGGCATTTCGTACTTTTGTTTTTCTTATCAATAGATTACCTTCATTTGTTCTTAATTTCAAAAGTCCCCTTGAAGTTCTCTTTGGTCAATAACAAATCTATTCACAATTAAAGGTGTTTGGTTGCATGTGTTATCTTAACATCAGGCCTTATAACAAATACAAACTTCAGTTTCGATCTAAGCCCTGTACTTTTCTAGGATACAGTCTTAATCACAAAGGGTATAAGTTTTTGGATGCTAATGGAAGAATTTTCATTTCAATGGATGCAATTTTTGAGAAGGGTGTCTTCCCCTTTGCTATCTCATGTCACTCCTCTAATCCCACTCCATCTCCCTCATTTTCTCTACCTACACTTTCTTCACCACTATTAGTCTTACCTTCATGTGGTTCTTCTCCAACTTCTGATGGTGAACACACTATTCTCCCTCATTCCACTAATGTAGATGCTTCTAATGCACAAGATGGTTCTATTGAGTCTGATGGTCTTTCTTAGCCTGTTTTGTCCTCTCATTCTCTACCTCCCACTTCATTACAGTTACAACCTAAACAGCCTTTAAAGCATCCTATAACTACACGATCAAAAAGAGGTATCTTTAAACATAAAGTCTATATAGCCAGTCAAGAACTAGCTACTATTGTAGAAGCTTTAGACCAAGAACATTGGAAGCAAGCAATGTAAGATGAATATCTTACTCTCCTTAGAAATGACACATGGAGTTTAGTTGACTTACCTTCTAACAGGAGAACAATAGGCTGCAAGTGGGTGTTTAAAGTTAAGAAAAATTTTTATAGTTCCATAAATAAGTATAAGGCCAGATTGGTTGCAAAGGGTTATAAACAAGTTGTAGGATTTGACTTTACAGAAACCTTTAGTCCAGTAGTTAAACTAACTACTATTAGAGTTATGAAGACACTTGCTTTAAGTAGGGATGGACAATTAGATAGCTTGATGTGAATAATGCCTTCTTCAATGGTGTTTTGCAAGAGGAAGTTTATATGGATCAGGCTATAGGCTTTGTGGATCCTGATAACTCTACCAAAGTGTGTAAACTTCATAAATCATTGTATGGTCTTAAGCAGGCAGCTAGGGCTTGGTATGACAAGTTGTGTGCTACTCTTATACAGTTTGGCTTTTGTTCTAGCAAGTCTGATCGATCTCTCTTCTTTAAGCATTTTAAGCACTCCTCTATCTTTGTTTTAGTTTATGTGGATGACATCTTAGTCACAAGGAGTGACATGAGAGAAATACAAGATTTAGTAACAGCTCTTAATCGACAATTTGCACTTAAAGATATGGGAGAACTTGATTATTTTCAAGGAATTCAAGCTAAGCATACCGCTAATGGAGGTATTCACTTGTCCCAATCAAAGTGTATTGCAGATTTGTTATGCAAAACCAAAATATAGAACGCTAGAGGTGTGGCTGTTCCAATGACCACTGGCTAAAAGCTAGTTAATTTTGGAAGTGATCTTGTTGAAAATGCATAGTTGTATAGAAGTGTAGTTGAGACTTTACAATATGTGACAATCACAATGCCTTAGATTGCTTATAGTGGAAATAAAGTGTGTCAATTCATGCAGACATCTTTACAGAGTCATTGGAAAGCTGTTAAACGAATCTTGATATATTTGGCTAGCACTATTGATTATGGCTTGCATTTACAAAAGACTGCAAGACCTGACTTGAACATTGTAGCATACTGTGATGCTGATTGGGCTTCATACTTATAGGATCAAAAGTCTACTTCTGGTTTTTGTGTCTACTTAGGTCCTAATCTTATTTCATGGCATTCTAAGAAGCAGCACACAATGAGTAGATCATCTACTGAAGCTGAGCATCGAAACCTAGTAGGAGTTGTTGCAAAGATTACTTGGATTCAGACATTCCTAACTGAAATTGGTTTCAAGGGTTCCTCTACACTAGTTGTTTGGTGTGACAATTTGAGCATTGTTCTTATAGCAGCTAATCTTGTATTCCATGCTAGAACAAAGCACATTGAAATAGATCTATATTTTGTAAGAGAAAAAGTGTTACAAAAACAAATAAAAGTTCAACATGTATGTCTGTTTAGTGTTATGAGAGACAAACTTAGAGTAGTTTCCTTAAACACTCTAAGTTTTAGGCGGCGTGGAAGGGGGGGGGGGGGGAGGGAGGGAGGGAGGGGGGGGTGTGGGCGGTGGTGTGTGTTAGTTCAAGGTTTAGTGTTAGAACTTAGAGTAGTTTCCTTAAACACTCTAAGTTTTAGGCGGCGTGGAAGGGGGGGGTGGGGTGTGTGGGCGGTGGTGTGTGTTAGTGCAACAGACTCTAAACTAGAGTAGAATTGTAACAAGTTTGTTAGTTAGTTAATTGGATAGAACATGTGGCATGTATTCATTAGCTGGTGGTAGCTATTTAACTGATTAGTTGCTAAGCTGTATCAACACATTCATTCAACAATAGACACAATTCAATTTAGTCCAAAAACGTTCCGTTGATTCTACTTTTTTCAAGCTCTTCTTTGATTCTCTTACACATAGTTTTTTAAAATAGCTTTATTTTACAAAATAGAATTTTTGAGAAATAATGTTGAGATTATTTTTAAAATTTTTGCTTAAAAAATTGTGCAGAACCATTTGTAAAAGCACCCAAAAAAAAATTCCAAACAGTAACTCCTTGTTCTTTTGGTAGAAAATCTTTTCAAGATTCTAATTCATTGTTGTTGATCAACTCATGAACCATGGTCAAAAAAGTCATAAATGGTTAGAAGGGTTTCGTTTTTCCCCAACGAAAGATACTTTTTTAAATTCTCGTACTCAAAGTGGGTAAATGTTTGTTGAGCGAAAGATAAATAATAATTACGAAAAATTCTACTATGACGTGTTGATTTGTCCCTCAATAGAATAAATTTTATTTGCTGTTTAATTAAATTTTTAATGGTATATTCTACAAATATTGACGATAAAAATAATACATATAAATAGTCGCACTTGTATATTGAATTTTTAAAATCTAATTACATAGTTAAAATAAACTTCCTCTATCGACAAAGAAAAAGGGCATTGCCTAAGCATAAACTTTTCCAATAAATAATAGTAATAAACACAAACATGTTTTACACAATTTTTTAATCAAAATACTACATTCTAGCTTTTGTTTTGTCGACGTCTAAACTCATATTGTATTTTTCAAAACGAATGGAGGAAAAACTTTGTCCTTGCAGGGGTCTCTAAAGAAGAATTAAGAAGTTGGTTAGTTTTCTATTTAGATTTTTCTAATCATTTTAAACAAGAATTAAGAAGTTGGTTAGTTTTCTATTTAGAATTTTCTAATCATTTTCTCAGTTTTTTTAAACAAAAACTTTTAATTTTTTTTTAAGGTAGAACTTTTAAGATTTAAATCTATTATTTTCAAGAAAAAAATTTTAAATAAGGATTTTTTGGAATGAAAATATATGCAAGCTGACAAAATTTGATATGGACAAAGATCTATTAGTAGGATTTTTTATTTTAATTTTATTTTTTGCACCCAATCTTTAAAAACTCGGTCAACCAGTATGAATGAAAGGGAATATTTTTATTACAATTTGTCAAATCGAAATTATTAGACCATCTCTAGGGATAATATTAAGTTAGTTTGCCACAGCTAAATTTTAACATTTGAGTAAGAAAATCATTCTTTAATAATATTATTTTTGATGTCAAATTTAACATATATTATAATAAGAACTAAATTTAACATTAATAAATTTTGATATTTAATTATTTATGCGTGACATAGTTACTTTTTTATTTTATCAATAGGTTTATTTTCAAGTCCTTTACAATTAAACCTTTACTTTTACAAGTTTACAAGTTTCTTTGAAAACGTTTTTTGAATAATTGTTATAAAATATAGGTCTATATAATACTTGAAATAATGTTATGCACTAGAGTGCAAGATAAAATTATATATTAAGATTGTTATTCACAACAATTCGTAGGTTTTTAGAGCAACATTATTATTGCAAAAAGTACATTATAACTTTTTGTTTTGTTTTTTTGTTTTTTGTTTGGGAAAATTCTAAAAGCATCATATAAGTTTATTCAAAATATGCTTTAGGTTTTAAATAAAAAAAAAACCTTAGTTTAAAAAAAAGTTAAAAAAATTTTTAACAAGTCAAATGGACAAAAAGTCAAAAATACTTTCAATTAGGGCCGATAATATGGGTTACGACACGACACGAATCCGACACGTTTTTTTGCGTGTTAGTATCGAAAAATTTGACCGCGGGTCATTTTAGTGTCGATCCGAAATTGACCTGTCAAAAAAGGGTTGTATTCAAGTCAACCCGTATGACACTAAAATGACCCATTTCTGACCCATATTTAATTAATTAACTTTAAAAAAATTAATATTATTTCATATATAATATAAGTCCTTGAAACATCAAACCCTACCTCTCTTATCACTCATCTTCTTGTTGAAGTGGTATGAAATTCTTCTAATTTTATGTTTTTTAAATATTATATATATTAATGTAGGCGGGTTGTGGGTCATAATCAGGTTACGAGTTAAAAACGGGTCGCGGGTCATTATTTTTTGACACTATGCATAAGAAACGAGTTGACACGGGTCGTGTTCGTGTCAACCCGTATCAAAACGGGTCGTGTTATTCGTGTCACGGGTCGGGTTAGTGTCGACCTAATTTTTGTAAAAATTAACTCCAACCCGACATTAACCCGACCCGCCAACTCGTTTTGCCACTCCTACTCTCAATAATAGAAATTAAGTCTTATTTAAATATTAATTATTTTGAAAATTGAACAAAACTTTAAAAATAAAAAAAATTCAAAACAAAAAACATAAAAATAAAAAGTCTCTCTCTCACCTCCCTTTAATTCGACAATCTACTTAGCCAAACCTACCCTCACCCATGGTCAATCTACTCCGATGTCTAAACTTACTTCATATTTCCTAGATAAATTTCTCAGTTTAAGTTTAAATCTATTTTTTTTAATAGTATCACAAAATTTTTGTTTTATATCTGTTTCTATTTTGTTGTGCAAATAGTTAATGTTTAAATAATGTAAATACTTGTGTAAATATCCACCTAATATCACTACAATTCCTCGTAGTGGCGTGCTCAAACAATGACAACTAGGACTTGATCTCGTTCTTGTGCCCGTCCTCCATCTAGAAAATCACACGATGGTTGCAAATCACGATCTAGTGGCTGCACATTTCCCAATGGCTTTGTACACGAGCAATGAACATAGAGACGAAGCCACAATCGATAAGAGGGGCACAGACAGCGTCGATGAGTGATGAACGAACGATATCTAGTTTGTTTCACTCTTTGACATGAGGAAAGAGCACGACCTACACTTCATTGGCTTCACCATATCCACCCATCGTCATGTACTATATCCCTCTGTCATTGTTCTCCGCTCGTTGCCTGTCTTCGTCACTCCCTGTCACTGAACCAGGTTTGCTGTTGGACGAGAGGTAACGAGAGAGGGATGGGTAGAGAGAAAGAAAGAGGTTAGGGAGAAAGAGAAACAAGACGGTGAAGAGAGAGAAATGAAGGAGAAAAAGAATTGGGAAAAAAAATTCAAATTTTTCATTTGACGAACAAGGTAAAATTGAGGGTATTTTGGTTTACAAATTACTTAAGACTAAATATTAATTTTTAATCTTTGAAAATGTAATATTTACTACTAATAGTATTAGTAATGAGTCTATTTGTTGCAATTCCTAGTTAAAACCTGTGATATATTTGTGTATTTACTATTTGAGAAAATTATGTTATGTCATCTTTTTAACTTCCCTTTTTTTTTATGCCCCAAAATGGTCTGAAATACCACATATATGTTTTTGTGTCTTCTTTCTCTCCTCTATCTGTTTCTCCCATTCTTTCTTTCTCCTCTCACTCTATCTCTCCTCTTTTTTCTGTAACTGTTACATTAGGCAAGGTTTCAACATTAAAACCAATTTATTCTTTGTAACAATTATGCATTAGTAGTCTCATTCATTTCCATTAAAATTAATCTGGTAACTGATTTTTCTTGGGTGCTATTTATTTCCTTGATGGGAGGAAATGAGTGTAGAAGAGAAAACCAGAAAAATTTTTCACATTCAGATTTTTGTGAAACAAAAACTTGGGTCCTCAAGTTCCGAAAATTCTCTTAAGAATCTTACACCATCAATTGAGTTTTTGTGAGAACTTGGAAGCATCCCAAGTGCAGGCAGTCACGGGACACCGTCGGGCTTCTCAGGTGCAATGGTCGGAGGTAACAAAATTTACACGCTTCCGTTTTCATTTTTTGATTTTAATATGTATATAGTTTTGCATGTTAGAATCGGTTTTATGTTTTACATTTGGCATCAGAGACGTAACGACCTCTGCCTTGCATGAAAAACTGGAAAATATGCACTGTGTAGTAACGCACGGGTTGAAAAAATTTTGATTTTTGGGTTTTGTTTTTTAACGTTTCTTAATTGAAACTAAGATTAGAAATCATTTATACATTAGATTTCTATGAATTCTGCAATTTGAAACGTCAAAATTGGTGTCCGGATGGTAGAATTACAGCCGGGTCTGAAACAGGTCAAAACCGGGTCGTTCGGGTGAAGAAGACCCGGATTCAAGGTTGAAGACGAGAAAAATGACATGTCGTTTGGCTTAGGTCAACCAAAAACGACATGTCGTTTCAGGCGTTGAGGGGCTCGTTTCAGCGTTAAAAAACGACAAGTCGTTTTGGACATTAATGACCAAAACGACATGTCGTTTGGTATGTTGACAGGTTGCCCTCTCAGTAAACGACGGGTCGTTTACGCTGGGGGGGGCTCTCCAAACGACGCCGTTTTTAAATATGCAGAAAATAATAAAAAAAACCCAAAAATTTAAAACAAAATTTGATTTTTTTTCCAGATTTTATAAAATGATATTTTTGGGGAAATTTTCATAAAATTTTTAGTTTTTATAATTTTTATGAAATTTTCATAATATCCACAATTTAGTATATTTTTATGAAATTTTTCATATTATGGAATAAGTTATGAAAAATTCATAATTTTGAATATTCATAATTTTTGGTATTTGTTATGAATATTATACAGTAATTGTGTGAATATAATTTTGTAAATTTATGTGCATATAGTGTTCATTATGTATAATTTGTGATTTAAAATTATGCATGCAATATTAAGTTAAATAATTTAGTACATTTAATTTTGTGCAATAATGTGCTAAATTATATTTTTGAATGTATAATTTTAATATATACATAATGAAAATTAGTACATAAATTATGGTTCTTTGTTCATATTTATTTATTGCTTAAGGTAAATGCAATTTATTTTATGAGCAAAAATTTAAGAATAAATGTCTTGTGATATATGTATTTAATTTTTGAATAATTAAAGAGTAGCCACAGCATCTTTAATTATGCAAAAATTATGTAAGATGTTTAAATCACATATGGTAAAAGGACATTAAATTGTGATTAATCATATGTAATATGATAAATTTTATCTCACAGAAATTTTTATTGTATTTAATATGATTAGTTAGGATGATGTATCAAATTATCTTTCTTAATTTACCCACAGGAATTAAGAAAAGGGAATATAATTTGATAGTGTCATCATAAGGATATATGAATCTGTTTGAGTTAAAAATTTAGCCCACAGGCAATTTTTATGTCATTTGATTCATATTTTAATGCATGATTTACATTGGTAAACATGTCATAAAGTATTGTAGCCTCAATTTAGTAACATAAGCATGTATGTTTTATTATGCAGCTATGCAAACTGAGTTACTCTGATTTCCAATGTGACATTCCCGAACTTAAGGGAGACAACTATAAGGTGTGGAAGGAGAGAATTCTTCTTCATTTAGGTGTCATGGACATTGACTTGGCTATCCGTAAGGATGAACCACCTGCCATTACGGAGACCAGCCAGCCAGATGACGTGGACCGTTATGAAAAGTGGGAGCGATCTAATCGCCTCTGCGTAATGTTCATAAAGACGAAAATCTCAGCTGGCATACGTGGTTCATTGGAGCAATATGACAAAGTGCGAGCTCTGATGAAGGCAATTGATGAGCAGTTTGCTATATCAGACAAAGCCTTGGCTAGCACCTTGATATTGAAATTTTCATCCATGAAGCTTACTGGAATTCATGGTGTGCGTGAGCACATCATGCAAATGAGGGATATAGCGGCTCAGCTAAAGGCACTTGAGGTTGAGATGTCTAAAACCTTCCTTGTGCACTACATCCTCAACACTCTTCCACATCAATATGGACCTATCAAGATATCCTACAACACACATAAGGATAAGTGGTCCATCAATGAATTGATGACCATGTGTGTCCAAGAAGAAGGAAGGCTTGCTATGGAAGCGGGAGAGAGTGTGCATCTGGCAACTCAAAGGAAGAACAAGGGCCAAGCCAAGAATAAGGGAAAAGACAAACTGCCCGCTCAAGCTGATATCAAGAAGGAATCCAGGTGCTTCTTTTGTAAAAAGAAGGGGCACATAAAGAAGGATTGTCCTAAATATCAGAGTTGGCTTGACAAAAAAGGTACTCAATTCTCACTTGTTTGTTATAATCTAATATGGTTGACGTTAAACATAACACATGGTGGATTGATTCTGGTTCTTCAATCCATGTCACTAATTCCTTGCAGGGATTGCAAGGCCTAAGGAAGCCAGTGGGAAGTGAGCAGTGCATCTATACAGGCAACAAGATGCGCTCACATGTAGAGGCTGTCAGAACATGCAATTTAGTTTTATCTAGTGGTTTTATTTTAAAATTAGAAAAGACATTTTATATTCCTAGTTTTTCTAGGAATTTAATTTCAGTTTCAAGGCTTGTACCATTGGGATTTTTCTTTAATTTTTCAGACACTATATTTAGTTTGTTTTATAGATCTGAACTTATTGGAAATGGTATATTGTCAAATGGTCTTTTCAAAATTAATTTACAAGATAAAACTTCTTATACTTCTATACATGTTCAAGATAATGCTGGCATTAAGAGATGTGTTATGAATGAAGATTCCTCTATGTTGTGGCACTGTAGATTATGTCATATCTCTATTGAGAGAACAAAGAGACTAGTGAATGATGGGGTACTTAGTACTCTAGATTTTACTGACTTTGACACTTGTGTGGACTGCATAAAGGGAAAGCAACCAATATGTCAAAGAAAGGTGCCAAAAGGAGTTCAGACATATTAGAGATCATACATACAGATATTTGTAGTCCAGACATAGACGCGTATGGTCAAAAGTATTTCATTACTTTTATTAATGATTACTTCACGATATATGTATCTCTACTTGCTTCATAACAAAAATGAAGCCATAGATGCCTTTAAGGTGTTTAAGGCAGAAGTAGAGAAACAATGTGGTAAGTAAATAAAGATAGTGAGATCTGATAGAGGTGGTGAATACTATGTTAGATACACCGAAGATGGACAAGCGCCTGGTCCATTTGCGAAGTTTCTTCAAGAACATGGGATAGTTGCCCAATATACTATGCCCGGTTCTCTAGATCAAAAGGGTGTGGCAGAAAGAAGAAACCTAACATTGTTGGATATGGTGCGGAGCATGCTTAGCAGCTCCAAGCTTCCTAGGTCTTTGTGGACTGAAGCTCTCAAGACGGCTGTGTATATATTAAACCGAGTTCCAACCAAGGCTGTCTCAAAGACACCGTTCAAGTTATGGAAAGGTTGGAAATCGAGTTTGCGACATATACGCATTTGGGGATGCCCGTCTGAAGTAAGAGTCTATAATCCACAAGAAAAGAAGCTAGACCCAAGGACCATAAGTGAGTATTTCGTTGGATATGCTGAACGGTCTAAGGGATACAGATTTTATTGTCCATCACATACCACTAGGTTTGTGGAATCAAGGAATGCGAAATTTCTTGAGAATGACTTGATTAGTGGGAGCGATCGATCCTGGAACACCGTTCCAGAGAAAGATCATACAGATGCTCAAGCTTCCACTTCATATGATAGAGTGATTGTTATACGCGATACGCCTACAGTTCAAACGCGTGTTGAACAACAGCCAGTCATTCAAGTTCCACAGATTGCTGATAAAGAAGTAGTAGATCCAGTTGAACAGCCAGCTGATCAACATGCTCCTCAAGAGAATGTTGAACCAGCATTAAGGAGATCTACTAGAGTAAGGCGATCAGCCATTCCTAGTGACTATATTGTGCATCTACAAGAGTCTGACTACAACATAGGAGCCAAAAATGATCCAGAAACGTTTTCACAAGGCATGGGTTGTAAGGAATCTAACTTGTGGTATGATGCCATGAAAGAAGAGATGAACTCTATGTCATCTAATGGAGTCTGGGATCTTGTCAAGTTGCCTGATGGTGTAAAAGCCATTGGATGCAAATAGGTCTTCAAGACAAAGAAAGACTCATTAGGCAACATTGAGAGACATAAGGCAAGACTTGTTGCTAAAGGATTCACTCAAAGGGAAGGTATAGATTACACTGAGACTTTTTCTCATGTATCTAAAAAGGACTCCCTTCGTGTGATCATGGCATTAGTAGCTCATTTTGATTTTGAGTTACATCAGATGGATGTGAAAACGGCATTCCTCAATGGTGATCTAGAGGAAGAGGTTTATATGAAACAACCTGAAGGATTCTCCTCTAGTGATGGTCAGCAATTGGTGTGCAAACTCAAGAAATCCATATATGGTTTGAAACAGGCTTCCCGTCAATGGTATTTGAAATTCCACGATGTCATCACTTCATTTGGTTTTGAAGAGAACATCATGGATCAATGTATATACTAGAAGGTTAGTGGGAGCAAGATTTGTTTCCTTGTTTTGTATGTAGATGATATCCTTCTTGCAACCAATGATAAGGGGTTTCTATATGAGGTGAAACAATTTCTTTCTAAGAACTTTGATATGAAGGATATGGGTGAGGCATCTTATGTCATTGGCATAAAGATCCATAGGGATAGATCTCGATGTATTTTGGGACTATCGCAGGAAACCTATATCAATAAAGTCTTAGACAGATTTCGGATGAAAGATTGTTCACCAAGTGTAGCACCCATTGTGAAGGGTGATAAGTTCAGTTTGAACCAATGTCCAAAGAATGATTTCGAGAAAGTTCAAATGAGCAACATTCTCATTCCTTATGCTTCAGTTGTCGGAAGCCTTATGTATGCTCAGGTCTGCACAAGACCTGACATTGCATTTGCTGTGGGAATGTTGGGAAGATATCAGAGTAACCCAGGCATTGACCACTAGAGGGCTGCAAAGAAGGTGATGAGGTACCTTCAAGGTACAAAGGATTACATGCTTATGTATAGACGAACTGACATTCTAGAGGTGATTGGCTACTCCGATTCAGACTTTACTGGCTGTGTTGATTCGAGAAAATCAACTTCAGGTTATATTTTCATGCTAGCCGGAGCAGCTGTATCTTGGAGGAGTGGAAAGCAAACGTTGGTTGCTACTTCCACGATGGAGGCAGAGTTTGTTTCTTGTTTTGAGGCTACTTCGCATGGTGTATGGTTGAAGAGTTTCATGTCAGGCCTCAGAATTGTAGATTCTGTGTCTAGGCCATTAAGGATATATTGTGACAATTCAGCTGCTGTCTTTATGGCTAAGAATAATAAGAGTTGCAGTCGAAGTAAACATATCGACATTAAGTACTTAGCCATAAGGGAACGCATTAAGGAAAATAAAGTGGTCATTGAGCATATAAGCACTGAATTGATGATCGCAGATCCTCTGACAAAAGGAATGCCACCGAAGTCATTTAAGGATCATGTTGTACAGATGGGACTTGGTTCCATAATGTAAATTTGTTTGTACATACAATTTACAGTCTTAATGAAACTCTTATTTAGTTGTGATGTTTTCTCATATTTGTTTTGCACATTAAGTTATTGGAGAAAATTCACATATAGTAGGACCAAGAATAAACATTGGGTTTATTCATAAAGTTAAGTTACCATATAAGGAATAAAGTCTGAGAAATAATACATTGTAATATATGGAAGATAATACTCACAATTTAGAGAAATTATCGCCATGATTCATGTATTTGTTTCCTGAAAGTTTGGGTTTAATGGATATAAAGATAAATATGGAGACCAAGTGGGAGAATGTAACTGTTACATTAGGCATTTCAAAGGTTTCAACATTGAAACCAATTTATTCTTTGTAACAATTATGCATTAGTGGTCTCATTCATTTCCCATTAAAATTAATCTGGTAACTGATTTTTCTTGGGTGCTATTTATTTCCTTGATGGGAGGAAATGAGTGCAGAAGAGAAAACCAGAAAAAATTTTCACGTTCAGATTTTTGTGAAATAAAAACTTGGGTCCCTAAGTTCTGAAAATTCTCTTAAGAATCTTACACCATCAATTGAGTTTTTGTGAGAACTTGGAAGCATCCCAAGTGCAGGCAGTCACGGGACACCGTCGGGCTTCTCAGGTGCAATGGCCGGAGGTAACAAAATTCACACGCTTCCGTTTTCGTTTTTCGATTTTAATATGTATATAGTTTTGCATGTTAGAATCGGTTTTATGTTTTACATTTTCTTCTTCATTTCTTTGTCTAAGACCTTTGAGCGACGACAACCATCGCTGTCAAAGATGAACCAGCTTTGAAGATCAGGATATTGCGAGGACAAGTCGTGAGATCGGGAGTTTGTCCACTGATGGCGATGGTAAGCTCCGATCGACCTCCATTCACTAGCGAAGAGAAAAGGACAAAGCTTGTCGACTACATTGATCAGATCTCCGTTCAATCGCGAAGAGTAAGGACAAAGCTCGCCAATACGATGACGTGCTCTCGAAGTCGATCATATCTTCATTCATTCGCAAAGAGAAGGATGAAGCTTGCAGGCTGCATCAACAAGCTTCTGAAGTCGATCAAATCTCTTACACTACCAACACGGTCGATGGCTGAGATTTCGAGATCGAGTTTGCTACCAGATCCTGTCATTATCACTGTTTGTTGTTGTTGTTTATGTTTTTGTTGCAGTTGTTGTTGATGTGCTTGTTGTTTGTTAATTTTTTTCTATTTAATGTTTCAAACGATGTCCCAAAAATACATGTGATATGTCTTAAAGAGACACAAAAAAGTCTCAAAGAACACACTACTTGTCTTAGAAGGAGATGCACCAAGTTCGTGGCATACCAACCTTTTTTATTTTACGGCATAAAAAAAAATTACATTTAAAAAAGTGAACGTTATGTGAATCTCCCGTGCTAATTTGAGTAAATTCTGGGGCTACCTTTGAGATTTTCCCCTTTGGAGGGCAAAATGGTCAAGGGGTACCTTTGAAATTTTCTCTTTGGAGGGCAAAATGGTCATGTACGTGCTTTATAATCTTGGAATTCCCAATCTTACTCACTTCCTACATTTATCCTCCCCAACATTCTCCCTCTCTCCTCTTCATATCTCCGGCGAAATTTCTCAAGGCCATATCTCCCTATTGTAGCTGTGTTGGAGTTCTGAGTCAACTCTCTTGTACTTCGGATCGATTTTAGTCCTGTAATTTTCTCCTGTAAGTATCTCTGCTTATTTCTTTTTTCCTCTTCTTTTTTTGGCTCCGTGGATTTTGTTTCTTTTGGGGGTCCTATACGCTTTTGGTTTTTTGAGAAAATGTGGTATAAGAGAAGAAAATATATAAAGCATTGGATTTTAAGGGGATGGTATATTTTGGGTTTTTTTGGATTTTTTTTTTATATCTAACAGAGACTGTAAATCCCTCTGTTCAGTTGAGAACAGTTAAAAAAATCTGATGGCTAAATTTAAATGATTTTTGAAGTATTCTTTTTTAGGCAAGTTTGGAACTTTTTCTTTGGTGCTCACCATGTGAATTTGTTGATATAGTTTTTCTTAAAAACTTTCGCTGTTGCTTTTTGGGATAATAGAGAAATTTGTTTAGAGCTCTCACGTTTGATGGGTTTTGGTTCTTTAAAATGGTGAATTGATTACGAGGTTTAACTAATTGGAGGTCCTTAGTTTTCTCAGTTGTCTTATCTTTGTCTGTTTTAGTGATACGTTAATTCCTTGTAGATAATTTTGAATTATTGGTATATTTTGAATCAATTCTGGTCATGACGTTATCATCTTTTATGTTGAAAATGTGTTCTGAATCTACAACCCTTTTGCAGGGCATTAGCTAAATATTTATATAAATTGTGATCAGTGGTGGGGAATTCGATACCACAGCGGAGGAGAACAATATGCGTTGGTTGAACTTATCGATTGATGTTTTTCGTAAAGTTGTGCGCTTGAACTTATATTGCAGGGTTATTCTGTAATTAAAACCCCTTTGGGTGAACCTTAATTTTCTAATTTGTTGGCCTATTGTCTGTTCAAACTTCTGTGGGATTGAAACAGTTTTTTGTTGTTGCTCCTGATATTTATAGGATTAGCTGAAAGGCAGATAGTTGAAGCCTCATTCGCATTAATCGTCCCACTGCTAGTTTCGTTCTCGTTTTATTTCAATTTAGTCGTCTGACCAAGTCCAATCTGTATTGGATACCAGTATCTAGCTTGGTCATCCATACTTCTTTCGTGCCTTGCCTTATAGTCGACTCTTCTTTTCTGTTCCTGATTTTTAGGCATTTCTTAGCTTCTACAATATATTTGTCCATTTAAGCATCCTAGATTGAGTGGCTTTCTTCAGCTTCAAGAGTAGTGATGGTGTGCCAAGCAGCAAGCCAAACAAGATTTCGGGCATTAAAACATGAGAATGGGATTGCAGGAAAACCAACCATTATAGTCAGAGTGATTGCATGCTTTCAACCTTTGCAGGATTGCCAGGTTAGTAGAAATATATGTTTTTTTGTTCACTGTATCCATGATAAACCAACATATTATTTATTACTATTTCTCATCTATTGTTATTATGTGTTGTTTAAATTGCAACGTTTTGTTGCTATGTAGTCTTTGTCATGGAGAAATTTTAATAAATGCTGTGTTTTTGCCTCTATTCTCCAGGCTGAGTACTTCCGACATCTGCTCAAACCTGTTACGTAAATTTGTTCCTTTATTCAGTCATTTTTACCAAGCTAGAAGTCAAAAGTTTTTCCTTTTCCATTCTTTGTTTCTAAAAGACACAGCAAGCGACCATTGCATAGTGAAGGACGGTTCATCTTCTTAGGTATTATACTATATCTTCATTGTTTCAACTAAATTGGTTTTTGTTCTTGTTTAAGTGGTTTGCTTTGTCTTTATAGGCTATTGTCTGCTTTGATGGTTAAGGCCAGCAATTCGTGGCTTTGTTCGCAGTTCTCTGCTCAGCAACTGCCTGATACAAATTGTATGAGCTCCTTGCTTGAAACAAGGCAACAGGAATGTTTCCCATCACTCACAAACCACTGCACTCGCAATTTTTCTGTACCTGTGGTATTACCAGGGTCTACAGGTCCTTGTTTGAGGAATTTGAAGACTGAACAAATAAATGAAGCTTATGGACCGCTTCGTTGTTCACTCTCTGACTTTCATGCTTTACTTCCTACTCCAAACCCATATATCAGCGGGAAGCAATCTGCATTACCTTATGGCCTCAGTGGTATGGTTGTGCCGAATGCAAAATTTTCAGAGTCGTGTCGGAAGGGATTCCTTATTTTCGATCAGACTGAGAATCAAACCAGGCTGATTTATAATTATGTTTGCCCTCCTACCCAGAATCCAACCATTGCGAATGTGAGACACGATTCTGGTTATGATTGGCAAATGGCGGGGTATTCAGCAAAAAGGGATCGAATTGATTCAGCCAAGGACATTTCATGTGAAGCATCTGGTGGGAATAAAGAAAGTGAGATGCATGAAGACACTGAAGAAATAAACGCTTTGCTCTACTCTGATGACGATGCAAATGACAGCAGCGATGAATATGGTGAGGATGACAAAGTGACAAGCACTGGTCATTTTCCTCCAAAGCAAATGAAAGAGGATTCTGAAAGGCAAGAACATGTTGGGGAACTGACGGAGGAAGTTGCTAGTTCTGATGGTCCAAACAAAAGGCAGAAAATGCTTGATGGTGGGTACAATAAATCATCTCCTTTGTACACTGCTACTGTGGTAAATTTGGCTGTATCTCACGAATATGACAACGATGCAAAATCAGGCTATGCTGATGGCCAGACTGGAGTAGAGGGATCTGGTTGTACTTTGGGAAACATAGGGTCCAAAAAGGATAAGATTCTAGAGATGTTGAGAATTCTTGAGAGCATAATTCCTGGAGTAAAGGGAAAGGACCCGCTGTTGGTCATTGATGGAGCTATAGACTACTTGATGATTACGAAGCTTAAAGCCGAAGCTCTTGGAGTGAGCTTCCTTTAAGTTGTTTGCTCCTCCATCCATTTTAGTAGTTATCATTGGCTAAAGAGTAGAGAGTAAGGTGAAAAGATGGCAGCAACCCAGGAATTCTTTGCTTGAATGATTGATAAATTTGAAACGACCGAGATTAGCTTTGGTTCATGTGGGGTCCTACCATCTTTTCTCTTCTCTATTTATCTGGAAAGAGCTGTATATAATGGGGCAATAATGGAGGCAAGTATTGGGATGGTATCGCACGCTGAGAGGGTGATGAAAGAAGAAATGGGGTAGTTTTGCTTGTTGACCAAGAAATGATTATCTTTTAGCTTTTGGGGGTATTATTAAAGATAAACAAAAAGTCACAAAGGTGTTAAACGCCTGGGAGTGGTAGTGGTGGGCTGTGCTGTAAAATGAGTCTCTCTTTTTCCTCAAGTGTTGAGAACCCCTATGGATGTGGTGCATGCGCGTTAGGTAAATCCGGTCCCACCTTCACCTCCCTCCTTTTCCTCTCTTGAGTTTTATGTTGTTTGTCTTCTCTTCTTTAGTCTTTTACCTCTTTGCACGCCTATCATGCTGGCAGAAAATCTTGAAAAGTATGCTGAAAGTTTCTTCGACGGTGAGAGCTAGTAAGTGTTTTGATGATGAATTTCTGGGACGCTTTTGCTTTCATCAAATAATGTGTAATAAAGGGTTGGCTTGTTTTACACGTGGGGGGTTAAAAGTCATCTGGGGTCGTACAGTGAGTTCACTTACTATGTTGGCTCCTCCGAAGACTTCAACTTTGGATGAGTTTTTATATGAGTGGAAATAAGTTTGTGTGTTCGTTTTTTTTGGTGCTGATGCTATTATAGCCGTGTCAGTCACCGTATGTGCAACTAATCGGGTGTGAAAATGGAGTGCGTTTAGCGGTGGTGGTGATGTTATTTGGTATGGTTTTTCTGTTTGGATGTTTGTTTGTGCTGTATTTCTGTCTGCTTGTACGTTGTGTTTCACGTGTGAGGAAAGTTTCTGCTTAGTCTCTCTCTCTCTCTCTCTCTCCATTTTTATTTATTTTAGTTATTTTTCTAATAGTCGAGATCTCTCTTGTGACTTTGACGAATGGTACGCTGGGGACTGGTGAATTTTGTTGACGTTGATCAATAAACCGAAATCCGTGCGCCAAATATTTTGCATCACTGCTTAGTATTTTAACATGCTGTGAGCATTTGGTGCTTGAAACATTACCGTCCAGAACAAAACCATTACTCATTAAAAATACTCATGTTAACTTTATTTATTTATTTACAAGTGTTTTCTTTGGAGAGAGAGTTTTGATTTTACGGTGGAAACTTTAAAGCAATTCTCATTTTCATATCAGAAAAGTTACTTCGGATTTGATTGAATATTATGTTTCCTAAATGGGCCTCATCATCATTAGCTTTCGCCTTTTGGGCACTTGTTAGCGCAGAAGGTAGATTCCCAAATCTAAACAAGAAATATGTTACATTTTTTTTTTTAAGAAGTAATTCTACTAGCATTGAAGCCCCCTTGAAAGCAGGGTTTCATACCGTCCGCTGGTGCAACAACTTGAGCTCATGGAAGTAGAGAGATATGAAACTCTCCACCATGAAAGAGGTGTTCAAAAGATGAAAGAATGGGCCCATGAAACGTAAGAGCTTACCAAGCATGAACATGTGGTGCTTAGAACGTAGTTTATGGCCTTACAGAATCATCGAAGGCCCTTTGCTACTCGGTAGTTTTCCCCCTAATTTTGGGCCTTACATATACGGTGGGTCGAGGAGTGTTGAGGTCGAGATATCGTTGAATTCGGCTTCATTTAGTTGATGTTCAAAAGTAACCCTCCGAACCACCGCTGTGAATTCTTGTTTATGAATATGAAGGTTTTCAAGGCCTTATGAATGAATATTTCAAGCCATTTTTAGGAAATTCGTATTAGTGTTTTTGATGATTTATTTGTTTACAGTAGAGGGTGGAAAGAGCGCTTGGAGCGCGCAATTGGGGAAGGTGTCATCTAAAAATTAGCCGTGTCAAATTTTTAGCGTTTGAAGTATTTGAGCCACTTGGTTTTAAAACAAGGAGCCGCGACTCATCCCACTAGGCTAGATGGTATGAAGAATTTGGCAAATTCTAAGTTTTAGATGCCTTGAGGGGATTCTTCAGGTGTATCTGTTGGTGCGAGATTTGGACCAAACACCGTAAATCCTTCAACTCGGAATTCGGATCAAACTAACATTTAAATCAAAAAACTGGCACCAATGTGGTATTATCACTTGCATTTTGATGCTTTAAGTTAGCAAACTTGGAGAAAATTTGGTAGAGTTGTGTTGTAAAAACGTGCATGCCTTGACATCTCAAAATGAGAGGAATTTATAGACCATAAGTGATGAGCGGTAATGGATGGCCGAGTTTAGTTTTAGCATATAATGAGACGTATTTTAATTGTCGTGTTGATTGAATACGCTCCCTCTTAATGGAGGGGCAACTTAAGAATGTTTGCCTCCTGCAATAATTTTTTATGACTACGTTGATTTCTGGTGTTGATCAAGGATTCTGACATTATGGTGTGCATTTCTCAAGCAAATATGGCAATGATAACATACTGAACCTCTCTCTCTCTCTCTCTCTTTTTTTTTTTTTTATAAATAATTTTCGAGCGTGTCTTTGATGTATTAGCTGCGTGTGGTCAAATTCAAACATGACTTTAATGATTATTGTATTGTGACAAAAATAACGTCGAACGGAAGGTTGATTACAGATTATGGCAAAAAAACAGAAGGCCCATTGCCTGCGTGAATAAGGCCTGCAGACTGTGAATCACTTCTCTCCCGAATGTTGCTTCAAATGATAACAAAGATTTCGGTTACTTTTGGACAAGAGTGGCACCAAACTTGAAATTACTATTACTATAGTAATGTCACCTTTGAACACAGCCCTTCAAGTGTGTGTGTAAATATTCACACGTGTGTGTGGCTCTACAACTGAGGAAATACCTTTGTAGCAATATGTATGCACAAGGATAATGTAACTATTCATGATATTGTCGATATTTTCACAACAATATCTATATTTTGAAGTCTCGATATAGATATAGTGACAGAGATTTTCTTCCAGGATGGCCGTTAAATGTCCACAAATATATGTAATATCGATGAATATCTATGAAAATTTAGGATATTTCTAAAAAGTTTCACAAAATGTCTAAAAAAACTAGGAAAACTTTGCATATAAATTAAATTTGTTGGATTTTTTAAGGTTATTTTTCAATAAAATGTACTAATATTTTAACTTGATATCTGAAAGAAGTATTTATTAAGACTTATTTAGTCTTTAAATATTTTTTACTTTTAAAATGAATAGTTCGTGACTCTTATGCGAAGCCCTATGCCATATTACATACAGATATGTGTATTATATTTTTATTATTTTTGTCTACTAGTGCCAATTATTGTTCTTCATGGAACACATGAAGACGTGGTACAGCCTAAATAAGTCAAACTGATGAGTAATTCTGTTACCTTAAGTTTTGACTCTACGAGTTTAGGAACTAAATCAAAGTTCTCATGGATATAATATTCCTTGCAGTTATCAAACTAGGAAGAGTTCAAAAGTACAAAACCAATATGGTTTCTTTGATATACTTGTATATCCTCCACCACAAAATGCCTAAAAAAACTAGGAAAACTTCTTTTCTACACATAAATCAAATTTGTTGGATTTTTTAAAATTATTTTTCAATAAAATAAACTAATATTTTGACTTAATATCAATAAAGAAGTATTTATTAAGACTTATTTAGTCTTTAAATATTTTTTCTTTTAAAATGAATAGCTAATGACACTTTTGCGAAGTCCTATGCCATATTACATATAGATGTATGTACTATATTTTTATTATTTTTGTCTACTAGTGCCAATTATTGTTCTTCATGGAACACATGAGGACGTGATGCAACTCAAATAAGTCAAATTGATGAGAGATTCTATTACCTTGAGTTTTGACTCTACGAGTTTAGGAACTAAATCAAAGTTCTCATGGATATAATATTCCTTACAGTTATCAAACTGGAAAGAACTTAGAAGTACAAAACCAAAATGGTTTCTTTAACACACTTGTGTATCCTCCACCACATAATGTCTAAAAAGACAAGGAAAACTTCTTTTCTGCACATAAATCAAATTTGTTGTATTTTTTAACATTATTTTTCAATAAAATGTACTAATATTTTGACTTAATATCAATAAAAAAGTATTTATTAAGACTTATTTAGTCTTTAAATATTTTTTCTTTTAAAAAGAATAGCTAATGACACTTTTACGAAGTCCTATGCCATATTACATATAGATGTGTGTACTATATTTTTATTATTTTTGTCTACTAGTGCCAATTATTGTTCTTCATGGAACACATGAGGACATGATGCAACTCAAATAAGTCAAATTGATGAGAGATTCTGTTACCTTGAGTTTTGACTCTATGAGTTTAGGAACTAAATCAAAGTTCTCATGGATATAATATTCCTTACAGTTATCAAACTCGAAAGAACTTAGAAGTACAAAACCAAAATGGTTTCTTTAACACACTTGTGTATCCTCCATCACATAATGTCTAAAAAGACAAGGAAAACTTCTTTTCTGCACTTAAATCAAATTTGTTGTATTTTTTAAAATTATTTTTCAATAAAATGTACTAATATTTTGACTTAATATCAATAAAGAATTATTTACTTAGATTTATTTAGTCTTTAAATATTTTTTATCGTGATTCTTGTGCAAAGCCCTATGCCATATTACATACAGATGTGTGTACTATTTTTTTATTATTTTTGTCTACTAGTGCCAATTGTTGTTCTTCATAGAATACATGAAGACGTGGTACAACTCAAATAAGTCAAACTGATGAGTGATTCTATTACCTTGAGTTTCGACTCTACGAGTTTAGAAAGTTATCATGGATATAATATTACTTATAGTTATCAGACTGGGAAGAGCTTAGAAGTACAAAACCAAAATGGTTTCTTTAACACACGTGCGTATCCTCTGCCACAAAATGTCTAAAAGATAAGGAAAACTTCTTTTCTGCACATAAATCAAATTTTTTGGATTTTTTCAAAATTATTTTTCAATAAAATGTACTAATATTTTGACTTAATATCAAGAAAGAATTACTTATTAAGACTTATTTAGTCTTTAAATATTTTTTTTCTTTTAAAATGAATAGTTCTTGATTCTTGTGCTAAGCCCTATGCCATATTACATACAGATGTGTGTACTATTTTTTTATTATTTTTGTCTACTAGTGCCAATTATTGTTCTTCATAGAATACATGAAGACGTGGTACAACTCAAATATGTCAAACTGAGGAGTGATTCTTTTACCTTGAGTTTCGACTCTATGAGCTTAGGAACTAAATCAAGTTCTTATGGATATAATATTCCTTATAGTTATCAGACTGGGAAGAGTTTAGAAGTACAAAACCAAAATGGTTTCTTTAACACATGTACATATCCTCCACCACAAAATGTCTAAGAAGATAAGGAAAATTCTTTTTTGTACATAAATCAAATTTGTTGGATTTTTTAAAATTATTTTTCAATAAAATGTACTAATATTTTGACTTAATATCAATAAAGAATTATTTACTTAGACTTATTTAGTCTTTAAATATTTTTTACTTTTAAAATGAATAGTTCGTGATTCTTGTGCAAAGCCCTATGCCATATTACATACAGATGTGTGTACTATATTTTTATTATTTTTGTCTACTAGTGCCAATTGTTGTTCTTCATGGAATACATGAAGACGTGATACAACTCAAATAAGTCAAACTGATGAGTGATTCTATTATCTTGAGTTTCGACTCTATGAGCTTAGGAACTAAATCAAGTTCTCATGGATATAATATTCCTTATAGTTATCAAACTGGAAAGAGTTTAGAAGTACAAAACCAAAGTAGTTTCTTTGATATACTTGTGTATCCTTACCACAAAATGCCTAAAAAGACTAAGAAAACTTCTTTTCTGCACATAAATCAAATTTGTTGGATTTTTTAAAATTATTTTTCAATAAAATGTACGAATATTTTGACTTAATATCAATAAAGAAGTATTTATTAAGACTCATTTAGTCTTTGAATATTTTTTACTTTTAAAATGAATAGCTCGTGACTCTTATGCGAAGCCCTATGCCATATTACATACATATATGTGTATTATATTTTTATTATTTTTGTCTACTAGTGTCAATTATTGTTCTTCATGGAACACATGAAGACGAGGTACAGCCTAAATAAGTCAAACTGATGAGTGATTCTGTTATCTTGAGTTTTGACTCTACGAGTTTAGGAACTAAATCAAAGTTCTCTTGGATATAATATTCTTACAGTTATCAAACTAGAAAGAGTTCAGAAGTACAAAACTAAAATAATTTCTTTGATATATTTATGTGTCCTCTACCACAAAATGTCTAAAAAGACTAGGAAAACTTCTTTTCTGCACATAAATCAAATTTGTTAGATTTTTTAAAATTATTTTTCAATAAAATGTACTAATATTTTAACTTAATATCAATAAAGAAGTATTTATTAAAACTTATTTAGTCTTTAAATATTTTTTACTTTTAAAATGAATAGTTTATGACTCTTATGCGAAGCCCTATGCCATATTACATACAGATGTGTGTACTATATTTTTATTATTTTTGTCTACTAATGCCAATTATTGTTCTTCATAGAACACATGAAGACATGGTACAACTCAAATAAGTCAAACTAATGAGAGATTCTATTACTTTGAGTTTTGACTCTACGAGTTTAGGAACTAAACTAAAGTTCTCATGGATATAATATTCCTTACAATTACCAAACTAGGAAAGTTCATAAGTACAAAACCAAGATGGTTTCTTTGACATACTTGTTTATCCTCCACCACAAATCAGTGTTGAGATGTCAGTACAATCTATGACTACTATTCATCAAGTTGGATAAATCAGCAATATCCAATTTATGGTTTAACAATAGGAAGAAGTCAAGAAACATATACGTGACACACCAAAATTTCCTAGCATAACTATTCATGGGTAATATTCTGTCAGATGTGTTATTTAGATCAAGATCGAAACTTATACAATGCTTTTTAACCTACTAGAAACTCCTTTTGATATTAGTGATACTTGAAGTTTGTGTATACTTTA
Source organism: Artocarpus heterophyllus (assembly GCA_025403435.1). NCBI lineage: Eukaryota > Viridiplantae > Streptophyta > Magnoliopsida > Rosales > Moraceae > Artocarpus > Artocarpus heterophyllus. The sequence goes on from CM046335.1 coordinate 21,431,612, forward strand.
TTATGTTTGGCAGTAGTTTTAGTGCACTCTATTATATTATTATACCTTGTTTGTAATATGTATTTAAATTAATATTAGAATTAATATATATAATAATGGTATTCTTTTATTGTAAGCAATATAACTTTCATATTCGACCAAAATTATAATTTATGTTATTAACTTGGTTCAAATTATAGTGATTGCCTTAGCATTATGTAAAGTTGTAAGAAAAAATTGCAAGTTTTTCTCAAGATATCTATTTTTATAGAATATTCGTCGACATTCGGTAATACCATGACATTATCCATGAATCAGACCCTAGACAACCTTAATGACATCAAAATTTTCGTCCTTGTACATACAATAAAGATGATAATATCGCTGCTTGCGTCAGAAAAATATAGATGCATTCCGTTCCTGATGACCCTGATTTAATCATCACTTGCAAGAAGTTTTTATCTAGAGTTACCAATACATAGGAATGGACAATTATTTCATGCTTGGCTTTAAATAGTTTGGTTCTTATCCCCTTGGCTACTAGGAATAGACATGTCAAATAGGACAAGAAGAAAATTAGGCAAATGACCTATTTTTGTCAACTCCAAACTTTTAAAAAATTGATGAAATGATTGAATATTTTAAAAATTAGGCAAATGACTTTCTTCTTTCATGATAATACATTATTGATTAATATCAGTACATCACGGGTTAATATCATTGATGAACCAATTTATTATTATTTACATATAATTGGTAATCCAACAATTATCAAAAGTGTGCTTCAAAAGTGAGTTGAACTAAGAGTTAGAACTAAATGTTGTAGCATGTGAGGCTTGACAGTATTTGAGTTGAACTCGGGTTTGTCAACCACCATATAAATAAAATTGGTTAATTACCAACTAATATTGGTCAATCATTGATAAACCATCAAATTAATCAATAATAAAGAACAAATCAGTTTATCAGTGATTAACATCATATAAAATAAGTTAGCATTAATACATCATTGATTAATATCACTGTATCATTGATTAATTAGTAAAAAAAAGTTATTCGCCTAATTTTAATATCTTCGGCCTGCAAGTTAAAAAAAGCTTAAATGGGAGCATTTACCACCAAATTCTTAGGCTGGCTTATTTATTGAGTACGATGCAGAAGATTTTCAAAAGGGTATATGGCTATGCTAAGCATCTCTATCTCTCTCTCTTTCACAAACATGAAATTATAGCTACTAAGTTGAATCTTTAGGGTAGTAATTATCATGTTTGCTACAGTTACTAGTATATACTAAATTGTATTTTTAATTTTCAAAGAAGATTTATAGGGGCAAAAATGAGTTTGTTAGTGAAAAAATTAGTAAATATTACATAAGTATAAAAATAGTAAATATTGATAAAAATTTTTTAATTTACAATGTCATTCAAGGAAATTTACTAAATTCTAGACTTAATAAATTTGCAATGAATGAATCCAACATTTACATGATAAATCTCAAATTTATTAAATTTGGTCATAAGGTAAATCTTAGATTTATCAAATTGATCATAATATAAATATAGTGTCAGGCCCCAAAACCGAGGTTATTAATGCAGTGAATTAATTAAAATGTTCCATTTAAAACCAAGAATTAAGTTGTTAATTATAAAAAATATTTAAAGTAAATTTTATGAAGATTTAAATTAAAGGAATTTAAAGAGTGGATTGTGAAAACACAATTTTTGGAAAGCATTCACGAAAACAAACCATGCACATAATTAAAGAGAACATCAAATAAAATTCAAAGTATTGACATGGCGTGATTCGAGAACCCCAAACCTCATAGTCTTAGTATGTATAATTAAAATGTAGAAAAATAGCAAAAACAGGCATTGAACCACAGTCCTAACAGAAAGTAAATAAAATACATGAAAATAAAATTAATTATTACATGCCTTGAACCAGAAATACAACTAAATTGTAAATAATTTAACAACACCACTTATGAACTCCATATGTTGCACAGGTCCTGCACTTTACTCAGCAATGTACTTGGATCCTCTGCAGAATTTTTTTATATAAAATTAATTATAAAAATAAAAAAGAAAATAATAAATAAATTAATAAATTGAAATCAAGTTTCAAAAATAAATTAAATTAAATAATTTTTTTATTAAATGAATACTATTAATGTAATGCATTATTGAATAATTAAATGAGTATGGGAGAATATAATTTAAAATAAGAAAACTATTAGCGAAAGACTCAATAGGGTGATCATTTTAAACACAGTAATAAACATTCAATAAAACACATTAAATTTTAAATAGTACAGAGCTTAAAGACTAGGTCACTAGTTCAATAGTAATAATATATGATTTAACTAAAATCATAAATGAAATAATACTTATACCAGAGCATTGTATAATACCATCGTAGTGGCCTCATCAAGGTTTTGGGACTTGCCCTTAGGTTCCCCTCTATATGACCTGAACTTTAAAGGCTCTAACTATTTACTTAAGTGACAAGAACAGAGGTTTTGAAATCTTAACTTCAAAGCTAACATAAACAATTAATGGAAACTTGGTGGAGACAAGTACTGAGGTTCGTATGGTTTTTTGCAATCTTTTCAAAAATCATTTTTCAATTAAAACATACCAATTTGAAATACAATTCTTACTAAAATTTAAAAATAAATACTCCATGCCAAAACACTTAAAACAAGGTTATTAGAGAAGGGTATACATACCCTAGTACCATAAGCTTCAAACTTGGTTCTAATCTAACGTATGCTTCACAATGTTCTAGAACGTTTAACATCATTCTAAAATTAAACTCTAATCTAACTTAGAATAAGAATACATTTCTGGTTGTTAATTATGTTTTCTAGTTTCCTTCATATGCTATATTTGAATTAAATAAAAAAAGTGAAATAATTCATAAAGCATCATGATGGATGCTAAAAACAGATTTCAAACAATATTTTGGTCCTTTAATAGTTTAAAACACTTTAAAAAATCATAGTTTAAAAATGAGACAAAAATACACAGAATTACACATTCTACCAAGGATTTCTGACCTATCGAAACACATGATAGAGCCATAAGACACCATGGCAGATCGGCTTGCCAATTTCAACAACCGGCCTGTTAGCTTCAAGCAGCCGGCCTATAAGTCTGACACAGTTGGAAAAATTTCCAGCTCCTCCCTATGGGCCCAAATCGAGCCTAGCTTAATTTTAACTAGTTTTGGCACATTCTAGACCCAAAAAACATGTAAAAGACATATAAATTCACCTCTAAACATGTAGAAACAAGTTTTCCCTGATTTTGAATGTAAAAACCACAAATTTGAAACCTAAAACCCAAACTTTGAAGTTACTTAAATCTGAACATTCTAACTCTGAATAAAAAGCATTTTTTCACAATTTCTCAACATGCAGGATTTGATTCTCAATTTATTTCACTGCTCAGATTATCAAGACCATTCTCATTGAACAATTCCAATAATTTCTCACACAACACATACACTTCAAGCATGCACATATTTTCTTAAACCAACATGCATATTCAAATGAGTCTACAAATTTAGATTTGCCACAAAAATTAACTAAGAAATTCAACAAAGAAAATCGGACAAAAATGAAAAGGGAAAACTTGTATTAGTTTTTTAGTTACTAACCTCAAAATCTTAAGGAAAAAGAAGCGGGTTTTGCTTCCTGGATTCTAGTAAGTCTTGGGGGACTATCAAATTAACCTTACTTAAAGTGTACTCATAGTTAAGTATACTGATGAGTAAGGATCATTCTCGCAGAGGATTGGGTTTAATTAATTAGTTATTAACTCTTTTAAACCTTAAGACACTCAAATACTAATACAAATTGAGGGGATTTTTGAATATAAACTAAATTAATAAAAGGCAAGAAAATAAGTAAACACAAAATAATAATGATGAAACCAGTTAAAGGATCCTCCTCCACCATTAAACAATAACCATACAATCAGTCACAAAATCATTCTCAATTCTCTATCGAAACTATCAACCGTAGATAACAACAAGCTCTGCTTTCCTAATCTCTCCTTACTTTGCCATTAAGCAAAACAAGCTCTTCACTTAATCCCCTTCCCCCAAACAACCTAGAATAAGCTCTCTAGATTCAGTTCAATGGAAGCATTAAGATAAGAGAGATAGGTTGATCTAGATAACAAACACACACTTATGGATTATTCAACCTCACCACAATCAATAAAAGCCTCTCACAGTTATCGTCACAATTTGCCTACTCATAATTAAAAAATAAAGACAATTATGGATTAAAAAATGCTAATTTAGCAATAGATTAAATTCAAGTCCTATTTAGTTAGCTACTCAAACAAAACAAGAAAATAATCTTGAACAATAATAATAGAAGAACATAAACAATCTCAATTGAAAAATTAGAAAATAATTCTATAAATTAATCATAAAATTATGTTTAGGGTTTTGCAATTCCCTTCAACCAAAACAAAACTAAAATAACATAATTGAAAAAGAAAATGATGAAGGAATAAAGGAAAGAACGATTATGGCGTCAAATAATTCTCCACGCAGATGAAATTCCTTGAGCCACTACTAGAGCCACTCTTTTTTATTATTATTATTCATCTCCTAAGACTAATAAAACTAATGAAAAATTGATAAGAACTGATATGTTTCATGTTCTAAGGTTGGGAATTTATAGTTTTGATATTTGGAGTATGAAAACTAGTAACTTGGACCCTTTTTGGACCAATTTTGGAGTGAAAAATCATTAAACATGTACAAGCAGGTATTCATCTCCTAAGACTAATAAACTAATGAAAATTGATAAGAACTGATATGTTTCATGTTCTAAGGTTGGGAATTTATAGTTTAATATTTGGAGTATGAAAACTAGTAACTTGGACCCTTTTTGGACCAATTTTGGAGTGAAAAATCATTAAACATGTACAAGCAGGGAAGAAACGGCACGGCTGCACGAAAAAACACATCGAGTTGAAAAGGGGAGTGTACGACCACATGGAATTTTAGCTTGTGGTTGCACAAAAAGGCAGAACCACCATGCTACTGCAAGGATTTTTGGTGCGGTGGTGTCATTTGCTGAATGTTGTTTTCGTCTGTTTCTCGTTTGTTTTGCATCCCGAATTGCGTCCTGACGACTCCTGATAGATTTCAGATGGATAAATATATTTCTTAAAGCTCTAAAATTCTTATTATTTGTAATGACAGGAAAATTCAAAAATTAATAAGTATGATTAATTAAAGATTTTTCTATAATTTCTCCGCTAAGTACTTGAGAAAGTATAAGTTTAGAATTTATTAACACACAAATTTAAAAGTCTTAATAGCTATAAGACTTATAAATAAATAACATTATGAATGCACAAATTTATGTGCTTTATCTATGAAACATGTATCAAATATATTGTTATGATAGTACACTTAAATAATTAAAATAATTATTTAATGTGCTAAACTAAAAGTTTATGATTTAATAATTTCATATATAAGCTGAAAGTAGTGACATTTATAAGAATCTCAATAAGAATATTTCAATTGAGATTATCGATAAAAAGTAAAATTTTCAAATTACTATAATTATGTAGAAATTCCTATATGATATCAGTTTAGTAAGAGAAACCCAGATCAATAGTGATCATCAGCTCAATACCAAAATTCAAGAACGGTGAGCTTAAAGCTTAAGTATGCAAAATTAATCTCGATTTTATTTAATCACAAGGCATGAGAAGAATACACGATGTTTTACACATTTACAGTTAGTTACTTACAAGTGTAAATAACTTTATGAAATTTATAATAATAATAATAATAATAATAACAACTTTATGTAATCACTTTACGGATTGACATTTATTGGTTTGTGATTTTGCATTTGCCTTAAAGGCTTGTGCAATGTTTGTGGATTCCATTAACGTTTTTATAATAATAATAATAATAATAAATTATTATTACGTTTATTTTAAAAAGATGAAGTTTTAAGAAATCATTATGTTAGTTTTAAGATAATAAAATATAAGTAAAATATATAGAAGATTTTAAGAAAGTTTTAAAGAGCATTTAAAATAGGATTTTATGACGACATTTAATTTAGAATTGTTTTAGAAATATTTTCATTTGAATTAAAAAATAGTTTCTAATAATTATCTTTATGTCTTCAAGAAAGGTTTTAATAAATTAGTATTATTTTGTTTTAAGAAGTTAATGTATGAGGTATAAAATGGATTAAGTCTTTTGAGTTTATGATTATGCTAAAAGGTAATAAATGCTATTAGTTATAATCACGTTTAAGAAATTAATATTATTATGTTAGATTTATAGAATTAAATTCTAAGAAATAATTATTATTTCTTTTAAGATTATATGTTAAGAATTCAATATCAAGATTTCATTTTAGAAAAAAAAATTATTCCACAAATTTAAGTACTTTATGATAAAGCATGTTTAACATCAAGTTATGTAGTTTAAGTATTAACCACGTAGGTAGGGTCGTTACATTTTTAACCTCTTTTCACTCCTTGATAATAATACACCTATAAAACACAAAAAAACACAAATAAGTACAATAAAACTCTAAAACTAACAAAATAAATATAAGAAAGAATGATATAAAAATATGTCAAATATGCACTTATCAGATTCTTAAACCTTGCTTGTATTGACATGGAACCAAATAGAGCAAGTATTTTTTTGAGTGTTTGTGTGTGTTTTTGGTGGCTGAAATTTTCAGTCTATGAGAGGGAGAGAATGAACATGAAAGAAAGCAAAAGGAAGAGTGAGGCATCTTTTAAAGAGAAGGGAGAGTAGAGTTAGTGGGAGACAATGTTTGGTATAGGTTTACTTTTGTCAGATTTGGTGTTTGTGAATTATGCAAATCCAGGGGGCTTAATCTGAAAATTTCACGTGAATTTCAAAAGAAGAAAGTGGAGTGGCACTTTTGTAATTAAGGGAGTAAGTGAGTTATTATGAAGAGGGAAGAGAAGTTGTTGTAAGTTGCGACAGAGTATGAATGATGACTCAGGCCGTTTAGGGAAAAAAGGAGAGAGAGTCACTTAGATTTACATAGGATAGGGAGAACTGTTTGGGCTTATACGCAAAGAGAGAGTGGTGGCTGATAACTCTAAAAATAGAGTTATCATGTCCTTGAAGGCACCTATTTTGGCCATGTTCTTTATTTTTTTTTAATTGTGTTTATTTTTATGGGTAAATTACTCCAATAGTCTAAAATTAATGGTTTGTCATTAAATTGATCCCTTAGTGACTACAATAAAAGATTAGAGATTGATAAATCAAAAATAAAAAGTGAGAGAACTAAAATCAGACTTTCGTAAAAGGTTAGAAACTAAAGTAAGAACTTACCTTATTTTTATATACATCACTTTTTATTTCATTTTTATTAATTTGATTTGATTTGATTTTATTTTATTTTATTATAGTTAAATTTTATTACTACTATTACTGCTGTTATTATCATCTTCTATTTTTGTTATTTTATTCTTTTGTGTAGTTGGCAAGGGCTAAAATGTCATTTTGGAGAAAAATTAGGGTGAAAAGGATACTATAAGTTCAAATCATCACATGCCCAAAGCTAACCCCAAACGCACAAGTGGAGAAATCAGAGGAATCAGGCTTCAGACTGTTGAATCTTCGCCCATATCAGCCTAGTGTGTGTGTGTGTGGCCTCCACTCCAGACAGCAGCGCATCGACGCTAGAGGGGCAGCAGGCTAAGCGAATCACAGCGTGCCACGTACATTCCCCGTCAGCGCACAAGCTGCCTCCACTCCGACACTTTGCGTCCATGCTTCTCCCCGTGCACTTGCAGCTTTCTACGAGCCACTCTACGACACTTACCCCAGGCCTTCCTTGTTGAATTCCCGCATGCCACATGGCGCACTCCTCTGATGCGACCCTTTTTTAATCGTGTTGGAAGCCATTTTGTGGAGAGCCTCCATTTTTGTGAATCGGCTCCATATTTTCAAGGGTGCATGGTGGCCGAAAAACCCATTCTTGGGTTTTTGAAGTTTGATCCCAAAGAAGAGAAATGAAAAAAAATGAAAAATATAAAAAATATATTCAGTTTAGTTTTGGTTTTATTTTAGGTTTTTATTTCGAGTTTTAGATTTAGTTTTTATTTTTAATAAATCATCATGCGAAAAAGTTTTTGAAGATCAAAAGGTAGAAAAGGATAAGGAGAAGAACTTGGAAATTGTGCTAACTTTAAGATGGGTTTATTCATTTCTATTCTCATCTTTTTATTTTTGTGATTTGTAAATAATGAACACTTGATTTTAGCTTATTTAATTTTTTGTTATAGAGTAGCTGCTTTCTAAAGCCTTAATTTTGCCTAATTATGAAGTATTGATTTATTTTAAGTGGATTTTAAGTGGTTTTTTCATGGTTTATTTATGTTGTCCTATTCTTAATGATTTTAGTTTATTTAGCAAATGAATCAGATGATTTTTAGGTGCTTGGGAGAGGGAAATTCCGTGTAGAGATTGTGGGAAACGTAACCTAAGTGGCTATAAAATTGAAAGATTTATAGTTCCTTTGTAGTCTTTAGAAGAATTAAAGCTTAATGAATGTTAATTACTTGGTTCTCTATAGGGATACTGGAAACAGATTTTTGAGCATATTATCCAATTTAACACTTGAGAGAGGTAATTGAGTTAATCAAGAATTATTGACTAATAAATTATATGATTTAATTAATAATAAAATTAGCGTGGATTAATTATAGTGAAATTGATACTCTACTAATTTTGATTATATGTTTTTATTACTTTATTCCATTTTCTTATTTATTTTCATTAGTTTATTTTATTTCTTACTTTATCCGATCATCTAAATAATCTTAAAGCTAATCAATTTCTGTACTTAACGACAATTAAGTACAATCCCAGTGGGTCGACAACCCTACACATCACCTTGTTATTTGCCACCGTATACTCTTACATGCAAACAGGTTTTTAGTGTCATTGCCCGAAATCGAACTTGGGTCGCCCGCATGATAAGAGGGAATACTCACCACTATACTAATGCTTGTAGTTTATTTAGCCAACAAATTAGATGGTTTTAGTATCTGGGCTTTAGTGCTCGGGTGAAGAAAATTCTATTTATGGACTATAGGAAACACAACTTAGGTAACTATAAGATCAGGAGATCTATAGTACCTTTGTAGTCATTAGAAGAACTAGAGCTTAATGAATGTTAACTACTTGGTTTTATTTGTGTTGCCCATTCTTAATGCTTTTTGTTTATTTGGTTAATGAATTAGATGGTTTTAATATGTGGGGTTTGGCGCTAGGGAAAGGGAAATTCTATACATGAATTGTAGGAAACACAACTTAGGTGACTATAAGATCGGGAGATTTATAGTTCATTTATAGTCATTAGAAAAACTAGAGCTTAATGAATGTTAACTACTTAGTTCTAGATAGAGATATTAGAATCGAGTTTTTCTGGCCTATTATCCAATTTAACGCTTGGGAAAGGTAATTGTATTAATTAAGAGTTCTTTACTAATAAGTTATGAAAGTCACTTAATAATAAATTAGAGTAGATTAATTATAGTGAAATTGATACCCTAGTAATTTTAATTATCTGTTTTTATTACTTTATTCTATTTGTTTAGTCATTTTTATTAGTTTCTTTTATTCATTGCTTTATCCAATCATTCAAATAATCTTATAACCAATCAATTTTTGTACTTAATGCAAATTAAACACGTTCGTCGTGGGATTGACAACTCTACAAATCACTCTATAATTTGCGACTGTTTATGCTTGTTCATGGCCAAGTCTTTAACGCCGTTGTCGGGAATTGTTGTTTAATTTTGGTTAATACCGATACCAATTAGCTCTAGAATTAATTTGGATATTTTCCTTGATTTTATTTTCTTTAGTTACTTTTGCTTTTAGTTTTGCTTTTGTTTGTTTTGTTCATTTGGTGTGGCACTTTGCGATGTCTCTTCAACAAATCCTCTTAAGTTATGTCCAATATGATTTGGAACTAATACATAGTGCCTGGTGGAGATATAAGGAGCCACTAATTCGGTTTCCTACCATGGGTTCTCAAGGGAGTGTCAACTTCAAATTTTTTTAATGGGTTATGTGTCACAACTAGAAATTGGGTCAAAAGTGGAAATGGTACCACCTCTTTCTACCATCTATTTGTGGATGATGCTTATTGTATGTTGGAAGACATGATGGACTATGATCATTGGTGTTGAAACAATTCCAAAAATATGGAGCATGGTTTAACACCCAACCTCAAAAGACAGGTGTATCCTTGGAACTTCAAGTCGTATTTGTGGACTTTATAGAAGAGACTATGGAAAGGTTGGATGAGAAGTTGATAAGGTTGAATGCAATGGTAGAGGAATCATTTGAAACCTTGAAAAGGATAGAGGCAATGGGAAAACAAATGAAGAATTGGTAGCATCACTTCAATTAGATACAAGCAAGATTGCCACCTTGAAGAGTCTACCCAAATGTTTGATGACAATTCTCTAAAGTTTGAAAAGTCTTCAAGTGAGGAAGAGACTAAAGACTTGAATAATCACATGAAAAAGTCTTAAAGGCCTAATTGATTATGTCCACACTGGTAGTTGAAGATTATATTTATGAGGATCCAATATGACCAACACCTTATTCACCAAAGTTAGCAGCAACTCTTCAAGCCCCACCAAGCACATCCACCAAAGCCGTATCTTGTTGGGAACATATGCCAAGTATTTTCATCATGTACCAAACTCAAGGGCACTCATAACAAAGAATCATTTGTAGTGTTCTGTGACACCTACTATGGGCAAAAACTGCTTTTTGATAAGCACTTCTCCAAAAGTCAAGCCGACGACTTTAAATTAAGCGCTTCTTAGAAGGCAACCCAAGATTTTTAAAATTTTTTTCTTTGTTTGTTTTGAGTTTTAATAAACTTTGATTTTTAGGAACTTTTTACTTTGCTTTTCTCTCTTTCCTTTTGTAGGTGCAATAGAGGGAGCCAAGGGGAGTTGGAGCCATGAGAGGCGCCTTATAGACTTCAAGGACATCAAGCCACCATGCCTAAGCATCATTAGCATCAACAAGATAAGTTTTCTTATAACTTTCCTAATTTTGTACTTTCTTACACATTGAGGATTTCACGCATATTGAGTTTGGGCGAAATTAAATTTTGCTTTTGTTTTTGCTCTTTAAAAAACAAAAAAAAAATAAAAAATAAAAAATTTAAAAATTTTGAATAATTGTGCTTTCTTTGGTAATTCCTAGACTAATGATAAGAATTATGGTTGGAAATTGCATTGCTTGTGGAAAAGTATGAATATTTTCTAGTTTTGTTGTTAGTTCTTTAGTTTGCTTCATTTTTAGTATGATCAGCCATATTTGAGCAGCATGTCTTGATCCTAAAGTCATGTGCATTTTTCAAGAATATTTATATGACTATGATTTTCATGATCTCTCAAGTCTTTGATTTTGCTTCATTTTCTCTCAAGGCTAAATCCTAGACGTCATTACACTAAGGAAATAAAGTAGGCCATCCTTGGACCGCTTGAGCCTCTTTGAGCCAACCTTGACAAATTTGCAACCCTAGCACACCCCATTGAGCCTAATATTTTCTTTCTTTGTCAGCCACATTTTTAGCCTAGCCATTTAAGTAATTTTCATTATGTTACTCCTATTCTAAGCAAGTGATCTTTCAAGGAAATATTCGAGTTATGCTAAAATTGGGAGGATGTGTGAAGTTTAGAAAGCTTTATTTTGTGTTTTGTGTTTTATGTTTATATACATAAAAAAGAAATTAAAAAAGAGAAAAAGTGCTAACCCTTAGTTCATACAAAGAAAGAAAGAAATAAGTTTGGGGGTGAAGTAGCCAAAAAAATAAAAAATAAAATAAAAAAAGAGAATAAAGTGGTTGATAAAAGAAAGTTGAGTCAAAATTTGAGGATGTTGCTTGGAACTGTGAAATTGAGCTCAATGAAGGTCGTAGATTGATTTATATTCTTAGGATGTTTTGAGCCATAAAATTTCACTCATCCAACCCCTCACCTAAGCCATTCCTACAAGCTTATTAAAGTCCTCAGAATCCTTTGTGTGGTTTTGGTTCATTAGCGAAGAGAGACATGAAAAGCAAACCTATGGGTCTTATTTGCATTTTTTGAGACTGTTGCTAATTTTATATTTGCATAAGCTTATCCAGATTGGATGCAATAAAAGGTGAAAAGGCTAAACAAATACATGGAAAATCCAATTAGAATGGCGACGTATACTCCAGGATTAATCAGAATGCATGGGCAATGTTTGTATTTTTCTTTAAATTATGTTCTTTAGTCAGCCTTTGACAAATTTATGGAAATCACAAATTTAGAACAATTTGCCTCTAGTTTATTTGTATTTTTAGCTTTGTTTCTTTTCTTGTTTTGCTTCAAGACAAGCAAAATATTAAATTTAGGGGTAGAGTTATTTTACCTCTTATAGGTGTTTAAAATGCTTAGTCCTTAATTTTTTTTATTTTATTCTTATGTTATTGTGTCTCTTTTTTTCTTTCTTCTCTTTTTTCTTTCTTTTGCTTGAGGACAATCAAAATATTAAGTTTAAGGGTGTAATAACTCTATAAATAGAGTTATTTATGTCCTTGAATGCATATAATTTTACTATTTTCTTGATATTTTTATTTAATTTTGTTTGTTTTCATATATATCAATTTTATTTCATTTTTTAATATGATTTTATTTGTTATCATCATCATCATCCTCATCCTCATCTTCCATTTCGTTATTTTCCTCTTCTCTGTAGATGGTAGGGACTAAAATGTCATTTTGGAGAAAAATTAGGGTCAAAAAGTTGTATAAATTTAAATCAGCACATACCCAAGGCAAATCCCAAACACACAAGTGGAGAAATGTTAGACTAGGTTCCCCAAAAATTAAATGATTTAATAAGTTTTTGCAGACATTTAATTAATAAAGAGTTTATTTATTATTCATATATCAAATGTTGCCCTCTTTATGTTCATTTTTGTTGAATATATGATAAGCAAACAAAAGTCTGAGACTGTCAATCTAAACCTTTAAGATCATGCATATGTTGGACATATTATGTGAAAGACATGAATCTTAAAGGTCATAGTCTAATTGATAAGGTCCGTAATCGAGGGAATAAAATTAGATGCTTTATTCATGCTAAGATTATTGTGTTGTTTATATCCTTAATGAGGAGATGACTTGTCTTAGTAATTAGGGGATTTTGCGAGTAGAAACATTGGTATATTGTCATAGGTGACGATATATTGTATAGGGACTAAAGTTGAATTGATTTAATTAATAATTTCATTCGTTTAAATTAATTCACTTTATACAATCATATATATATCTTAATCCTGAAATGAATTAATGGGCCCATATTCTTAACTTCTGTCTTTTGATGTACCAAGGAGTGACATCTTGAATTAGATAAAGGTATGCATACCGATACGTTAGAGACATGAATCTTGATTAATATAAACTCGTTATTCATAGATATAGAATTCATAGCTCTTTTGTAAAGTTAATGATATTCTTCTATCAACATTATCCTATAATTATAAGGCTAGAGCGATCAATCATTTAGATACATAGGTGTAACCGAATGGTATACTATTTATAAATAGTAAGTTTTCCAATAGTGATATAATAGAACATAAGATAAAAATAATTAGGAAAGTAAAATGAAATTTATCCTTAAGCCGGTTATGAATATCCTATAAGAATGTCACACATTGCTTATTAGAGCTTCAAAATTTTATATAGTTTGGAGTGCAGCTCTAAGTTTTTAGTGGAATAGTGTTAGAGTTGATAATTATAAAATACATGTATCTAGGATATGTTATTTTATAATTATAGTAGCTTGATCTATATATGTCCATTAGGTCCCCTTTACTAGCTCATAATAGTTTTCCAATAATGAGATAATAGAACATAAGATAAAAATAATTGAGAAAGTAGAACAAAATTTATCCTTAAGCCGGTTTTGAATATCCTATAAGAATGTCACACATTGCTTATTAGAGCTTCAAAATTTTATACAGTTCGGAGTGCAGCTTTAAGTTTTTAGTGGAATAGTGTTAGAGTTGATAATTATAAATATATGTATCTAAGATATGTTATTTTATAATTATAGGAGCTTGATCTATATATGTCCATTAGGTCCCCTTTACTGGCTCATAATAATTTCTATAATGGTATGACATGTTTCTCTTACATATTGATGACTTATGTTAATTATTAGATTGGATTTAATAATTCATGTTGGTTTATTAGTTGAATTAATTTTGTGAATTAATTCAAGATAAACATGTTAAATTATTTGGATAATCTTTTATTTGATATGAGATTATCTTTATATAACTGTTTTAATAAGATAACTTCTCTATTGGGTTATTTGAATTAAAACTGAGGCTCTATCAAAGATTTTGATATGAAATAAGATATTTTGAGATTTATAGATTATTGCTCGGACGGCAGGCCGGTGTCGCTAGTTTAGTAGGTCAATTGTATAGTTTGACAGACTAACCGTGTGATAATCTTGTTACACGTTTTTGATGCATTTTTTATCAGAAGTTGATTTAGACTCGAATTTTGAGGCCTAAGCTGACAAGGATTGACCTTAAATTCGACCACTACATAAAGGAAACTTTTTTGTATTGTTCCTCGATCACTTCAAAAGTATAGAGGAAGTATTTTAGTGAGTGAAACACTAAAATTCCTAGAAAGCTATTATTCAACATCTGAAATCTTAACTCTTGGTTTTCTTAAGTGGTTGGAAGGAGTCACTGGAGGAAGAGTTGTATGACGGATGACCACCCACATTTCGATTGTGGAAAAAGAATAACAAGAAAGACCAGTTAATTAAGGTTCTTCTGGAACGTTCTTCCCTAGTTGAAGTTTCTACATTCTTTGGTCTACTAAAAGGGTATGTAAGATCTTTCATTAATTTATGTACTTAGCATGTCAAAGTTGTTATTTGGAAAAGACTTTGATTTAAAAATTTTTAAAATTCTGCTACATATCATTTTCCTACAATTAGTATTAGAGCCATGGTTTAATGTTGATTTTACGGGTTTGTGATTATACTATATACATAAATTATGTGATCTTAATCTCTCCTTTGCTTGAACTAAAGCTTTTATAGAGTTAGAACTCTAGAGCTTCTATATAATTAAATGTTGTCATGAGATTATATAGTGAATGTTTATAAATTAATTATGCTTTATTAAATTTCTCTTTTAATTATTATTATTAATTTATTTATTTTGCCGGCTATGATTCCTTAGATGTTAGAATGTATATTTAGGTTTTTCATGTAATTAGATGGTAGTCTATCCTCACCATCTAAGATTTATTATTTTAATTTTGATTTGTAAAATTTGTATTAAAATAGTTATTTGAAGTTAAAACGAATCTAGAAGATAGAGACGATTGTAGTTCTATGTTTTTTTATGTGTTTATAAATTTTAATGTTTTTGAATTGTTGAAAATAAATTAACAGCTATTTCAAAATTATTTTTACAAAAGTTTGGAAAAACACTGGTCCAACGTCGGTCTACAGGCTAGTTACCCTATAGTAGTAGGCTGATGGTTGCAGACTTGTAGGCCAATGGTCACATATCAACAGGCCGGTAGTGGGTAGAACTGTTTTTTAAAATAGTGCATTTTTCAGCGTAATTTTTATTTTTGTTTTTTAAGACAATTTTTAAAAGCATGAAATTTTATGATAACCAAAAAAATAATTTTTGATCTATATGAGATTACAAAAATTGAAGACAAACGCTACATGAAGAAGGATACAACGAGAAGATACCAGATGAAGAATCGATATATGTTTCGATTGATCTTTTGTAATCTTTATTTTCTTTTCTCTATGTAGAACTATGATATTACGGTTGTTTATTATATTGCGTGTAGCTTTATATGTTGCGTTGCTTGTTTGCATTATAATATGTTTTGCCATATATGTTCATAACATGCTATGTAGAATAAGGAGCGACACTCATTAAAAATTGTTCGCACATGTTAACATAAAACCTTGACTTTTAAAATATTAAGTGGGAGAATGTTTTTTAAGAGAGGACCTAAATCCTCTACTGTTGGTCCATAGATAACACATGGTGGTTTCGACCCTTAGGAATGGAATATGTCATGTATAGAGTTGGATCTTCAAGAGGATAATCTGCTGTAGCATGATTTATCATTGTTCACCCCTAGGTGTCGATTATAAATCATGGATGGAATAGTTGAAATGATAGTTATACACTCAAGATTAATTTTATTAGTAACCTTCCCTAGGAGCTCTATTAATAAAATTAATGGTAAAAGAAAATGATTAATAGTTTATGTTAGACCGGACGGGTCTTCGATGATATATATTAATTTGAAGGGATTTGTGATCCTAACTGAATTTGGCATGTATCCCTTAGACGGCTTGTTGAATTCTAAGTTAGAGATTATCGTTGTAAGGTTGTGATTTTTTCAAGGTTTTAATATATAAACACATTGTATGCTTACTCGATTATGTTATCTTACTAAATTGTTATTGAATGTTTAGTTACATTTAGTAAATAATTCTTTATTGTTAATTAAAATGTCTAAAAAGGCTTTATCTTCGATACTTGATAAGAACACTTGAACTGATGAGAATTATAATGATTAGAAATGGAACCTAAATATCGTCATTTCCTTGGAGAAACAGAAATTTGTGGTAACTACACTGTGTCCTCCTGCGCCTGCTGACGAGTCCACTAACGAACGAATCCAAGTGTATAATTGTTGGAAGGATGTTGATGATCAATGCTGATGATCAGGCCTACTGTTCTATCATGGCCAGCATGAACAATGTGCTACAAGCTCAACATGAAGATTATAAGACTGCTCATAGATCTTGGATAATCTTGAAGACATGTTTGGAGGCCAAGCCTTGACAAAATGACAAGGGGCTCTTTGGAAGCTTCTTAACTGCAATAAAAAACCAGGGACTCCTGTGAAGGAGCATATGATGTTGGTCATGGGTTACTCTGTTGAGGCTCAAACCCATGAGCCAATATTGATGTTGAGTCACAGATGACTATAGTCTTTGAGACTCTTTCTAAGGAGTTCATCTTATTTAGAGCTTCATATAACTTGAGCAAGAGACAAGATGTGACCTTAACTAAGCTGATGAAGCAGTTAAAGAAGTTTGAAAATCTGATCAGGGAAGCTCTGGCTAATGGCAAGGTGAATTTAGTGGTTACATCTAGTTCCAATTTCAATTCGAGGAATGGAAAGAAGTAAAGGGCCAAGAACAGGAAATCTTTTGTTCCAGCAAAAGACAAGGATAAGAAGAAAAAGAAGAGGAACCCGAAAAAACTAAAGTGTTTCTTCTGTTGGAAGGTTAGGCACATAAAGAAGAATTGCAAGGACTTCCAATCTAAAAGAGGTAAGTACAAACTTCTAGTTATTGAGACTTGTTTAGTTGAGGAATTAAATAACACTTAGGTCATAGATTCTAGAGTTATTAATCATATTTGTGTTTCTCTATTGAGGTTCAAGGAAACAAAAAGATTGTTGTATGAGCACTTCATGATTCGGATGGGCGTTGGATTCTTAGTGTTGGCTGAAGTAGTAGGAGACATCCATCTTTATTTTGATTATTATAAGAGTTTAGTTTTGAGGAATTGTTTTTATGTTCCTAAACTTGAAAGGAATTTAATTTCTATCGCTTGTTTATTTAAAGATTCTTATTTAGTATCTTTTAATAATAAAGTTGTGATACGTAAAAATAAATCTTTTATCCATAGTGGATGGACGCAAAACAACCTATATTTTATAAAACCTAAGATGGACTCACTGCTTAACATTGAGATTTAACGATAACTCCAAAAGACTTAAAACTTCTCACTCTAATAAGACTTATTTTGGCACTTGTGATTGTATCATATTAACCTGAATAGGATTCAAAGGTTGGTAAAAGATGGACCTTTGAGTTATTTAGTGATAGAATTTATACAACAATGTGAATCTTATTTAGAGGCCAAAATGACCAAAAGACCATTCGGGTCTAAGGACAATGACCCGGTTCTAGAACTTATGCATAGTGATGTTTGCAGTTCCATGAACATCAAGGTGCAAGGATGGTATGAGTATTTTGTCACTTTTATTGATGATTATTCAAGATATGAGTATGTCTACCTAATGCATTATAAAAGTGAAACTTTTGACAAGTTTAGAAAGTTTCAAGCTAAAGCGGAGAAACAATTAAATAAACCCATAAATGCACTTTTATCCGATCAAGGTGAAGAATACTTCTCCGATGAGTTCTTAGGACACTTATTAAATAATAGGAGTTTATTCTATTTCACTATGCTAGGAACTCCACAGTAGAATAGCGTGGCTGAGAGAAAAAATAGGACTTTGTTGGACATGGTTAGGTCCATGATGAGTTATTCAACATCACCTTTATCCTTTTGGAGATATGCACTACAAACCGCATGTTATATTTTGAATGACATGATTTCAAAATCAGTTCCTAAAGCTCCTCACGAGTTATGGACTGGTAAGAAGACATCCTTTTATCATATTCGCATATAAAGATGTCTTGCTCATGTTCTGTACAAGGAATCGAAAAAGTTGGAAGCATGTTCAAAAGTGTGCACATTTGTAGGATATCCAAAAGGGATTAAAAGGGTTTATTTTTATAACCCAAAAGAAAATAAAGTCCTGTTTTCAATAAATCCGTCTTTTCTTGAAGAAAGTTACATGAACGACTTTCAGCCTCGTAGTAGAGTAATACGAGAGAAGTTAGCGAGTGATTTGATCACTTTAAGAGTTTCGGTTGAAACCAATCCAATCAATGTAGAAAAATTGACTGAACAACAACTAGGGAGCTTTGACATAGTAGGAGGATTAGGCGTCAACCTGGAAGGCATATGTTCAATGGTGAAGCTTACTCAGTTGAATTTGTTGAACATAATAGGAATTCTTATACTTACATAGAGGCTATGGAGAATGTTGATTTAAAACTCTAGACAAAAGCTACGAACGCTGAGATGAATATAAAAACTAATCAAGTATGGGAGCTTGTGGACTTTCCCGAAGGCGTAAAACATATAGTGTGTAAGTGGGTTTATAAGAGAAAGAGAGGTGCAATGTGAAAGTCAAAACTTATAAGGCTATACTAGTATCAAAGGGATACATGCAAAAGGAAGGAATCGATTATGAGAAAACCTTTTTTGCTTATAGCTATGCTAAAGTCCATCTACATTCTCGTCCATTGTTGCCTCTTTTGATTGTGAAATTTGGCAAATAGATGTCAAGATGGCTTTTGTAAATGGCTATCTTGATGAGACCATATATATGGTACAGTTAGACAGGTTCAAAGCTAAGTGTCAAGAGAATAAGGTCTGTAAACTACCAAAGTCCATTTATGGACTTAAGCAAGCTTTTCATTCTTGGAACATAAGATTTGATCAAGTGACCAAGACTTATGGGTGAACAAAACATGAAAAAACCATGTGTTTACAAACACATTAAGGATGGGAATGTGGTTTTTTTACTTTTCTATATAGATGACATTTTGCATGTAGGCAATGGCGTTAGGGCATTATCATCGGTCAAATTATGGTTGACTAAGCAGTTTGACATGAAGGACTTAGGTAAAGCTAACTATGTTCTAGGTATCCAAATCTTTTAAGATAGAAAGAACAAAATGGTAGTTTTATCCCAAGCTATCTACATAGATAAAATTCTAGAGAAGTATGTAATATAAAATTCCAAGAAAGATAGGCAACCATCTGGGTTTGGAATTATTCTTTCTAAGAAAGACTCTCTAAAATCTAATGAAAAGAAAATGTATGAAGAAGGAGCCTTATGCTTTCGTAGTAGGTAGTCTTATATATGCTATACTTTACACACGATCAAATGTATGTTATGCACTCAGGATAGTGGGTCGATTTTAGTTAGATTTAGGACCAAACCATTGGGATGCGGTCAAGTATATTTTCAAGTACCTGAGAAAAAACTTTAGGTTATATGCTAGTGTATTCTGGTAAGGATCTAGCACCTCTTAGATACACTGACTCGGATTTCTAATCCTGTCTAGATTTGAAAAGATCAACTTCAAGTTCTGTGTTTACTTTGGAAGGAGGCACCATTGTTTGAAGAAGTATTAAGCAAGATTGCACTTTAGATTCAACAATAGGGGCTGAGTATGTGGCAACTAGTGAAGCTTCGAAAGAAGCTGTATGGCTCCACAAGTTCCTTAGAGATCTTGAGGTGATTCCAAGTATAGATAAACTGATGTTGTTGTATTGTGATAATACTGCAGTGATGGCTAATGCTAAGAAACTAAGATTTCACAAGAGAGTAAACATATACATCGAAAGTATCATATGATAAAGAACTTCGTTGAAGGTGGACATGTTGTAGTATGCAGGATTGCATTTGAGGATAATATAGTTGATTCTTTCACAAAGACACTACCAATGATAGTTTTTGAGAAGCATGTAGAGGCTACAGGGATTTGAAATATCTCGTATTTACTCACTTAGGGCAAGTAGGAGATTGTTAGACTAGGTACACTAAAGATTAAATGATGTAATAAATTATTGGAGATATTCAATCCATAAAGAGTTTATTTATTATTCAAATATCAAATGTTTTCCTCTTTATGTTTATTTTTGTTGAATATATGATAAGCAAACAAAAGTCTAAGACTGTCAATCTAAACTTTTAAGATCATCCATATGATAGACAGATTATGCAGAAGACATAATCTTAAAGGTGATAGTCTAAATGATAAGGTCCACAATCGAGGGAATAGAGTTTATTTATATCAAGTAGGAGATTGTTGACTAGGTGCACTAAGAATTAAATGATGTAATAAATTGTTGAAGATATTCAATCAATAAAGAGTTTATTTATTATTCATATATCAAATGTTGTCCTCTTTATGTTCATTTTTGTTGAATATATGATAAGTGAAAAAAAGTCTGAGATTGCCAATATAAACTTTTAAGACCATGCATATTATAGACAGCTTATACGGAAGACATGAATCTTAAAAGTGATAGTCTAAAGATAAGGTCCACAATCAAGGGAATAAAGTTTGGCGCTTTATTCATGCTAACATTGTTATGTTGTTTATATACCTAATGAGAGATGACTTATGTTGATCATCAGAGTAGGACTTTGCTAGTAAAAACATTGGTATATTGCATAGGTGACAATATATTGGATCATAACTAATGTTGAATTGCTTTGATTAATAATTTTGTGTTCGTTTAAATTAATTCACTTTAGATAATCATATGTGTTACATCTTAATCTTGAAATAATTAATGAGCCCGTATTCTTGACTTGTGCATTTTGATGTACAAAAGGGTGACATCCAAAATTAGATGAAGGTCTACACACTATAACATTGGAGACATAATTCTTGATTGACATAGACTCGTTATTCATAGATATAGAATCTATAGCTATTTTGTAGAGTTACTGACATTCTCTTATAGGCATTATTCTATAATTGGAAGACTAGAGCTCTTAACCATTTGGGTATATAGTTGTAATTGAATAGTATACTATTTATGGATAGTAAGTTTTTCAATGGTGAGATAATGGAATATAAGATAAAAATAATAAAAAATATATAATAGAATTTATCCTCAAGCTGATTAAAAATATCCTCTAAGGGTGTCACATGTTATGATATATCATAGATGATTGGCTTATTGGAGCATTGTAATTTTATATAATTTGAGAGTGTAGCTCTAAGCTTTTAGCGGAATAGCGTTGGACTTGATAATTATAAAATATATATATTGGGATATGTTATTTTCTAGTTATAGGAGCTTGATCTATATATGTCCATTAGGTCCCCTTTGCTAGCTCATAATAATTCCTATAATGATACAGCATGTTTTTCCTAAATATTGGTGTGACTTATGTTAAATATTACATTGGCTAAAATTTGATATATTGGATTTAATAATTCATGTTGGTTTATTGGTTAAATTAATTTTGTGAATTAATTCAAGATAAACATATTGAATTATTTGGATAATATTTTATTTGATATGGGATTATCTATATATGTTGTTTTAATCAGAAAACTTCTCTCTTAGGTTATTTGAATTAAAACTGAGTCTCTATTTAATATTCCTATATGAAATAAGATATTTGAGATTTCTATATTATTGCTTAGTCGGTAAGTCGATTGCCAAGTTCGTTAGGCCAATGCCATTAATTCAGCAGGCCGATCATATAGTTCAATAGGCCGACCGTGTGATAACTTGTCTCATGTTTTTGACATGTTTTTTTTTTTATCAAAAGTTGATCTAGAATCAAATTTTGAAGCCTAATCTAATAGAAATTCATCTCAAATTCAACCAATATATAAAGGGAACTATTTTTTACTATTCTTGAGATCATTTGAGAAGTATAGAGAGAGTATTCTAGTAAGAGAAACTTTGAAACTCCCATAGAGCTATTGTTCAACATCTAGAACCTTAGCTCTTGGTTTTCTCAAGTTGTTGAAAGGAGAGTCACTAGAGGAAGGGCTATACAAGTGTGACCACCCAAATTCCGATCGTGGAAAGAGAATAGCAAAAAAGACCAGCTGGTTAAGATTCTTTCAGAACATTCTTCTTTAGTTAGAGTTTCTACAATCTTTAGTCTATTAAAGAGGTATGTAAGTTGTTTGATTAATTTCTCTACTTAGCATGTCAAACTTGTTTTTTGAAAAAAATTAATTTAAAAATTTTTAAAGTTCCACTTTGTATCATTTTCTAGCAAGAAATTAGAAGAATCACGCTTTGGACCATTGGATCTTCCCCCATGTCAACCCAGCATGCGTGTGGCCTGCACTCCCGACAATAGCACGTCAATGCTGGAGGAGCAACGGGCCAAGCGAATCATAGTGTGCCATGTGCGTCTCATGTCAACGCACTACCTTGTCTGCCTCCACTTCGATGCTTCGCGTCCTATTTTTCACCCCATGCACCCGCACCTTTCACCCAACCACTCCGGGACACATGCCCCAAGCATCCCTTAGCGAATTCTCGCGTGCCACGTGGCACACTCCTCTACTGTTGCCCCTTCTTGATCATGTTGGAAGCCATTTTGTCGAGACCCTCCACTTTTATGAATCAGCTCTATATTTTTTGGAGTGTATAGTGGCCAAAAACCAATCTTGGGTTTTTGAAGGTTGATTCCAAAGAAGAGAAAGGAAAAAGAAAAGAAAAAAATATAAAAAAGTATTTAGTTCAGTTTTGTTTTTAGTTTAGGATTTTATTTTTAGTTTTAGATTTAGGTTTTATTTTTAATAAATCATCATGGGAGAAAGCATTTGAAGATTAAAAAATAAGGGAGGAAAAGAAGAAGAAGAACTTGGAGATTGTGATGAGTCCAAAATGGGTTTTTTCATTATTATTCTTATCTTTTTATATTTACGATTTCTAAATGATGTACCTTGATTTTAGCTTGTTTAATTTTTGTCATAGAGTAGTTGTTTTTTTAGAGCCTTATTTTTGCCTAATTATGAAGTGTTAACTTATTTTAAGTGGTTTTTCATGGTTTATTTGTGTTATCCCATTCTTAGTTGTTCTAGTTTATTTGGCGAATAAATTAAAAATGATTTAATTATGTGGGGTTTGGCACTCGGAAGAGGGAAATTTTATGTATGGATTGTGGGTAACGTAACATAAGTGACTATAAGATTTATTCTTAATGAATTTTAACTACTTGGTTTTAGATAGGGATATTGGGATCGAGTTTTTGAGCATTGTATCCAATTTAATGCTCAGGAGAGGTAATTAGGTCAATTAAGAGTTTTTGACTAATAAATTATGAGACTTACTTAGTAATAAAATTACCACAGGTTAATTGTGGTGAAATTGATGCTCTAGTAATTTTAATTGTCTATTTTCATTACTTTATTCCATTTGCTTAATTATTTTCATTAGTTTCTTTTTTTAATTTTTTGCTTTATCTGATGATCCAAATAATCTTAGATCCATTCAATTTAGGTACTTAACTCAAACTAAACATAATCCTCATGGGATTGACAACTCTACACATCACTCAATTACTGATGACCGTGCATGCTTGCACGTGAACATGGCTGCCGCCTGGTCTCATGATAGGGTAGGTCTTGGCTAAGCTTGCTATAGGGAAAGGCAACAATGGGTGGCAACACTCAAGCGCATAAGGAGGTCTGGTGGTTGTGAAGGTGGCTCGAGGGCAAATTGAGGTTTGGTTCTACCGACGGCCTTGGTACAATGGATTGTGGTAGACTAGGGAAGAGGCTCAGGTAGCCGCAGTGGCAACAAGGAAAAGGCTAAGGGATGAAGAGCTTGGGAAGGTGCAAATGCTCTTAACATAATAGCGTTAATACTAGAGGTGTTGATGTAATTTATATCATTTTTAACTTCAAGTTTATAGCATTAATACTAAGGGTGTTGACGTAATTTATTTTAGTCAATAAGGTCTCTCTGTTGTTTCACAAAACATAGGAAGTTGTTAGTGCAAAATCTACACAACCATAAAAAAGAATATAAAAGAGTCTAGTGTGAATCAAAAGAAAAAAGAAGAGAAAACCCTATTAGATCTAGATTGTAGATTGAGGAAGAATTAAACTTGGGGCTTGTTTACTTTGCATTAAAGAGAAAGGGAAAAAAAAGAAGTAATTTTTTCTCGTTTAATAACATGTTTACCTAAAGATTAGTTATAAGAATTTTGTGAGCCCCGCATATAGAAAATGGAAGAACGAAGTATCAATCTTTTGTATCCTTTCGGAATTGATCTGTAGATTGGTAATATTAATCTTTATACCCTTTTGGTATTGAAAACCTATCAAAGGGGATAAATGTTAAATTGACTTAGATAAGAAATTCATATGCTATTGTTCAATGATGATTAAACCATGTAAAAGAATATTTTAGTAATTTAGATTACCATTATAAAGTTTAGTATATACTAGAAAAAGAGAGATTATTTTCCATTAAACTATAAATAGATAAGTGAGCGTTAGAAAGAGAATAAATGATCCTTGATCTTATGCCTTTGTTTTTGTCTTTAATCTTGTTAACTTTCTCATTATATTTCTTTATGGTTTGATAAACACGCCCTTAGTATCATGTGTATTTTTTGAATTTTCTTTGTCCTTTCAACTTTAAAATTCAGGACTTTTTATCATATAATATTTTGAGATATTTATCTGTTTATATCCTCTTTTTATTTTAATTCAAAACAATATCTTTTGTTTTTGATCTTATCAAATATATACCTTCACATTAGATATAAATCTACACCTTAACTTAGTTAATAGTTAATTTTGGCTTTTAAAATGACCAAATTATCTTTAAAGAAAAGAAAAAAAATTAAAGCTTTGAAAAAAAGAAGAAGAAGAAGAAGAAAAGACAATTACTATACAACATTTTTAAGTCAAAAACCTTAATTTTGAGGGTATTCTATCCATTTTTGAAGTAAAAAACCTTAATATAAAGTTTTTTTTGCCTAAGTTTTAAAGTTCTATTATATTTCAATTTGAAAGTAGTTTGGGCAATTTTGTGTGTCAAAATTGAAGATTGATCAAGAAATGGTATAAATTTATGTATTAAATTTAAACTAAAGTATATATTTGATGAGATTAAAATCTGAAAGTAAAATATTTAAATAAATCAAAAACACATGTGTATAAAAAAGTAAACAACTCTAAGTTTTTTCCATTACTCCAAACCTAAAAATGTTAGAGACACCAATTTTAATCTCAACTTATATACCAACTCATAAAATATATTTTTTGTGATAGGTATTTAAAAATTTTCCACATCAATAGGTTGTACCTACCAATTGATTATTATACATTTTTAAAGTATAAAAACTTATAAAGAACAATCATATGCTTTGTTTACTTTATAGATGCAATAACAGTTCAAACCTTTTTTCTACAATGTTTTTTGGTGAATATTTAAATTTCTGTTAAAATTTTTTGTTTGAACCAATGAAGTAACCTGGGCCTTCAATGTATTATGTAAGTTATTTAGGGTCTGTTTGATTGGATATTCAAATCACAGTTTGAATATTTAAATATAGATGCAATCATATTTAAAGTATAAAAACTTATAAAGAACAATCATATGCCTTGTTTACTTTATAGATGCAATAATAGTTCAAACCTTTTTTCTACAATGTTTTTTGGTGAATATTTAAATTTCTGTTAAAATTTTTTGTTTGAACCAATGAAGTAACCGGGACTTCAATGTATTATGTAAGTTATTTAGGGTCTATTTGGTTAGGTATTTGAATCACGCTTTGAATCATTTTGCTACAGTATTTTCTCTCATAAAAATTTAAATATTTATTTAAATACTCTACTCAAATACTCGAATCAAACGGGCCATCAGGGGTGCGTTTGGTACGAGTATTTGAATGAAGATTTATATTTTTATGAGAGAAAATACTGTAGCAAAATGATTCAAATCGTGGTTTAAAAATCAAAACAAATACACCTTAGAGTTGTTTTGAGGATTCTACATATTTTAATTTTATTGCCCTTTGTAGTTCCAGCTGTCACTGCAAAAGTGGACAATGATTCTGCTACGTCAAATTTAAAATTTGTTGTTACTAAAATTTGAAGTGCGACATCATGAGTTATACGACAGCAAAAGATACTTTACTTTTCTTTTCCAAAAAAAAAAAAGGAAAGTAAAAGACATTTTAATTTTTAACAACAACGAAGTTTTCATATCTTTAATTAATTTGCCATGAAAATGTCGTCCCTAAACCTCATGTAGTGCCATTTTCTTTTGGGCGTACAGAGTCCGATGTACTTTTGTCATGTAATTATCTCAGGTCCATGCGTAAGGTTTCACGCGTTTGGATCAAAAATGTCCCAACACATTTTGTTAGATAATAACTGGTCGATAGCTAAATTATTAAATGATATTGTAAATCTACTCTCCTGAAATTTCATCCCGGGTCTGAATTTCATTTTTCTTTCGTTCTTTTTTCTAGTAAATATTAATCTGTTTTCTTTTGCGTCCATATCTAAGGAGGTGTTTGGCAGTGGTAAGAACCACTCAATTCTTACCACAATCTCAGTTATAAACAGTGTAAAGCTCTCACATATTACAATAACAATAAAAAAATATGCTACTAGTATAAAGCTCTTATATACTACAGTAAAAATAATTCCCACCATTAATTTTTATCATCTTTTTAAACACCCTATAAGTGGGCCACCAATTTTTCAAGTCTAAATGTGGCAATGCGCATGTTAGAGTCACAATGGGGGCTCTTTGTTCTGTATGATGACAAACAAAGGCCGTGGCAAACTGTCTTCCACACTTGCACTCCTGACATTGAAAAGATCCAAATTGTTATCATACACCCAAGTCGACATATTACGTCAACTACGACATTGTCATTTAAGATAGGGTCTTATTAATGCTGAGTATTTCATCATGACCTTATTTCATTTTTTTCTTTCTTTTTTTAATTTTCTGCTGAAAAGATCTTTTGGTTTTTAGTCTACTTTTAATAACAAGCTTCCAATAGAGTGTTCCCATAGAAATAAAGAAGAGGGTCCCTTATACAATGAGTGACCACATATTATGTAGAGTATTTTTACAGTATAGTTAAAACTAAAATTTTTAAATCAAAAATTATAATATATAAGTGTTATATATTTACTTATTTTTTTAATTATTATAGTATGTATGAATTTTATATTATAGCAATTAAAAATTTTAGTTAAAACTAATTTTATCAAACATTTTTGTCGTGCTTAAAAATTAAGTCAAAAGTTAAACATGATAACATATGAGAGTTTTATACTGTAATAAACTAACATGTAAAAACTTTACACTATAACAATTAAAACTTATTAGTTTCAACTATGTTATCAAACAAAGGCGAAGTCTATTGATCAAGCGAAGTGATTGCAATTAACGGCTTGTTGGTTCATTGACAAGTGTAATTAATGATTGGGATTGATTCTTCAGGGCCATCAGTTATTGATTAAAGACTTGGTAATTGTGCTTTCTTACCAAGCATTTAATTAGTCTCTGTCTATTTACCTTTAGTAGAGTTTAAGATTTAAGATGGGATGCTGAATAACTGTTCGACCTTTGCCTTCCCGTCTGTTTACTCTGTTAATTTACTACCCACTATCAGATGTGGGAAATTAGCATGCAACCATCTATGTCAATATCATTATGCACCTCAAAAAGTTTCATTCTTCTTTTTTTCTTTTTTTCCTTAAAAAGCAAGTTCATTTCACCAATTACAAAAGCAGAAAAGGTCACATACAGAAAACAAATAACAGAATTTGATGACAATTATTGAGCTAGTTTTTTTCTCAAATCGAACGCTACAATTAAAGGAAAATAAAAATAAAATGAAACAAAATCCTGCATTTCCCCTCTTACAATAGAAAGGATGAAAACTCCCCAAAAAAAACTAAAAGAAAACCTTTGGAGAACAAAGATGAATGGTTGGCAACAATAAATCTCAATCTTTTTTTTTTTTTTCAAGATATTGAATTTCTCCATCTTCCAGGAGTCTTTCTGTTCTGCTGATCCGCAGCTGTGGGAAGCTGAGGCCCAATATCATGGTTCTCCAAATTTGTCATCTTGGTGAGTTTGCTCAGCTTTTTCCAACCACTGCTCCAAGCAGAAGCCTGTTTCTGCTTTGACATCTTATCAAACTGTCGCTGCAGATTCTTCATTTCATTCTGGAGCTCAAGATACTTGGCTTTCACAGTCTCAAGCTCAAATTTGAGTGTGTTTATATCCTTTTTAGCAGCCGTCCAACCTTCTTGGAACGACTGTGGTGTTCCTTCGAGAAGGGTTTTCCTGTTTGAGACCATCGGCTGGTAATGCGACTCTCCAGCTTCTTTCAGTGAATTGTTGGCCATTGCATTGTTTATCTTCACCTGTTCAGAGAAAAGGACTTGCACAACTACTCTCAGCGGAAGGCGCTCGTTCTGTGCTGCATGCATGCAGGCGTCAATTGATAGCTTTTGACAGTCCATCACTCGGCAAAGCCTCTTCCTTTCATGCTCGGAGAGTGTCGGATGTGCCTGTTAATTTTGATTCAGACGTGAAAATCCGAACTAAAATATAGCAAGTCATCAACGTTGTCAATAGACCTCTACTGACATTTGAAAGGGAATTTGGAATCTCTTATTGGTTGGATAATTATGAAGACAAAAAAAGAAATTAACATGGACAAGAAAGAAGCTAAAAACCACCATTTTAAGTGGCTGGTTGATTTGTATGCAGAAGTAGAGTAGAACTATCTAGTGCTTCAGTTATTAATTTTTTTTCCTATTTAATTAAAGGGTATGGGTTAAAAAAATCCATGAATTGAGAAAGTAACTTCTAAGAATAGGAAGTTTACCTTAAGATAGGAATCAATTGCTCTATAAAGTCCATCATCACAGGTTCTTGCTGGTTCAGGCAAAGCTTCTGCCACAACCTGAAACTTAGTGAGAGAGAGGTTTCTATCCCTAGAAACCTCTGTCAGATAACTGTCTACAAGCCTAGCTACTCTCATCTTTGCATTAGGTCCACTACCACCCCTTTGAGATCCATCATACGTATGTTTGTCAGGGAAAGATTGTCTGCTTGGACTTGAACTTTCTGTCTGTTCTTGAACCAGAAAATGTTCCAAAAGTCTCTGAACAAGATCAACATCATACATTGTCTCACCTTTGTTGTAATTTGGAATCAGAAGATCAGCCAAAGTGGCTTGCTCGAACTGCATTCCCACTCTCTTCTCCAACTCAGTGACCAAAGCCGGGGCCACTTTTAACATGTTTGCCATCCTCAGCAGCCTGAGGAGGAAGCTGCAGGACACACTGTCCTTCTGAGGCGGGATTATGCTTATCAAGCTCTCGATAATCATTCGTTGATCCTTCGCTTGTACTGTTGGGAGGTCATCTTTTGTCCCCGCTACAATCATGTGGAGCCCACCTTTCCAAGCTGAGGCAACACTGCAGCCGCCGCTTGTGTTGCTGTTGCTGCTGTTGCTCCCTTCATCTGCTACTCCACCCGAGCCTTCACTGATCAAACCCGGAAGCCATTTCACTGTGTAATGCATGATTGCAGCTCCAATCAACTCAAATCTCATACCCTTAACTTTAACTGCAGTGATTACTCTTACAAAGTGATCAATCCTCAGGATTGAAGCATCTTCAAACCACCAATCAGGAGGAACCTGTTGCTGGCTCCTACTGGGGCTAGAGTCCTTCATGTCATTCCATTTCGGGCTAGAGACTTTCTGTTGCTTCCCAGTGTATGCCCACCTAATCCCTTTTGGATTGGCGCAGGCTTTCCAGGCGATTGACTCGCTGCATCTCCGAACAATTTGGAGGTTCTCTGCCCAGGGAGAGAGCTTCTCACAGCTCTTCAACACAACTATGGAGTCTCTCCACGAGGACAAAACCACATAGCTAAGAAAAGCTTCTGTCTTGAAGATAAGATTTCCTTCTTCTAAATCCTCAGTCATTTCTAAGTACTCTGCAGCACATCTGAGGCCTGAGATATTAGCTGCTGTGAGATCAACAGCAATTCCATAGCAGAACTTCGCTGCTAGCTCGAAAGCCTCCGGTCCACCAGGAAGATCGTCGAGAACTATCTTGCTTAAGTCTAGGTCACGCGATTCGTATATAATTCTGTTCATCCTTCCACTCCTAGAGAGCAGGGGATACTTACCACAAACCAAAAAAAATAAAAATTGCAGAAATAAGTCTTCAGAAATAAGAAAGCCTGGACACGAAAAAAATGAGCATTTAAGTTATAATAATCAGCTACCTTGTGCAAATGAAAATTAACATCCCCAAGTTGAATTACAAGGTCACTTGAAATGTCAGCGGCAACATACCTTATAACAAAGCAGAAAACACAAGTGACATAATCGCAAGCAAAAAGAATAAAGCAACTTCTTAGTGGAACAAAAGCTTTTGACATTTTTTTTTCATAGTTGATTTTGAAGTTTCGGAATCTCGAAGTGATGGTGCTAATTAGTTCAAACATACCAGTCATGGCCTCGGAGCTCAAAGCCATCAGTCTTGACACCATGCCTGCTTGAGCTAAGAACCCCATTGCCGTAATCTCGGTCAGCAGCTGACTCAGTTTCGGAATCCCACATGATTAGACACCAAAATCCAAGGAAACTTTAAGTGGTTTCTTCTTCTGTTTTTTTTTTTTTTTTTTTCTCCCCACAGAAGGTGGCTCTGAATAAGAGAAAGATCAGGGATAATTAAGCTGAAGAACAGAACAGAACAGTAAACTTAACATAAGAGATGTTTATGTGATAAAAAAAATAAAAATTAAAAAAAAATAGAACAAAGAAAGAAAGAAAGTAAGAAAACTCCCACATGGGTTGTTTGGAATAATCTTAACTGTCGGCTGCTCAACAGATTTCAAGAGCTTATACAGGCTGTGAAGTAATGGGCATAATTGGGCTCTGCTTTCTGGATCATTTCCGAGGATTGTTTCTTTGCTTTTTCGGGATTGATTTTAAGAATTTTTTTTTATATTTATTCATTTTTTATGAACAGTGGAGTGGATAATCAATACTCTTTTTCTACTGTTCCTTTTGGCTTTCTGATGAAGCTCTACTGTTAGCATTTTCTCTCTTTCTGGGCCTTTTTGTTCTTTCTTGTTTTGGAGGCTAATTGCGAAGAAAACATTCCTCTGACGAGGAAGACTGAAAAAAAAAAAAAAAAAACTCCTAGCAATAGCAGATTTTTTATTTTTTCTATTTTTTATTATTTTTTTATTTTTTACGTTTGTTTCACAAAGCAACCCTCTGGTCCCAGGTGCATTCATGCTTTGAATTGAAAGCAACGATTAAAACGACGGCGTTTTGAACCAGTTATTCTCGATAACAATTAAACTAATGAATCATTGATATATTCCAGATGTGGGTCATTGTATGTGTTGGGATTTTAGGTAAAATTCTTATATACATGTTTTATGCGGTTGTGAGGGAACGTTAGAATAGTAATGAAAATATGGACAATGAAAGTCATTCATTTCATGGTCGCATCACGCACGCAATATGTAGAATCAAATAAATACTCGTAAACATCAATTAACTAGAAGTTGTCAAGTCTACTAAAGGATACATGAGCAACTTCTCAGTTGCAACTGCTGTCTACTCTCTTCTTATTGTAACAACTTAAATAGAGAATGTCCATTTGTCCATGACCAAATTATGTCATATTGGCTTATGTTTTTCTACGTTAGCATGTACTACAATTCAACATGTCCATTGCAATTTTTCTCCAAAATTAATTGTCAAATGACTTACCCCACATCAAAGTTTTTGTGACCTACAAAACTTTTTGACAACTGCATAAATATGTCTTATGTAATTAATTTTTTCTTGTTCTTTTCTCATCTCTATTCCAAACCCTGACATTTTGCTTTACTAAAAAGTGGTCCTTTCTAGAGGATGTCTCTCTCTTTTTTCTTTCATTTTTATTTTTTTAATATTGAATAAATATATGTCCACTTTGATCTCATTCTATACAGATGATGCATTTGTTTATAACATCTTTTAAACTAGTCATGTTTTCTATACAAGTTTTTTTATGGTGTTTTTGTGCATTCACCTTATTAGATCTGTAACTTCTAAGTATTAGATCTAGAAGATTCTAGGTGGAAGAAGATCGACATCGATAGCAAATACGTTATTTCATCAATTAGAAGGGCTGAGAGGAGTTAGAAAGGGAAGAAAATTTATTTGTTATGAAACTCGAATTTGTCTCACTTGTGAAGTAATATGCACACTCGAAAAAAGTGCATATTCAGAAAAGGCTTCTTGTTCTCTAATCAACGATTTAGATGATTTTTTTTTATTATAACACATTATTTGTTACGTCAATCTTGATATTTCTCCAAGGTCTACCATCGTAGAGTTGTAGTGTTGTATTTCGGTTAAATGAAAGATGATATGCATTAAAAAATAAATTTAAAAGAGCTTATGTGACAAAAACATGGAATAGCTAGCAATATCTTATATTAATTATAGTTAAATTAAATTAGAATCATGAAAACTATTTAGTGTTTAGAATCTCATCTTCTGTCACTTATTTTATCACATATATATATATATATATATCAACTCATATAACAATGAATTATCTTATTACTGTTCACAAATGTAACTTTTAAAATTAATTAATGTGAAAATTTATTAAATATTTATAAATAAAGAAATGACAACTTAGACATCACATTAGTTGATATTAGAAAGTTGAGATGTTAATCTTATTTTTTGGCTAAAAATTTATGGAAGTTGTTCGACGATGGTGAAAATGGATATTACTGAGTTTAAAATTTTCAGC
Source organism: Artocarpus heterophyllus (assembly GCA_025403435.1). Classification (NCBI taxonomy): domain Eukaryota; kingdom Viridiplantae; phylum Streptophyta; class Magnoliopsida; order Rosales; family Moraceae; genus Artocarpus; species Artocarpus heterophyllus. Next base: position 21,464,969 of record CM046335.1, read on the forward strand.
AGTCTTTGAACAGTATATGGCAAAACATTATAAAGCACCGCAACAGTAAAAAGGAATTAAATTCACCTAAAACTGGGTCAGAGTCTCAAAAATGACTGTGGTTGACCATATTTTTGTGTGAGGACCATAAAATGGTTTCTTATATCATTACCACTGAAAGGTCACGCACAAGAAAATATTTTGTGCGCCCATTATTAAATCGTACAAATGAGCATGTCCCTTGTTCTCGTTTTAATTTTAATAAAGTTTGTACGTGGGTCCCAATTTTATTAAGACCCGACTTTCTAGCAACTGGTCCAATGGAGAAATAATGGATTTTCAAGGAAGGAGGAAATTACGGGAAGAGGAGTTTTTGTTCTGGTTGGTTATGTGTGTTATTTTTCGAAAACGATTTAGGCCGGAGCATGCAAAATTGTGTTAAAGATACAAAACATATACAACAAAATTTTCATAAAACTTTTATAAACATGTTATAAAGTATATTAATTTAATGTTTAATAAATATATATACATTTTCTCTTACCCGAAGGAGATCAAAATTCTTCTAACAAAAAAAAGCTTCTTTAAATGAAACCACCATCTTTCTTACCTAGTCCTCGGCACAAGATGAACGAATAAATGGGCATTAAAGGGAATTAGATTTTTCTAAAGTTTACTGTTCTTATTTTTCTCACCTGCTAATCTTAACATATGAGCATAGTAGGTTTAGGGATGAAGAACTCTTCATCTCTCTACACACTTAGGCTCTCTAATAGAATTTTAGTAGTCTAACTAAGACTCTTAATTGTGTGTAGAGTGAATAGAGAAGCCTCTATTTGTAGAAAATGTGATACCTAATTAAATCCGTATGCTTCATTTATTTTAGTTTTAAATATCAAATATTTAATTAAAATAAAAGAGATTTTCCCCCTTTTCTTATCTATAATAGACACCACGCATAAATACCATATCCGTGTGTGCAGTGCTAATGAGGGGTGAAAGAGAGAGACAATTCTTCTTGTTTCTCTATCTGATTTGTTTCTAAATTTAAGTTTCAACCTTAAATTAAATCACATTTATCTAAAAATATACAGTCTTAAATATGGAAATTTAGTGAACAAACTTTAGACTCCATAGGGAACCCTTCCCTACTAAAAAATGCACCACACGTAGTGGGTGGAACCCAACGTATGTTTTCTAAAATTAATTATTATTTATTTATTATTAAATAATCTTATTATTTAATAATTATAAACTAATTCATAATTAATTTATTTTAAGTGATATTTAGTTTAGAATTCCATAATTATAAATTAATTAAACTAAGAATTTTATTTGTGTACATAGTGTTTACAAGAATAGCGGAGAGACTAATGGACATATAATTATAAGCTCTAATAAAACTAATATATTAATTAAACTCTTTAATTGATATATTACTCTTTCATTAAATCCAATGTTATTCCACTAAAAACTTAGAATTGCACTTTTCCAATTACATATATAGTTAAAACATACTCTAGAGTCGTCCACTTGATATAGTCATTGCATATAAATTGATCATTTATAAATAATTCATAATTAGAATTTGGTAAAATCTATTAACTTCTTTAATTACTTTTTTTTTATCTTTAAGTGCCATTGATTCTCTAATGAATAATAAATTCATTAACTTAATTATGAATTGAACACTCATGTTATTGAAAACCTGAATTAATACTTAAGAGAATTATTTATATACTTTCGTTAGAGAAGAAATGGATTCTGTCTTGTAATTTTAACAATCATGTGCACTTACTTCATTATGTCTCCAAATTACAGGGGAAATGGTTAAATTTTTGAATCCATACCGAGGAAACCAAAAGACACAATGTCGTAAATATGAGTCTACTAATAACTCAAGATTAAAACCATCTTATATATGACCGTCAGTCGATGTGATAACAACTTGCCATATTTAACGAAAATTATTAGTTGTTCATTTCCAATCGTCCATGTCCTACATAATCTCATTTAACTCACTACATTAACGGTTTGGATAAGACCGAATGGAAATGATATGTACTAGTAACGCTCAATTAAAAATTTCACATTTTAATTGAATAATTAAATATAATTATTAATTATATATTACTGGCTATTTTATTTATCATCATTAAATATTATCCAATTGTATATAACATTTATATGTAATATTTAAGGTCACATAGATATGAAATTTTAATTATATTCATAAAGTACTAAAAAGCATGCACATAAATATAATGAAAAATTTACTTTATTTATTCATTCATATGTTTTTTACAAAACATTATATGTTTTAAGAGCATGTATCATAACCGTGTGTTTAATTATCATCGTGTTATCATCTACTTCGTTTTTATTTTTTATTTTTTTAAATAACTTCATTTACTTGTCTTTTACATTTTCAATAGCAATGGTTTTCTTTCTAATTGAATTCAAATATATCAAAATTGCCATAGAAGTACGAGCGACACATTTTTTTATTATTTTTTTGCAAATAAGATTGCTATTTTTAATAAGTCTCTTTAATAAGCTTATTAGGATGATATACAATTAATTTCAAACCAATAAAAGAGTTGCAATCTTGCTTATGCCGCAAATTTTCACCAGATTTTGATTTTCAAACCATATTTTTTATACGGCTATAGGACTTTTGATTTTCACCAAATTTTAACGCCATTATTTCCACCGCGTTAAGAACTTTTCAACAACAAATACAGTAGTAGCGACATTATGGGGCCGTTTAGTATTATTTTCAAAATAGGTAAAAAAGTTTTTTGTTTTGGAACATGAGAATTTTTTGGGAATTATGCTGAGAATATTTTTAAAATTTTTGTCTTGAAAAACGTACGAAAACATTTTCAAAAATTTTGAGAACAAAAATAAACATGGTTATATTTTGCTGCTACAAACTTATGTATATACAAAATAGCGCGAAAGGAAGGAAAAATGCATACCATGTCTATAGCGGCAAAATTTTACGCTGCAATAGACCTCTTGTACTCCACATTGCCATGTTGCATTTGAAGGCTTGGACTAGAGTTAGCGGGGAAAATTTTGCTACTATATAGGTCTTTTAGGGGAAAAAAAAACCCTATGAGTCGCGCCGCTAAAAAGCCTTTTTGTAGAAGTGTCGGAATCAAAGGTATTACAAAGTACATCTCTTTTAGACGAAACCACAGTCTTATTCACTTAGTCCTTGGCACCGGATGGGCGAATGAGTGGGCACTGGAGGAATATGGTTTCTAAATATATTATTCAACTAACGTTTAGTCTCCAACAAATTAATCTCAACGCATGAGCAAAACAGGAGTGGGAACACAAAAACACTTCTTCTCTTTGTTTCTCTCTTTACACGCCTATGTGAAGCTATTTCTGTAGAGTACTCTTAGAGTGTGTTTGTTTTGGTTTTTAAATCATGGTTTGAATCATTTTGCTACAATATTTTTTCTCACAAAAATTTAAATCTTCATTCAAATACTGTGCTCAGATACTCGAACCAAACGCACCCTTAGTCTCTCTAAGACCCATAAGTGTATCAAATGCATAGAGGAGGCCTCTATTTATAATAAATGAGAGTGCTAATTAATTATGAAAAGTCGTCTTAATTTACTATAAAATATTTAATTAAAATAAAAGATACAAGTTTCTCATCCCATACTATCCTAGGCACCACACACAAAGAGAATCTCAGTGCATGTGGCGCCATCCTCTATACAGTGTAAGTGAGAATATTGTGTGCTACCCAATCTCTTTTGTTTCTATATTTAACTTTCTATAATTAAATTAAAGCACATTTTATCAAAATTGGAAATTTTAAATATGGAAACTTAGTCAACAAGCTTTAAAGAGCACAAGGGACTTTCCCTTTATTACTAATGGCACAACACACATAGTGGGACCCTCCCACTATATGCGCCACCTACATAGTGGGACCCACCCATTGTGTGCTTGCCAAAGTTAATTTTTTATTTTATTTATCAAAATCTAATTATTTAATAAATATAAATTTATTTTGAGTTATATTTAATTTATAATTCCAAAATTCTAAATCAATTAATTAATTATTTAAACCAATAATTCCACTTGTCCAAACAATGTTTACAAGGATAACATGGACTAATAGACCCATTATTTCAAGCTCCAATAAAGCTAATATATTAATTAAACTCTTTAATTAATATATTACTCATTTATTAATTCTAATATAACCCTACTAAATACTTGAAATTGCACTCTTGAAATTACATCTATTTAATTACTCATTTCTTAGAGTCGTTAATTTGATATAGTCATTACATATAAGTCAATCCTCCATAAATAATTCATAATTAAAGTTAGGTGAAATCTGTTAAGCTCTCTAATTTCTTCTTTATCCTTGAGTGCTATTGATTCTCTAATGAATAATAAACTCATGAACTTAATCATGAATTGAATGCTCTTATTATTCAAGTTCCGAATCAATACTTAATACAATTATTTATCCGCTTCTCGTTAGAGAAGGAATGAATTCCATTAGAATTATTTATCTGCTTCTTGTTAGAGAAGGAATGGATTCCATCTTATAATATTAACATTACCGGCTACTTACTTCATTATGTCTCCAAGATATAAGGAATAGGATTAGTTTCTTAAATCCGTATCGAGTAAATTAAAAGATATAAATTCATAAATAGGAATTTACTAATAACTCAAGACTAAGATTATCTTATATATGACCATCAGTCGATGTGATTAGAACTTGTCATATGTAGCAAAAATTATTAGCTATATATATCTCATTATGTTCTGGTCCTATATAATCTCATATGTACAGTGCACTCATTTAATAACATACCCCATTAACAGTTTAGACAAGACCATTCAATTTTAATGGAAATAACCTACACTAATAATGCTCAATTAAAAATTCTATACTTTAATTGAATAATTAATTATGATAATTAATTAATGTTATTGATCATTAACTATCATCTTTAAATATTATCCTCTTGTATATATACAATATTTAAGGTCATATAGATAATTATGAAATTTTAATGATATTTATAAAGTATTCAAAATACATACACACAAATATAATCAATAAATTCATTTTATTTATTGATAACTATGGCATCTATCCTAGCAAAGGGAACAAGTAATGGACAACCTTGCATCAACAGCCTTGGTGGTTCAATGCTCCGGATTTCTAGGCGCCTCTAGTCCTCAAAGAGATGTTTAGTTTGCAAACTAGAGATTTTTTGATTAGTTTGAGTTCTATGATCTTTGACAATGAGCTTAGACTCTTTCTCTTTGGTAGGCTTTTCTCTTAAGGTTTTATTAACAAGATTTTTAATCAGGTCTGTTATAAAACTGATTATGAAAAGGAAAGTGTTGGCTTTGACCTTTTATTGTTAGTTTCTAGCTTCTTGTTGTCATCAGATTGTTTTATTTGGGGTTGTATCCCCTGTCTTTTTTTTATTATTTCACACCCCTATAGTTTATAAATAAACAAATCGCGAAGTTAAACTCAATAGAAAAACAACCATCACATAATTACTTTAATTTATCCATGAATATAACTAAAACAAAAATTGAATATAAATGTTATTTTTATAATAAAAGTGAACGAGGATAGAAATTTTAGCATGTACCAAGGACGAATTAAAAGTTTTTTTAATAACTTCATCTTACGTTCATGCAACCGCATATATTCTAGCACCTTCGGATTTACATTCATTATATATTTTGAAGATACAACCTTGCCTGTCTAATTTAAAGCGCAGAAATAAACTCATAGTGATCGTAAACGATCCAACATTGATTTGCCGTTAAGGTTGTTGCTTTGTTGAAGTTGTATGTATTCTTTGTATTTGATTCCAATGTATCTTGGTGGACGACTTTCAACCAACTCTGACGCCGGGGTGACAACCGTTTCAAGGGACGGTCCATTTGCAATCGCTAGAGATATTCTTGTAGAGTTGCGGTTCACAATAGCTCGATGCACGACACTCTTGAACTTCCCATTGCTCAAAATCTAACAAGTGGGATACTGCGAAATATGAAAGATAGTCTTAGATCAAACTATACAATCTAAGAAAACACAACAAAATATATCTGTAGTTGGGGAGAATAAGTTGACATCAAATCAATAGCTTAAGCGGCAATTGTGAAATTATAATTAATTCAGGAGTGTTTTTAACTACTTTACATATTCCAAGTTTTAAAATGAACCTATTTTAAAATTCGAGTGACATGTTGAGCCATGATATATAAACAAATCTAACACATGTACTATGTTTTTATTTAAATAAATATACATATGTTTATATGCATAATACCTCAAGATGATCGCCGGTGTTGATCAAGAATGAGTTGGGAATGGGATTTACGTTAACCCACTTGCCATTGTGTTGTATCTGAAGGCCACCTACTCCATTTTGGGTAAGAAAAGTCAAGAGGCCATGATCTGAATGAGGAGGCAGTCCCATTGCTAGCTCTGGTTGTGGGCAAGGAGGATACAGGTTCGCTATGAAGATTTGGAAACTTGAATCCAAATCCAAGGCCTTGATTATATAGTTGGATTCCAGCCCTAAATTCTCAGATATTCCCTTGAGTATTTCCATTACGATTTCCCGGATTCTTTTGCAGTACTCCGATGCAACGTCACTGTACCAGAACCACAAAAAAAAGAAGCAATTTTAAACACACGTGTGTGTGTGTATATATATATAGACAAACACACACAAGCACGTGCAACTCTCCCTCTCACACGCGCAGAGTTTGAATCGTCCAAGAATTTTAGCGTAAAATCCCATGTTTTTTTCTGCATCTGTGCATGCTCTAATAGTAATCGTTGAAACTTTGGATTGCGGGATACTGCCCCTGATTATCAGCAAAAAATCTTAATATGACCAGCTGAAAATTTTGAGTCGAAAATCCCTTTTCTTGTTTCTTAGATTTGAGGCAAAAAGTTTGGTTAACATTTTTTGCTACAACATTTTATCTCGTGAAAATTCAAACAAATTTTATTTTAGACTTTAATTTTTGTTCAAACCTATAAAACAAACTAATTTTTTTCCTAAACATTTCTTGATCTTTTTTAGATAAAAATCATTTAGCAGAAAAGCATGTGGACTTTTAAAAGTTCTAACCTTACTATCCCAAACTTTGGATTTCTCCTACCGTGCCCTCTCCATCTCAATAATTGGTGTTAGCCCAATTTTCCAATTCTCACAATCTAATTTCACTCATAAAAGTAACTAGTTGTAAGAAGAGTTTGAATAGACATTTCAATTGATATATTTGCAGAAATTTTATATTTGAAAGTAGCAATGTGAAAATTGGGTTGCAGTATTTTTGCATAGGAAAATTTCTATAAAAATATCAATAAATATGAGTATTATCGTTAAAATATAAAATTTTGTAAAAAGTGTCATGTTAAATGACCAAATATTTTAAAAATTTTTCCAAAAATTTTGAGAAAATACCTGCAAAATTTTGAACAAAAATTGGCATTATATATATATATATATTTAAATCTAATAAAGTTCATGTCTTTTTTTTTTCAATTTACCTTTTTATTATAGTCTTGCAAAATTATATAAGAAGATATTCAATGTCTTTTTATCAACATTGTTTAAATCAAGAAAGTATCTCAATTTTAAAATAGCAAAGTTGCAATTTACATTGAAATTAAAATTCCAATAGAATTTGTCCGGTTTATGAGAATTTAAAAATCAAGAAGTAATTGTATTGAAGTAGATGTGGCAAAGTAAGAAAAATTCAAAATTTGGAGCAATAAGGCGGACACTCCTAAAACTTTTTAAAATAAAGTAGGCATGAAACACAAGTTTAGAAGGCATGGCCGCAAATAATTCAAACTTCAATTAGAATTTAACCCTCGTAGGACCCCTTACGTATGTGTTATTTTCTGTCTTCTTAAGTCAGAGGTAAATATTAAAAGTTCAAAAGATAAAGTAAGATTAATTCTAAAGTTTATCTTTAAAATTCACATGACACAGATGAAAATGACCCTTAGAGGGTGTTTGGTAGTGATAGGAATTACTCAGTTTTCATCACAATCTCAGTTATAAACAATATAAAGCTCTCACATGCTACAATAACAATAAAAAAAAATACTACAGTATAAAACTCTTAATATACTACAATAAAAATAGTTCCTACCATTAATTTTTACTATCTTTTCAAACCCCTATTAATTTTATTATTGATAACGTACGAAAAAGGTGAGCAGATGGAAATAAATAAAAAGTTTATTTGAGTGGACCAAGTATGGTAGATGGAGACACATGCGTGAAGGGGGCTTGGGGAAGGCAGAAGTTACCTGGCCAGATGACACAAGCGACAAAAATTTGGACGGCAATGACAAGTACAACTATGACAAAAGACCAAGCAAGCGCTTATACTTAGATGGCTTCTGTTGTAATTATTTAAAATGAGATCAAGGTTGAAGGTATTAAAAAAAAAAAAAGTTCGGGGACTACTGGTATAAATTCTTCCTTTCAGGGCTGCTCAGTAAATGAGTCTATTGATATTTTTTATTTTATTTTTTATAAACTCCTATTTAATTAGATTTATTATTATTATATTATTCATGAATCAAATTACTTTTAAGGATAAAAGTATTTTAAAAAAGGCTCATTACACAACTTATCTTAAAAAAATCAATTCCTTCTAAAAAATTATTATGCCTCACCTTTAATAAAAGAATAAAGATAGATTCTAATATAAAAGAGTATGTTGTTTATTTCTTCTGCAAAATTTATTTTTTATTCAATTTTAATTGTTTCATATATAACAATTATAATTATATAAATCATTACAAATTTTCATTGCAAATTGTCTGATTAGTAAATAATTATAAATTGTATGTTAGGAACTATAGTTTATTTATTTTTGACAATGTATTGTTATGAAAAAGCAAAAAAATGTAATTATTGTTGTTGTTTTTCTTTTGACGAGAATGTAATTGTGGCTCTATCCTTGTGGGGGAAATAATATTTATATTTATATAATAGTTGGCCTTTTATTTCGAAAAGATAAAAAAAAAGTGGTTTTGTTGCTTTATCTACGATCAATTTATGTGGCTGAATAGCTAAATTATACAACTAATTTGAGAGATTTGCTCACGTCATTATTAAGCTACTTATAATTTAATAATATTCTAGAATGTTTTTATTTTTTAATTAATATATTTAGTGACATTTGTTTTAGTGTCATTTCCAAATTGTCTCTAAAAATACTTTTTAGTGGCACATCAATGTCCATAACATTTTCTACAAATGTCACTGATTCAGAAAATGTCATTGAAATTACATTTTACTTACATTTTCAAATGTAGTTAGTTAATTCCAAATTTTGTTGTAGTGTATTATTATTGAAGTATTTTATTATTACATTGTAATTGAGAAAATTTGAAAAAATGATGTTACATTTTTTTAAAGGAGAAGTTTAAATTTCTATTCGATTTACCCCATCAAAAAATAACATCTGATTTTTTTTGAAGGGATATCTATTTTACTTTTTTATAAATAAAAAAAATACATGGTTTGGTTTAATACTCCTAAAAATAACACACTATGGCTTTTTTTTTTCTTTTTTTTTTTTTGGCCAAAATGGTAGAGATGCACAGGCGACTAAAAGACAAAAATAGGGGTGTGTACGAACATAAATATGCTGGAAGCCTAGTGAAAATTTCGACGTAGACCTAATATTACTCTTTCAATTTAGGACAGCGTGCGGAAGGAAAAAAAAAAGCAAGTGGAAATATATAAAAATATTTATTTGAATTGACCAAGGTGTAATAACACAACATACGAATATAATAACATGACATAAAAATAACACAAGATAAATAAGTTTAGATTGCATGATTATTGTTTAGGTCATATAAGTTGACACAAATAATACGAAAATATACAAGATTGATTCGTGCTAGCACATTTAACATGCTTAAACACGTTTACATACTTAATAGTAACATCTATATGCTTTGTGTTTAGATATTTTTGTGTTTTTTTAAATTATTGACATTTGGTAAATTCATGTTCTCGTTATAACATGCTTGTTTAATTATCTATAATTTAAAACAAGTAATCAATTAATATCACTTTTGAATTATAAATAAAAATTTAAATTTTTCTAGGTACTTGGGTAATAATCATGTCACAAACATGATTCTGTCGTGTCAACCAGCTAAGGCCCATTTAATAAATGTGTTTGTGTGTCGTGACGTGTTATCAGTGTCAAATGCGTTTTGTGTTTGTGTTTGGATTCTTAGCATGTTTATTGATCGTATTGTGTTCGTGTTCATATTAATTGTGTTGTGTCATAATCGTGTTGGCCCGAACACAACACACCCTAATCGAGACACATGCATGAATGGGGGGCTTAAGGAAAAAAGAAGAAGAAGCAATTAGCTAGGCAAACGACACAGAGGACAAAAATTAGAAGGCAGTGACTGGTGCAAATACGTAGAAGACTGAGAGTCAAGCTCTAAAAAGGGAAGAAATTTGAACTAGATGCCCCAAGTGATTGCGGATTTACGACCTACAACCACATATATAACTTTTCTCCTTCTTTTCAACTGTGCGGACCTTTTTTTTGGATCGACCTATAAACAAAAAAATAAATGTCGTCTCGTACTCTAATACTACTAACCGAGAAAAAGGAAAATTTAGCAACTCATGCAATAGTTGATTGCAAACTTTTTTTTGTTATAACCGTTATACGATTCAACTGGCAAAATTAAGTACTAAAGTGATATATGTTCTCTTGATTGATGAGTTTTTGAAGCATATATAGAAATTTCATGTATATGCAATACCTGAACCCGGATGGTTTGTCAGGGAAGTGAAACTGAGGATGAACAAAAACCTTGAGAAAATCCCTCCAATAGAACACTTTCTCTATTGAAGCATTGAAGCTTGTTCCACACCTGATTGGGTCCATGACATGCTTTCCCTGGAACTCCAATTTCTCTTCCTCACTCAGATCGAAAAATTCTCTACATCCTTCCATTACCGCATCCATCAAAGTCTTTGGAACACCGTGATTTGTCACCTATATATAAAATTTAATATTCAATTTAATCAAGGTTCAAAACAAAAATGGTACAAAACTCACCAAACTAATTTGGCAACTCAAAACATAGCTCTATTAGTAGGAATTTTTAATCTCTTTTACTTTGAAGTTTGAAAAAAAAAAAGCATTTGTAATATACCATTTAGAAAAAGTACGGATTCAAGCACAAATAGTGTTGAAAAAAGAAGGAGTACTATGAAGAAGCCGTAGTTTTCACAGGCTTTGCCAATTTCGGTGACGACTCTGGACCGTAGATCGGGCTTACCGGAGGCGAGGAGGGAGAAATCAATGATGGGGATTTTGATGTCTGGGTCATCTGCAAAAAGTGCTGTATCATTGGGATTGTTGGTGTAGGTATAAGAGGCAGGAATAGAAGTGAGGTCAGGTGATTCAGCCAACGATTTGATGGAGTTGATTTTGGGCACGTGAGTAGAAGACGTTTGTTGGGATGATTGAGGAATACCTGGAGCTATTATTTCAGCCATTGCAGAATGAGAAGATGAAGCTCAAAAGAAACGAAGTAGGTATGCGATGATGGTGCAGAATGTCTACATATGGACATATAGGTGTCGTCACACGTGTGGAAATGCAGTATACAAGAATCATTATAGACCTCATCAAGCCAACCAATCTTGACTTGATTTGATGTCTTTTCTTCTTTACAAAATACTTGTATTATTACACAAAAGGATTTAGACGTCGCCCGAAATATGTAATGTTATGTCATTGACTAAATTCAAATATCAAATTTGCATAAAAAGTTTTGAACATCAAGTTATATCACGTCGTAAATTAGGCCCAAATTGCTTACTCTTCTCTTCAATTGTTGTTCAACAACTTATCCATAGATTGGGGAAAGGGTGGCTCCAACGCCTTAATTAAGGCTAATAAATACTATTTCTCCCTCAACTTTATCTCTTATAACACTGTACTCTCTAACTTCGAAACATAATACGTGTTCCTCTATCATGAAATATTAACAAGAAAACTCTTTGAATTATGATTTTGAGTATGAATAACATAATATTAAACAACTCATAGGGATTGTTAAACATTTTAATGAACCATTAGACTGTTAACTTATCCTGTTGTAGTTATACGAAAGTGAAAAAAGAAATTATTTGTAATAATTTTTTTAAAATTTTTTTAGTTTATAATTTAGCAATGAAATTTTTTTACATTGTATTAACCTTTTTAAATTTAAATTAGTTTTAGATATGATACAGTTACCAAAATACTCCTACATTATGTAACAAATTTTATTAATATATATCAAGTTTTATTTAAAGTTCTAATTAACATAAAATGAGAGTACAGGTTATTTCTAAAATTCTTCACGATCTTGCCAATAACTATGGTTTTAGTCTTTGTACAAGTATTTTACATTTTGAAACTTGTGACAATCTCATGGCATTATATAAAACGTTCATTTTCCAACCGTTTATGGTAATTGGACCGTACACTCAAAATTGCACTCCAATTGTCACGAATCCAAACTTAGATAGTGATGTGGCGGTGTAATTAAAATAATTAAGCAAATTTAACTAAATTCATCAATTAATTAAAATAATTAAGAAAACGTACTTCAGATCATTTATAAAAATGTGATAAATTTAAAACTTTTTAGGATATTACCATCCTTTAAACTTAGCAGATAAATTTCATGAAGTACCTCTAAATTAAATTAAATTAAATTAAAAAAATTCATCATGAGCGAATCGGGCTACACTGGACCCCACATAGTGCACAGATGGTACTAACATAAGCAAAATAAAAACCACAGTCCAACAGAAAATTTTAATAATGTCCTTAATATTACATGCCTTAAACAAATAAGCAAATAATCTAAATAAGATTTCCACAGTCTGCGCGTGCAAACCAACAGCATCCTATTCAGTGGTATACTGCAAACCACTTGGAGTGGGGATTTAAAACAAATAAACTATGAGCGAAAGGCTCAATAGGACTTAAGTTTTAAAAACATTAATTTAAAATGAAATATATAAATATAAAAGCAGTAAGAAAACAATAAATAAATACCAAGCATTCCATACTTACCGTTTAGGTCCAATGATCATCTAAAATCAAGATTTACCTTTCATCTTGTGCAAGCCATCTAATTCACCACTATAGTGGTCCAGCTGAGTTTCAGAACCTGCCCCCAAGGTCGCGCCTCTACACAACCCGATCTCTGTGTGTGGCATCATGCTCTAATATCCCATTCCAAATAGGAGTTCTTAATCCGTTTGGTACTTAGTGTGATTGCAATCATATCATTATTCGAGTCTCGAATTATCGAGTTATTACATTTATATTTATTATTCTGTTCATTATGACCATGTTCATTATTCAACATCCACTGAAAATGAATAAATAAATATAAGCAATCATTCCTTAAAACATTTTCAGGAAAACTTAACATGGTTAAAAACTTTTTTAAAATCATGGCTATCGAATAAGGGAGGGTTCAGAGTCCTACTTTGCTATTTAGCATGATTACATCAACATTGCAACCTCATTCCACTATACGTTTACTCTTAAAGTTATTTAAATTTGATTCTAACCTAAAATAAAGCATGCAATCACATTTCTAATCACCATTGCACCTTGCATTAAGTGTTGTTTATGCCTCTTTATGCTCGGATGTAACATGCATGGAAGATTTCTTGACATTTTTATAGTGAAAATAGAAACTATTTTTACTAAGAAACTTCAAGCAGACTTGAACACAAATTTGCAAGAGAAAGTCAGAGTTTAAGACCTCAAAACATGTGTTTAAATCTATTAGAAAGGAAGCTAACCTTAAGTGAAACATTTTGAAAGAAATTTGATGAATCTAGCTCAATTTCTTGGCCTCTACTCAGCTTGAATTGAGGCTGAGTAACTGTTCTCGAGCTTCAGTTCTTCGAAAAAGAATGGTGGAGTGTTTCTACGTTCTTTTTGGGCTGCTCAGAGAGAAAGTGAAAGACATAGAGAGGGGAAGAAAAAGGGAGAGACAAGCATGGAGAGAGAGGGGAAGAAAGGAGAGTGGAATGGCTTTATGAATGTCTGTTCTAAATCAGTAAACCTAGATAGTTTTTGCCCCACACCATGTTTTGCACATAGTTTTTAGGTGGAGGTTTCAACGTGGTTTTGGGTTTTCAGGCGAAGGCCTTCCAAAAGATGGGTTCCTAATCCTGAGACTGAATCTCACGTGATTTAGTTTGAAAAAAGGAGAAAGGGGACCTGTTGGAAAATTTACAATTTGTTCGATTCCAAAATTTTATTGAATCTAATTTTAGGGAATAAAATAAACCGAAAATAAAATGCCAAAATTGTTTAAAAATGAGTTACAAAATGCTAAAATTCATTTAAGGTAATTTTAATAAATTTTAAAATTTAACGTAACCAACAAAATAATTAAGGTGAAATTGATCTAGAAAATATCACTAAATAATTTAATTAAGCTTGAATCATAGTTAGGCACACTACTTCACCAATTTATGTACTAAACACATTTAATTAATTTTGGGACATTACAGCTTTCCTCCCCTAAAGGAATTTTGTCCTCGAAATTAAAAATCATTTCAAAAGCAAAATAAATGTAGGTATAGTTCTGGCATTGTCGACTCTAATTCCCATGTCGTCTCATTGGCTCCATGGTACTGCCATAGGATCTTTACTAGTGGTATGTCACAACGTCGTAAACTCATTAGTTTTCGATCAATGATCTGTATTGACACCTCCTCGTAGATGGTGTCTTCCTGTATTGGCACATCATAGAATAAAACAATTTTGCTCAGCTCGGGCAGGAAGTTCCAGAGCATCAACACGTGGAACATATTGTAAACATGAGAGAGCTTGGGGGGAAGATGAAGTTGGTAAGTAACTACACTGATACGGTGAGTAATCTCAAATGGCCAAACGTACCTGGGCACAAGTTTCCTACTTACACCGAAACGTGTAATCCCTTTGCATGGTAAAACCTTTAAGAGAACAAAATCACCTGCTTCGAATTTCGGAGGTCAGCGTCTCTTGTTAGCATAACTCTTTTGTCGATTTTGGGTAGCTTTTAATCTATCCCGAATTACGATGACCTTTTCATTATTCTCACGGATCTCATTAGGTCTAATGATGATTCTATCATTCAGTTTTAACCAACAAAATGGTGACTGACATGGTCTCCTATATAGAGCTTCAAACGGTGCCATATCGATACTTGCTTGGTACCTATTATTGTACACGAACTTAACTCAATGCAGGTGCCTCTCCCAGTTTTTGCCAAAGTCCAAAATACAACCGCATAACATGTCCTCAAGAACATGAATAACTCGCTCAGACTGTCTATCTATCTAAGGATGAAAAGCAGTGCTGAAATTCAACTCTGTGCCTAGTGCTTCTTGGAAACTTCTCTAATATTTAGCATTAAACTGGGTATCCCTATTAGAGGTAATGGACTGTGGAACTCTGTGCAATCTTACTATGTTCTCAAGGTATAATTCTCCAGGAACTCTTCTCAAGTACGTCAATCTAAAGGGTATGAAATGTGTTGATTTTGTCAACTTGTCAACATCAACCTAAATTGCATCATGCTTTTGCTCTGTTTTTGGTAAACCGATAAGAAAACCTATCGTAATGTACTCCAGCCTCCACCCTAGAATAGGAAGCGGTTGAAATTGTCCAGCAGGTTTTTGGTGTTTGGCCTTCACCTGGAGACAAGTCAAACACTTGGCGACGTATTCTAGAATATATTTTCTCATACCTTTCCACTAATATTGTCTACTTAGATCGTGATACATATTTGTGCTTCCTAGATGAATAGCAAAATGAGACTTGTGTGCCTCATCCATGATAGCCTTTATCACCTCTTCTATTGCAAGTACTGCCAAACGGTTCTTGAAGTACAAAGATCCATCTGCATGTATTCTCCATTCAACAAGCTGTTCTTCATTCTGTATCTGCGTCCGTACTTCTTGAAGATGTTGATCTTGCCATTGGTTCTGCTTTACCATTTGTACAAGAGCTGGAGTAGACTCCATGTTGTATACAAAGACCTGATTGCAATATTCAAAATACTGTAACCCATACTCATTAACCATTACATCTCTTTTCCAATCCTTAAAAGCCAAATAAGCGAGAATTCTAGAAGATTTCTTGCTGAGTACATCAGCTACTACATTGGCTTTTCCTGGATAATACTGTAGCATGAAATCATAGTCTTTCATAAATTCCATCCATCACCTTTGCCTAAGATTTAGATCCTTCTGAGTGAACAAATACTTTAGACTCTTGTGATCTGAGAAAATCTAAAATATCGCACGATACAAATAACATCTTCAAATTTTCAATGCATGAATTACTACTGCAAGTTCGAGATCATGAGTAGGATAACTCTACTCGTGAGGCTTCAGTTATCGTGATCCATATGCCATAACCTGTCCATGTTGCATTAACACGCATCCTAGTCTGCGTCCTGACGAATCAGTGTAGATTTCATAAGGCTCGTCACTACTTGGTATAATCAAACACTGGAGCAGTGGTCAACCGAGTCTTTAACTCTTAGAAAGCAAACTCACATTTAGTATTCCTTTCAAACAGGACATCTTTCTTTGTCAATCGTGTCAATGGAGCTGCTATCTTCGAGAAGTCTTGCATGAATCTTTTGTAGTGTCCTGCAATTCCTAAGAAACTATAGATTTCAGCCACATTCCTCGGTTGTTCTTGTTGCACCACTGTTTCTATTTTGAAAGGATCCACCGAAATACTTTAATCAAAGATGACGTGTTCCAAAAACTTCACTTTAGTTATCCAAAATTCACACTTTTCCTTTTCAGCACATATTTGATGTTCCCACAAAGTCCAAAGTACAATCCTCAGGTGCTGCTCATGCTCCTCCTAGGTCTTAAAATAGATCAACATGTCATCGATGAACACAATCACAAACTGATCCAAGTAAGGCTTGAAAATCTGATTCATCAAATCCATGAAAGCTATAGGGGCATTTGTTAATCCAAACAACATTATCAAGAACTTGAAGTGTCCATACTGGATCTTAAAGGCCATCTGGGGAATATCCTCCTCCTTGACTCTAAGCTAATGATATCCTGAGCGTAAATCTATCCTTGAAAAATACCAAGAACCTCCCAACTAATAGAATAACTCATCGATTCTAGGCAGTGGGTACTTGTTCTTCACTGTGACCCAATTCAGTTGTCGACAGTCAATGCACAACCTGAGAGTACTATCATGTTTCTTGGCAAATAGAACCAACACACCCCACAGTGATGTACTGTTTTGGATGTACCCTTTATCTGTAAGTTCTTGAAATTGCTTCCTTAGTTCCTTCATTTCTGCCGATGCCATTCTATATGCTGCGATGGAGATCGAAGTGGTCCCGGGGAGTAACTCGATACTAAACTTGATTTCTCAGTGTGGTGGTAATCCAAGTAACTCATCGGGGAAAACATCATCAAACTTATCAACCATCGGTATGATTGTGTTTCTTCCTACTGCACTAGATTTTTCTTCTAGGTTTAAAAAAAGCACGTAACAAGCCAAGTTTCTTTATCCTCTAAAACACAACTTCAAGAACCAGTCACTCATCACTCGATCATTATCACCTTAGTTAGTGATCGTCGTTCCCCTATCAGTCACTAAGGCCACTTTTCTAAGGAGACAGTCTACAATGGCATTATACCTAAATAACTAGTCCATCCTTAAGATTACATCATAAGTACTCATAGGGATTACAATCAAATTACTTCTTAAAATCTCACCCCTAATCATTATTTTACAGGATTTACATACATTATTTACATACACTCGCCCTAAGGGTGAGGTAAGTATCATGGGTTCATAGAATTCCTCTACTTCTAATCCCAATGTATTTACAAATAAATTTGAAATGAGAGAATATGTGGCACTAATATCAAATAAGACACAAGCTAGAAATTGAGAAACTAGAATCGTACCGTCAACTACTGCATTACTAGCTTGAGAGCTTGAACTTCCTGCAGTCATGGTGCAGACTTAAGCTGGGGATTTTCCTTTTGCTTTGTTGGCATTGCTAGGTCTAGGGTTCGTCGGTCTATACTGTTGTGGTGGAGGAGATTGCACACTAGCCGAGCTGGGTGCTCTATACTGTGGGAAGTTTCTCTAGAAATTCAACGGCCGATAACCTTACATTGGTTAGGACATCTACTGAGGGATAACTTGGTGGAATTGTGGCTGAGAGACTTGCTGAGGTTAAGCAAAAAGTTTGTGCCTATGACTAATGGGTCCTTATTGGGCAATTCTTCTTGATATGTCCTGGCTTCTGGCAGAAGTGGCAATGGAAGTTAAAAGGGTTGCATTGTTCGCTACCAAAAGAACTACTACTTCCGCTATTGGCACCACCGTGTTAATTTCTTGCTTGAGCCTGATGGTTGTTGTTGCCTCTCTTATTGTTCCTCTAGGGCCCGCTTGAGGTCCTTGCCCTGTTTTCATAGTAGGTGGCATTGTCACTCTCCACTGACAAAGCTGACGATACCAACTCACTATAAACTTGGATACACAAGGAAACGAGATGTCATCACATAGATCCTTTAACTCCCTCTTACAACTTTATGCAATTTTCCTGTTTAGAAGCCACGACGGATGGAGCAAATCAAGCCAGTTTGGTGAACTTTGCCTCATATTCCCTGACTATCATATCACCCTGATTTAGACAGTAAAATTTAGCAATCTTTTGGTCTCTGTACGTTTGTGGAAAATAGCGGCCTTAGAACGAACTTTCAAATATGTCCTAGCTAATATTCCTGTTATTCTCCACACTTTTTGCCTGTTTCTACTAGGCATTAGCACTTCCTTCTAGTCTTTAAGCTGCGAACTCAACTCGGTATTTTGCAGGTACTCCAAGTGTGTCCAGATGCTTCATCATTGAATCGAACGAATATTCGGCCGCTTGTGGATTCCCTCTTTTATTGAAAGTCGATATAGTTGCACATCAAAACTCCTTAAATATTCATGTTGGCGACCCGTCATAGGATCCTCACGCTGTGCCCTCACCGCCATCTATCGAAAGGCAGCAAGGATAGCTCCTATTATCCTTTCGTCATTAGTGGATTCACATTAGCAGCAGCTGGATGGCGTCTAGGTGCCATTTCTCTCAGTTTTAAAAACAAAATTAGACTGTCAATGGTTTTCATTGTCGTATTTATACGTGCACAATTCCCAAAATTCAAAACCTGGGGCTTTGATGCCAAAATCTATCACGAACCCAAACCCGAGTAGTGACGAGGCAGTGTAATTAAAATATTCAACAAATTTAACTAAACTCACTAACTAATTATTTGGTAATTTAAGAAAACGTAGTTGGGTCATTTATAAAAATGTGATAAATTTAAAACTTTTTAAGATATTACCATCCTCTAAACTTAGCAGATAATATTCATGAAGTACCTTAAATTAAATTAAATTAATTTTAAAAAAATCATTAATAGCGAATTGGGCCGTACCGGACCTCACATAGTGTACACAGTACCGACATAAGCAAAATACAAACCACAGTCCAACAAAAAATTTTAATAATGTCCTTAATATTATATGCCTTAAACAAATAAGCAAATAATCTAAATAAGATTTTCACAGTCCACACGTGCAAACTAGCAACGTCTTACTCAGCGGTATATTGCAAACCACCAATAGGGGAGGATTTTAAAACAAATAAATTGTGAGCAGAAGGCTCAGTAAGACTTAAGTTTTAAAAACATTAATTTGAAATGAAATATATGAATATAAAAGAAGTAAGAAACAACAAATAAATACCAAGAATTTCATACTTACCGTTCAGATCTAATGATCATCTAATATCAAGATTTAACTTTCAACTTGTACAAGCCATCTAATTCACCACCGTAGTGGCCCAACTGGGTTTCAAGATCTATTCCCAAGGTCGTCCTTTGCACGACCTGATCTTTATGTGTGGCATCATGCACTAATGTCACATTCCAAACAGAGGTTCTTAATCCGTTCGGTACTCAGTGTTATTGTAATCACATTATTATTTAGGTCTCGAATTACCATGTTATCACATTTACATTCATTTTCTGTTCATTATGACCATGTTCATTATTCAATATCCACCGGAAATGAATAAATAAATATGTGCAATCAATCTTTAAAATGTTTTTAGGAAAACTTAACATGGTTAAAAACTCTTTTAAAATCATGGCCATCGAATGAGGGAGGGTTTAGAGTTCTACCTCGTTATTTAGCATGATTGCATCAACACCGTAGTCTTGTTCTGCTATACGTTTGCTCCTTAAGAAGATAGACACCTTAGGTATAGACCAATTGTATCAGCATTTAAGTTATCTTAACTTACTAGTATACTAATCATGGTTCCTTAGTGTGCCATATCTAATTGCAAGGTCTCATTTATTTTCTTGACATTTAAACACATTCTAGATCACACTTAAAACAATTTCTGATATGTAAATAAAGTAAAGTACATTTAAAATGTATTTTGGAACAAGTGGGGCTTAGGTAGCCTGAAAACAGCCTTCCTGGTGCAATGCGGTTGACCGTGTATAGCATTCCATGGTTGACCGTGTATTTACAGTTGCTTGGTCATTCGCGTTAAACAGACTGCGATTGACCATGCTATCGCGACCAGAATGCTTTGTTTTTGAGCATCCAAGCTTCATTTTGTCCTTAACTCATTTTAAACTGGTTCTAATGAAATCTAAACATCCCTAAGTGTTTTACAATCGTTATATGAGATTCATAAACATGATTTCATGAATATGCAATACAAGTACATCATTTTTCATGCTTTTGTTCAAATAAATCTAAATATAGAAAAAATAATGTAAAAATTATTTAAATTCGGTTCTAACTCAAAATAAAGTAGGCAATCTTATCATACCTCCTTGCATTAAGTGTTGTTTATGCCTATTTGTGCTTGGATGTAACATTCATGGAAGATTTCTTGACATTTTTGAAGTGAAAATAGAAATTGTTTTTACCAAGAAACTGCAAGCAGACGGGAACACGAATTGCAAGGAAAAATCAGAGTTTAAGACCTCAAAACATGTGTTTAAATATGTTAGAAGGAAGCAATACTCAAGTGAAACGTTTTGAAAGAAATTTGATGAATCTAGCTTAATTTCTTGGCCTCTACTCAGCTTGAATTGAGGCTGAGTAATTGTTCTTGAGCTTTAGCCCTTGGAAGAAGAATGGTGGAGTGTTTCTAGGTTCTCTTTGGGTGCTCAAAGGGAGAGTAAGAGACGTGGAAAGGGGAAGAGAAAGGGAGAGTGAGGCGTGGAGAGAGAGGGGGAAGAGAGGAGAGTGGAATGGCTTTATGAATGTCTGTTCTAAATTAGCATACCTAGATAGTTTTTGCTCCAAACCATGTTCTGCACATGGTTTTTAGGCGGAGGTTTCAACATGGATCTAGTTTTTCAAAGGGGGGTTTTCAACAGGAGGCCTTCCAAATGTTGGGTTTTGAATCCCCATACTAAATCTCACATGATTTAGTTTGAAAAGAGGAGAAAAAGAACCTGTTGGGAATTTGACAATTTATTCTGTTCCAAAATTTTATTAAATATGATTTCGGGGAATAAAATAAAAGGAAAATAAAATGCCAAAATTGTTTAAAAATGAGTTAACAAAATGCTAAAATTCATTTAAGATAATTTTAACAAATTTTAAAACTTAAGATAACCAACAAAATAATTGAGGTGAAATTGATCTAGAAAATATCACAAAATAATTTAATTAAGCTTGAATTATTGTTAGACATACTAATTCACCAATTTATGTACTAAATACATTTAATTAATTTTGGGACATTACACCAATATAGCTTTATGAGTTAGAAATTTTTATTTCATTCTTGCTCCTTTCAAAAAGATCTAAAATGTACAACACCCATGAATCCTTTTTTATTCAGTAACCCAAAAAAAATTGAAAAAATGCAACAAGTGATCGACCGTATGCTTTTCATGCGTGAGCCCACATTACTGCAAGTAGCTAGGTGCTGCGTGAATGCACTTTTTCTCGGGTCCAGACTGACTGAGCATATTTACCAATTAGAATTATAAATAGCAATTTTTTTTCTTTCCACATATCATTGTTTTATGTCCCATTTCAAACTATTTCACTAGTTTGTTTTTTTTTTTTTTCCCCTTCCTCGATGGTGGTATTTCACTAGTTAGAGTTCGCATTGTCCTTTTTGGCATTATCACACTGGGGGAAGGTTGATCATACGCGCAAGTTGTGGATATTAGATAGCAATGCATTTATTTGACCTGTCTCTTTGTCGTTTCAATAATCACAATTGGTCAATTATTGAATGAGGGCACCAAAATACTTATCCATTGCGTGCAAGAAGTTTGCTTTGTACATTGCATGAGGAGCTGGTTAATGTGACCCTTGATGGCAACTTGCACAAGATGCTTCGTGATGTTGACCCTTCAGAGGCCTTTGGAATGTTGGACTTTCATCATGAGAAATACAATGTCCAAATCGGCCTGGTCGACCTCCAAATTTCTCATTCTGCCTAATCAGTAGATTTATACACATTATATATATATATATATATATATTTATGTACACAAGCTTGCCTTTTGGCAAAATTGATGCAGCAGAGAACGTGAAAAAATAAAAGGTTAATTTAATAAACCTATTGATTCAGAATCCTACAGATAGTACCACAAAAAGATCCGTTGATTCACCTTTAATATCAAAAATTGGCATCAAAATTCGAAACTCATACAGAATTACCGAAATTTAAAGAAAAGAGAAAAACTCTGAAATTTTATTATTCATCAATCGGTTTTTAATACATGAGGCGTGTTCATATATAGATCAGAACACAAATTGGAAACTAACAAAAACTGCTTAAAAATAATTAAAAATAAAAAAGTAGAAAATTTTTCAAAAAAAAAAAATAAAGAGAGATAGAAAACTGCGACTATGTCAAATAAGGAACAAGGAAACACAAACATAATTGGTAACTAAAATTTCTACTACAACTTAACTGAAAATGAAGGGAAAAAAAAAAAGAAGCTCTTTTGAACCAACGATTGAATTTGGCTAACAAACGTCACACATTGTGGCATAGCAACAAATTTCGCTCATTGATCCGTTTCCACTCAGAAAACAGATATTATTCTTCCAAATCTGAATACGTTGCAAAACCTTCAAAAAAACGAAAAACCTGTCTTATTTGGCCTTCGGATGGTCCCAACGTACCGTAAAAGCTAAATCTGCACAACATGAACTATTAATTTCCAATTTTAATTTGCTCGTTAATCTATTATTAATGTCGACGTACGAAGAGGGACGAATGGAGAGAGTGCACTTTGTGGTTCTCTAACAAGTGTAACTCCTTCATTTATTACTTAAAAAAGGTTTGAGATTGGTCCTTTAACCTTGTGCGTGCTAGTTCTTCATTCAAGTCGAATAGTTGCGTGTTAGATTAGGTTGGGTAATAATCCATTAGATTATTTTCAAATTGCTGGTGGCCAATTTCGCATAAGGCCTGTCCAAGAGTCTAGCCCTAAGTCCTCGTCCTTGTCCTGCAACTAAATGAGCTGGCTATGTAGACCTAAGCCATGCTTGAGAGACTCACGTGGCTTGTGGTTTGATAGACTATACGTAGACAAATGGACCTCTTTTATTCTAGTTCAATTCAATTTTAAGTCATGCGCTAGGAGGTTTTTAAATAATTGAGCTAAAATATATGAGCGACGGAGAAAAATCTCTTCTTGCCTTAAAATTAGCCCAAAGCCCTCCTTTTTGCCCTAGACCAACCCAAAATCTCACCTCCAAGCCCAAAAAATCATTCCCTTAGCAAAATAAGTCTAGAAATTATGCTTCTAGAGCAATAGGTGTTCCTTCAAAAAGGCCCTGTGCACACCTTCGGGAGTGCGCCGCTGAGAGAACATACCATGTCGAAGAATCCTCAATCGGAGTGACAAACTTGCCTCCAGAGGCATCTTAAGTGTGCCTCTGAGAGTGCACCTAACACATATTTTTGAAAGCAGTCTGCTCACATGTCAAATGACTCAGACTTAGCCAGACATAGCAAAACCTTTTATTGAAGCCAATTTCATGCGCACCAAGCCTTTGGGAGGAGAAAGTCATGGAGCATAAAACTTAGTCAAACACCCGTAGAAGCTTTAAAGGTAGGGAGGGATCTGAAATCAACACAAAAAAATCTAAAATTTTGCGTCAATTTCATCTAAATAAGGCCAACACTAATTCAAACGAGAAAGGCACCCTCTATGTTTGCTCTTGAGGGAATGGAGTACTACAAGCATGCTTAGAGCGTAGTCGCACTACTAAGGATCAACGATTAAAAAATCCCCCAACTTCACCTATAAATACCCTCTTCACCTTCCAACCTTTGTCACAATGTACATAACAACAACACCATCATGCCATTTTTCAAGATTGTTTTTTCTTTTCTTCTAAGTTTACGCTCTTTGGACTTGAAAATTTTTTGGGGGAGCTCTTCAAGATTCCACTTCCAAAGATCAAGGCCTTCCTTTATGCATCCTTTAGATCACGAGTTTTCAGTGAGAGTATTTCAAAACAATTAGGAGTATCTCCCAAATTCCCATTTTGGCCACCATAAGAAAGCCTTCCAAGTTCTTCAAGCTCGCACTCCCGAAGCTCAAATTTTTCTCTTGAGTGTTTTTCCGATCTTCAAACTTTTGCTAGTGTTTCCAAAGTCTCTAGGAGCACCATCTAAATCTCCCTCACGACCACCACGATGAAGCTTTTGAAATTTTTGTTCCTATTCTTGGTCATCCTAATTCTCCTCTGGAGATAATATAATGCCTCTCCTGAGCTAGCAAGTCTAACCCCACTAGCTCGAGAAAAAAACGTTAACTTGATTTATTAAAAAACTTAGAAAAATAATACTAAGCAACAAAAAAAAATAATAATCTTTACTTCAAATTAAATATTGTCCTTATATGAAACTCTAGAAATTAATTTCATATATATCTTAACATTACTAGACTTATCATTAGACCTTTATATATTTTTTCTCAGTCAACTTAAACATGTACTTCAAAGCTCACCTGTATCTGTATGATGAGAATTATATGAGCCAACGCTTAATAAGTGAACCATATAGCACTCTAAAAACTTTTCTTTAACTGTAACCTTAAAGTTCTCTTGTATGACTCTTATCTCATGTTATTAGAACCGCCACTTTATTTGCATAGCGCCCCTCTATTGAAACTCTTTTTCCTCAAAGGATTTGGTTCATATGACATTAAATTTTTTAGTTCACAATAAGCATAAAGTTTCATATATTACGCCTGAAAACCTTTCGAATATGTCAATAAAACTTTTCAAATACTTCCTGAAAATATGTCAATAATACCGTAAAACTTAGAAAATTCTTTTAGAACATATTACTGTTCAAGTAATACAGAAGTAATGCAATAGAGGGTATATTTACAAATTAGCAAATTGAGGGTATAAAGCTTCTCTATTTTTCTTTCCTCCACTTTCTCTCTTTTCTACTATTTTTTTTCACGTTTCTTTCTATGTTGAAGGCTTTGTAGCGTACGTATGTAGTGCTTCAACCTGGATCGCTTATATAGCCTTCCTTGTGGAGGTTATCTCTTTACCACAAAGTATGAGGCTCTTTGAAGCTAGTCGCTAGATGTCCACGTACCGTTAGCCTACCCTGCCATGTGTAACTCTCATACTAAAATATACATTAGTTTGGTGCCAACTTATCGAGGCTACTACTAAAATTGTCAAGCCTATCAAGTGCTTTTGGCACTTACCAAGCACATAGGTTCTCGTGTGTCTAGCATTTCGTATTAAAATTTCTTTTTTCCCCCTTAAAAGCTGCCAAGTCATATAGCCACGATTATATGAGTATCTCCTTCAAAGAATTACTACCTCCAATGCTATATACCAGACGTCCTTGTACCCTTGTGTAACACGCAGATTCCTCAACTGTTGGGTTTTTGGTTCTTCACTTTTCCCACATCAATTAGGGACGATGGCTTTTGTCTTATGCGGGATCTATAATGCCTGGTTATATGTGAAGCCTTATGTCCTGTACAGGCTTATGAAGAAGAGCTTAGTTTGTTATTCTAGTTATCCTAAAAATTAAAAATATTTATTTTTTGATTTGTTTCACCACTCGTTGTGTAATTTAGGAACTCTCTTTAAGTAATTTTAAAGCTTGTTTCCCTTGTTAATTTCAGAAACTTGTTTGTAATTTTCTTAAACTTGCTTCTTAACTTTAGAATTGCTATTTCAGAAACTTGTTTGTAATTTTCTTAAACTTGTTTCTTAATTAATAACTTTAGAATGGCTAATAATCCTTGTCAGTTTCATTTGGGGCTAAAGGTAATCCTACCAAAGAAGTCGTAGACATAGAGCCCTTTTGGTTCGAGTATTTGAATGAAGATTTAAATTTTTGTGAGAGAAAATACTGTAGCAAAATGATTCGAACCGTGATTCAAACCACCAAACAAATGCACCCATAGTATACATAGATGATTGTGTTGACGTGAACTTGTTGGTATGATAGAGGGTGCAAGATAACTACTCGTGTTTGGGTTTGTATATTTAATATTCCACAGGGATGAATCTTTGATTAGTTTAAGGAGTTTCATGCGGAAGTGGGGAAGCAATTGTGTAAACCATGTAGACATTTTTATTAGATCAAAGTGGGAAATACCTCTTCGAGAAGTCTATAGGACACTTATTAAAAGATAGGATTTTATTTTATTTGACTACACCGAGGAACTCCACAAAGGAATAGCGTGGTGAATACTAAAAATATATCCTATAGTATGGTCAAGAATGAATCATTTAAAAATACCAATATATATATATATATATATATTGGGATATATACTACAAATTGTAGGTTATCTTCTAAGCAATATTCCAACTAAAGCTGTTATTGAGGTTAGGGACATGTTCTGAATAAGGAAGCTCAGAAGTTAGAATCTCGTTTAGGAGTTTGTAATTTTGTAACATATTTAAAAACGATAAAGGATGGATTATTTCATAATCCAAAGGAAAATAAAGTCTTGATTTCCATACTTGTAACATTTCTTATGGAAAGTTACATGCATAACTTTAAATCTTAAAGTAATTTGGTGCTTGAGGAGTTAAGGACTGATTGAATTAGTCCAGAGATTCTAAATGTGGAAGATATTCCAATTGTTATAGAGAAACCAAAAATAAAATCAACAACTTGGGGAGCATTGTCGTGGTGGAGGAGTTGTTTATCAAACGCCAAGATCAATGCGAAGCCTTTAGGTTAAGGTCATTGAATTTGACTATGATTCACTTGATATAACAAAGCCATGGGGATGTTGAAGCAGAACATTGGCAAAAGGCCATAAACAATAAATTGAAATATATGGCTTTCAATTAAGTTTGGAAACTTGTAGAAACACTTAAAAGGGATTGTCTTTAAGTGTAGAGTCTACAAGAGGAAAAGAGAAGCAATGGAAAGGTGAAAACCTTAAAAGCTAGACTTGTAGCAAAGGGATGCAAGTAGAAAGAGGACATTAGACATTAGTTTCGATAAACTTTCTCACTTGTAGTATTACTAAAGTCTATCCACATACTCTTATCCATTGCTAGGTATTTGGACCATGAGGAAAAGAAAATGGATGTCAAGATTAGTATCTATAAGATACAACCAAATAGGTTCAAGGCAAAGGGCTAAAAGGATAATGTTCGCAAGTTGCTTAAGTAAGTTGATGGACTAATGCAAGCTTCCCAATCCCAAAATGTAAGATTTTATGAGATGATCAAATCGTATAAGTTCGAGCAAAATCTTGACGAACCATGCATTATATACACATTATGGATGGAAAAGTGGTTTTTCTGATACTCTATGTAGATAACATTCTACTCATTGGGAATGATATACGCACAATGTTATTAGTCAAAGTTTGGTTATCCAAACAATTTGACATAAAGGATTTGAGAAAAGCTAATTGTGTTCTTTGGGTTTAACTATTAAGCAATAGTACGAACAAAATGATAATTTTGTCTCAAAACCATATACATGGATTAAGTTCTAGATAGTTTTGTAATTCAAGATTCTAAGATAGGTTTTTAACCTATTTGGTATGGAATCTCTCTTTCTAGGGATGATTATCTTTAGACATCAAAGGAAAGAAAATACACAGCAAGAATTCCTTATTCTTTAGCAGTGGGAGTCTAGTATATACTATGCTTTGTATAAGATTGGACATTTGTTGTACGATCAGGATAGTAAATTGATATAAGTTGAATCCTAAGCCAAAAACATTGATAGGCAGTTAAGCATTCAACTCTAGTATCTTATGAGAACAAGAACTTATATGCTAGTATATTCTAGAGAGGACCTAACACCTAAAGGACATATGGATTCTGACTTTCGATTAGATTAGGATTCAAAGGGATTGACTTCGAGGTTTGTTTTACTCTAGGAGGTGGATCCTTAATGAGAGTATTATCAAATGATATTGTATCGATAATTCTACTATGGGGGCCGAATATGTGGTTGTCACTTAGCCATCCAAGGAAATTATGCGGCCAAGGATATTTTCTTGGAGACCTTAAGGTAGTCTATGGTATGGACAAATCTATAGTTTTGTATTGCAGAATATGTATATTATAAAAATTTTTATAAAACTTTTGTAAAACAACACTATAGAGTATATTTATTTAATGCTTAATATAAATATAAATATATATATATATATATATATAATTTATGCTTACCGGTTGAAGCAATTGAATCGTAAATTGTCTATGGGAATAGTTCTCTATATGAAACTACTATCTTCCTTACCTAGTCCTTGACACCGAATGCATAAACGTGTGGGCATCGAAGGGAATTAAGGTTTTTAAGAGATCACTCACTTACTTTTGTCTCCCACTAATCTCAACGCATGCGTAAAACGGCACTAAGAATGAAAAACACTTATTCTCTCTCTTCTCTCTCCACACCTATCTTAGGGTTCTTAGGCAGAGTTTCACAATCTAACCAAAACTCTCAATTATGTATAAATGAATAGAGTAGTCCTCTATTTATAAAGAATGAGAGAACCAATTAATTATGAAAGCTTTTCTTATTTTAAATCAAATATAACATATTTAATCATAATAAAAGAGATAAGTTTTGCTTTCCTTTATCTGTGTTACGTGCCACCCATATATACTATATCTATGTATGTGGTGTCAATCAAGAGAAATGAAATACAAAAATACTACTTGCTATCCAATTTAATTTGTTTCCATAATTTAAATTTCTAATTTTGAATAAATCACATTTATTAAAATTAGAAACTTCTAGAAACATGAAAGTTGGTGGATAAGACTTGGGCTACAGTAAAAACCTTTCCTTGTGCTTGTATATGCCACACAGAGTATGTGGGACCCATTGTGTCTCTTCCAAAATTATTTTTTATTTATTATTATTAAAAATCTTATTGCTTAATAATTATTAATTTATTTTGATTGATATTTTAATTAGAATTTCATAATTCTAAATTAATTAATTGCACAATAATTTCACTTGCCCAAATGATGTTTACAAGGATGGTAGGGGGACTAAAGGACCCATCATTTCAAGCTCTAATAAAGCCAATGATATATTAAATTTTATAAATTCCAATGTTATTGCACTAAAAACTTGTAATTGCATTCTTGAAATTATAGATCATTTTTTAGAGTTGCCCATTTAATAGTCATTGCATATAAATTGATCCTCCCTAAATAAATCATAGTTAGAGTTTGATAAAATCTGTTAACCTCTCTAATTACTTCTTTGTTCTTGAGTGTTAATGATTTGACCCAATCAATCTATCAATTGTGGGAAAGGGAAAGGGGTTTGGGGGAAGGGGAAACCACCCCTAACCTTACCTTTCCATTCAGGCATTTTATCCCCGGAAGCCATTCTGCCATTCTTGTAAAAGGAATGGAGTAAAAGGACGACCTAAGTCTAATTGAACGGCCCGCCATTCCTGACTAAAGAATAAAATCATGAATTTAATCCCAAATTTGAGTGCTCATATTATTTAAGACACGAATCAATACTCAAAGGCATTATCTATCTATTTCTTGTCAGGGAAAGAATATATTCCATCTTCTAATATTAACTTTCATGTCTACTTACTTCATTATACCTCTAAAATATAAGGGACCATAGGATTAGATTCTCAAATCCATACCAAGTAAATCAAAAGACAAAATTCTATAAATTAGCGTCTGTTAATAATCTAAGATTAAGATCATCTTATATATGACTATCGGTTGATGTGGTTAGAACTTGCTATATACTAATGAAAATTATTTAGCCATTCATATTACATCATGTCCTAGTTTTACATAACTCATTTAATAACTCACTATATTTGTGTTCAGATAAGGCCATCCCAGTCTTAATAAAAATAACATGTACTATTAACGCTCAGTTAAAGATTCTATAATTGAATAACTAATTATATAACTTTTTTTACTATTTAATTATCATTCTTAAATACTATCTTTCTGTATATAGCATTTATACACAATATTTAAGGTTATATAAATAATCATGAATTTTAGTAAAATTCATAAAGAATTAAAAAGATACACAAAAATATAGTAAAAAACTCACTTTATTTATTTATAAATATGTCCTTTGTAAAAACATCACATGCTTTAAGGGCATCTATTATAATAGCTTTTGTGTAAGAGATTTTGGGTGTATTTAGGATTTGGATTTTGAGAGTTTTGGGTGATGGAAATTTTTGTCAAGCTCTTGTACTCTCCTTGTTTATAGTAGAATTCTTCACCATCTATATCCATGGATATAGGATAGAAGTATAACCATGTAAATTCTTCTGTTATTTGATATTTTTTTTTCTTATTTTGTTGTAAATCCAATTTTAGTTTCCATTGTGTACAATATGGTATTAGAGTGACTAGGTTCATTTTGGTTTTGGGTTTAGGTTTGGGTTTGTCCGTTTGTTATATTGTGTTTTTACAATGAGGACAAAATTCGGAATTGAAAATTCAATGGAAAGAATTATTTTGGTCTTTTGCATATCAAGCTGCGAGGCCTAAAGTGCAAGGAGGCTTAATTTTAGATGAATAGAAAGAAGATCACTTACGAGGAGCACACAATGCTATTCTATTGTCATTGGCAGATGAGGTATTACGTGAAGTTGCGAATGAGAAGACTATTGCTGGGTTGTGGGCTAAGCTTGAGAAAAAGAATATGACTAAGTCTCTCACCAATCACCTCAATATGAAGCAGCGTTTGTACACAGTTTGCATGTCTGAAGGTACTCCTATGCAAAGTATCTTGATGAATTAAATGAAGCTATTATCAATTTAAATAATATTGATGTGAAAGTTGATGAGGATCAGGTCTTAACTTTGTTGTGATCTTTATGTCGTTTGTTTGAGCATTTTGTTGATACTGTTTTGTATGGGAGAGACGCTATCTGTGCTTTAAATTCAAATGAATGGAAGAAAAAAGTGTTCAGAAATTGGGCAGATGATTATTTAAGTGCTTTGTTTGGTAGAGGTTAAGAAAGTAAGAGAGATCAAAAGAAGAATAAAGATAAGTCAAAGACTAGAAAAGAACATTGCAATTATTGTCGCCAACCAATGCATTGGAAGGTAGATTGCCCAAAGATTAAAGGAAAAAATTAGACTGACAACAAGTCCTTTGTTGCGAATAATTTTGTGGAGGCTGGGTCTGATGATGAGTTTGTTTTATCTATATCTAGTGATTGCTTTGGCGATTCTTAGGTTTTTGATTCTGGATGTTCTCAACATGTGTCCTAGGTGACATTGGTTTGAGGATTGCTATATTGTCGATAAGGATGCTGTCTTTACGGGTAATGATATGTCATCGAAAGTTTTAGTTCAATCAGAATTAAGATGTATGACAGTAATGTTATAGCTTTGACAGGTGTTAGACATGTGCCAGATTTGAAGAAAAATCTTGTATCTCTAAGTACTCTCGACTCGCAGGGTTATACGCCTTTAATTGAAGGTGGAGTTATGAGAGTTAGTAAAAGCCCTCATGTGATTATTCAAGGAGAACCATCCAATAGACTTTAAATTCTTCAAGGGCGTAGGTTTATTGGTGATGTTGCTATAGGATTTTGTGAGAGTTTGAATTTTCGCATAGACAATGAGACACCACAAGAATTTGAAGTCATAAAATTTGTAGATAGGATTCTTTTGGGGAAAGCTTCGTGTTTATTTTTTAAGTCTGGTTTGTCAGCCTACTCTTTGGTTAGATCTCCATCAACTGTACTTAAATTGAAGACTCTAATTGAGGTATGGTTTGGTTCTTATGCTAGTTCTTGTTTTCAGAATAATTTGGTTGTTCTAGGGATACTTATGAGAGTGATGGTAGACTTGAGTGTTAGACATTTATAATCTTGCGGTTTGGGTGAAAGGTTTTTGTTTGTGGTGCACTGGGATTGTTTCACTATTTGTGATAATTAGCATATTTGATTATCATGTCATTTATAGGTATAGATCCTGATGCTCGTGAGCAGGTGGAGTTTCTTTTGTATGCGTGGATCGCGGCAACTTTGGTGACAGAGAAGGTGTTTGTTCTGAATTTCAAGGATGGCTTGGTTTTATTTGGTGTTGTAGATCATGACCAACCCTAAATGGTTTTGGAGGAGACAGTTGAATGAAGAATTTTCATTATTTTGAGCTTGGTGCTTAATTCGTCAAGGTGAAGATTTGTTGGGTTTTTGCTCTTTAGCAATCCCATATCAATTAGGGATGATGCCTTTTGTCTTATGTGGGCACATATATAACGTCCTTTGTTCTATATCGATTATGTGTGAATCCTTATGTCTTCCACAGGCTTATAAATAAGAGCTCAGTTTGTTATTCTAAGCATAACAAAAATTAGAAAGGGTTTGTTTGCCAATTAGTTGCATCTCTCTTCAAGGAATTGGGAAACTCTATCTAAGTAAGTTTCTTTTAGGTAATTTTAAAGGTTGTTTCTTTTGATAATTTTAAAAACTTGTTTCTTTTGTTAGTTTAGAAGCTTACTTTTGTTATCACTTTTGGTTTGCAATATGATTGTTAGCAAAGCAATTTTTGTTGTATTCTTAGTTGTTTTGTTTTCGTGAGAGAGATTTTGGGTGCATTAGGGATTTGGGTTCTGAAAGTTTAGGGTGGTGGGAAATTTTGTTAAGCTTTTGTAATCTCATTATTTATATTGCAATTCTTTGCCGTCTTTATTCATGGAAGTAAGATAAAAGCCAAACCATGTAAATCCTTGTGTTATTTGGATTTTTGTTTTTTTTTTTTTTTTCTTATTTTGTCGTAAATCTAATTTTAGTTTCCCTTATGCACAACGTCAATTTCATTTTTTACTAAGCCAATAGAATGTAAATTCTGGATATTACATATAAGTTGTGTATGCCTCCAAAGCACGTTCTCTGAAAACTAGAAAGTACGATGAGCTTGCCCCCAAAACTATATTTAAAATACCTTTTCATTTTGTAAACACTAAAATTCACCTTCGGAGAAAATTTCACCTAGCCTTACTCCCGAAGGCAACCTTGCTTTCAAACCTTTTGGTGACAGCTTTGTCTCTATGCTCTAAGCCTCGTCTTCATCAATCGTGTGCGTATACTTCCCACCATTCTCCATTCTTCTTTGTTCACTTTATTGTTATTCTCTGAGTTCTCTTGATTTTGCAGTGACATTTTGGTCATTTGGCAAAAGAGTGGCACCCGGAAGACATTTTTCTTTAATTCATTTTAGGCATGACCATCCCTACTACTCCATTGGAGGTTCCATAGACATCACTTTTGTATGGAATCGGCAAGTGCTTCAACTACGTCGGATCCATCATCATCGAATCAGAGACATGTTGGAAATTGATTTTTCATGTGGGCCTACATATGTATTTAAATGTGTTGTTTAATGCTATCTTAAGGTAAAGCCTTAATTAAAGTGATATAATTAAGATAAAGTTAAAAGGCTTTTGGGTATTAATATAAAGTATGGGTTATTATTATTAATAATATATGTGTAGATACTAATTTGTAATTTCTAAATTTTATGATGGGCAAAACTAAAAATACATTAAAATAACTAAAGTTATTTATTCTGGTTATGGTCCCTAATCCATACGTACGTTTTCTTTTCTTCCTGTTTTCTCTGAAATCCCATCTTCAAAGAAAATCTCAAGGAATACGTATTGGATTGGAAGACAATAACCCACAATAATCCAAGATTATGAATCAAGGCACGCTTCCGCATTTTGGAATTATTCCTCTTAATGATTTAACATGAACGATCTTGGTAGAATTTTGGTTTGATTTGATTTCTAACAAGTGGCATCAGAGCTGTTTCATGTTGAATTATTGAGAAATTTTTCTCAAAAATTTTCGGTTGAATGAGGTTATGGTTGTTTGGTTTTTTATGTGAATGCATATTTGCATCCGTATTGAACACACATGCTGATGTGCATTACTTGAGGCTACCGTTCATTTAATTATTGCTGCTGCATAATTATTATCAAATGTTGAACTTTTGTTTTTTCCTTTCGTTTGTGAATCAAGGTTGCATTCAATAAAAAAAAAACAAAAATTGATGAAAACATTATTGCATATTCGATACACAATTTCTTGAAATCGTTTATAATGCATTCGGTAAACTGTGGGATTACCGGCGGCAATCTCATTGCCGCTGGCAAGGAAATCCGGCCGAGACCCTCAGGACTCAACGGAGAGGAGGAGATGCGGTCTCTGGCCGTAGCGGAGGAGTGGAAACAGCGGCCAAAAGCCGTTGTTCAGCCGGTGGTGCTGGGTTTCATCGAAGGAATAGAGGCGGGCCAATTTTGGGTTTCACCGACGGGTTGCTATTCCACTGCTGGCATCGAAACTCTCTGGGGGTGCCGACAGGTCAAGCCGGCTAGCAGAGCCACAGTGCTGGCAGCCGGTGAGGTTTCTTTGCCAGTTGGCTCCCTAGAATCGTTACCCAAGGGTCACGACCCTTGGGCGTGAGGGATGGTTCTGGACTTCGGCCCAGAACTTTAAAAAAATGGATTTAAGGGAGGATGGGCTGGACACGGTCTTGGATTGATTGGGCCTATAACCAGTAAAATCCCAAGGCTTCAACCCCTGGGTGACCCAAGATTAAAAAAAAAAG
Organism: Artocarpus heterophyllus; assembly: GCA_025403435.1. NCBI lineage: Eukaryota > Viridiplantae > Streptophyta > Magnoliopsida > Rosales > Moraceae > Artocarpus > Artocarpus heterophyllus. The sequence goes on from CM046335.1 coordinate 21,500,198, forward strand.
GGGGGGGCTGGAATGGATCTGGGTTGGGTTAACCTAACCCGGTCCACACTTTGACCCGGACGGGGTTAACGGTCAACGGTTAATGTTGACTTTGACTGTTGACTTTGACCTGGTTGACTTTTTGACTTTTTTTAGGGTCAATTTTGGATGCAACTTTAAAATTTAAATTTAATTGAACCAAAAAGCTACCAAAGTAGCCTCTTTTGTGAATGTTAATTAATTTGTGATATTAAGATGGTTGTGTAAATTTAATTCATGCGAATATTAATCGGCCCAAAGGAAGCTTAATATTTGGCCGAATTAAATTCATACCTATGGTGATAAATATTTAACAATTATATGGTTATTTTTGGCATATAAATAATAAGTAGAACCAAAGATTAGCTTATTATTTGATATGATTTATTGTTAATATTTGATCACTACACCAAGAATACCACTTACAAGTTAATATTTCTGTCTAAAGACTAAATATTAATGTTGTTACAGGTTTCTTGTGATGGGATTAATCATTGTTTGAATTTTATTGGTTGTTTTATGTGAACTCTTATGTGATTATGTGATTTTGTTCTTTATGCAGCTGTAGCATCATCTTCCTCGATATCTGCAAATGTTAATTCCATTCCTATGCTAAATGGGACTAACTTCAAGGACTAAAAAGAGAATGTGTTGATCATTCTCGGTTGCCTAGATCTGGGCTTAGCCATAAGGGTTGAACGTCCTACTATTACAGATTCTAGTTCCGCTGAGGATAAAAAGGAACTTGAAAGATGGGATCGTTCTAACAGAATGAGTCTGATGATCATTAAGAGAGGCATTCCAGAAGTCTTCAGGGGCACTGTGCCTGATGAGGTCACAACAGCCAAGGGTTTCCTTGAGGCCATAGAGAAATGCTTTGCAAAGAATGATAAGGCTAAAACAAGCATGCTTTTGGCGAGCCTGATTTCAATGAGGTACAAAGCAAAGGGAAACATAAGGGAGTACATTGTGGAAATGTCTCATCTGGCTTCAAGGTTAAAGACACTAGATCTGGAAATTTCTGAGGATCTTCTAGTGCATCTTCTCTTGATTTCTCTTCCTGCACAATTCAGCCAATTCAAGATCAGTTACAACTGCCAGAAAGAGAAATGGACTCTTAATGAGTTAATTTCTTATTGTGTGCAAGAGGAGGAAAGACTGAAGCAAGAGAAGACTGAAAGTGCTCACTTGGCTAGCACCTCTAAGGACAAGAAGAAGAAAAGAAAGAAAAGTAATGAAGCTGTTAAAGATCCAGCACAAAAGAAACAACATAAGGGTAAGGATGAAAATCATAGTTATTTCTTTTGTGGTAAACCTGGACACATAAAGAAGGTCTGCACCAAGTATCATGCTTGGCGTGCAAAGAAAGGTAAACTTCTCAATTTGGTTTGTTCTGAGGTTAATTTAACTTCAGTGCCAAGACACTCTTGGTGGATTGATTCAGGTGCCACTACTCATATAAGTATGTCTATGCATGGTTGCCTGAGCTACCGAAATCCAATTGATGCTGAAAGATTCATCTATGTGGGAGATGACAAATCGGTAGAAGTTGAAGCAATAGGGCACTTTAGGTTATTATTAAGTTCTGGTTATTATTTGGATCTGAAAGAAACTTTTGTTGTACCGTCGTTTAGGCGGAATTTAATTTCTCTTTCTGCTTTGGACAAATCTGGATACTACTGTTCATTTGGAAATAGCCAATTTAGTCTTTCCTTAAATTCAAATGTTAGTAGTACCGGTTCTTTATCATTTCAAGATAACCTATATTTACTTGATACAGTTGCTTCTTATAATGAAACCCTGCATGTTAGTTCTCATGGCATAAAACGTAAATTAACCGATGAGAATTCTGCTGTTTTTATGGCATAAGCGATTGGGACATATTTCAAGAAAAAGAATAGAAAGGCTTGTGTCAGATGGAATTCTTAATTCCCTTGATTTTACACATTTTGAAACCTGTGTTGATTGTATTAAAGGGAAACAGACAAACAAAAGGGGATTAGGTGCCAATTGAGCTACGGATGTCTTAGAATTGATACATATGGACATTCTTAATTCCCTTGATTTTACACATTTTGAAACCTGTGTTGATTGTATTAAAGGGAAACAGACAAACAAAAGGGGATTGGGTGCCAATAGAGCTACGGATGTCTTAGAATTGAAACATACGGACATTTGTGGACCATTTCTTGTGGCTTCATGGAATGGTCAACAATATTTTGTATCGTTCATAGACGATTACTCCTGGTATGGCAACCTATATCTCATACATGAGAAGTCACAGACTTTGGACGTGTTCAAGTCATATAAGGCTGAGATTGAGCTTCAACTCAACAAAAGAATTAAGGGCGTTAGATCTGACCGTGGTGGTGAGTACTATGGCAGATATGACGGATCAGGTGAACAACGTCAAGGACCTTTTGCTAAATTCCTAGAGGAATGCGGGATAGTCCCTCCATATACCATGCCAGGTTCACCTAGCATGAATGGTGTAGCTGAGAGACGAAACCGGACACTTAAGGACATGGTGAGGAGTATGATTTGTCATTCCATCTTACCTGAATCCCTCTGGGGTGAAGCACTAAAGACTGCAGCTTACATTCTTAACAGAGTACCAACAAAAGCAGCAGCTAAAACACCTTATGAGCTTTGGACTGGCAAAAGGTCTAGTCTAAAGCATTTACATACTTAGGGTTGTCCAGGAGAAGCAAGGCCTTATAGGCCCAATGAAAAGAAATTGGACTCTAAGACAGTGAGTTGCTATTTCATTGGTTACTCTGAATGGTCAAGGGGTTACAAATTTTATGATCTCACTTCTAAGGCTATTTTTGAGACGAGAATGGTAACATTCTTTGAGGATGTTGAGTTTGGGGGGAGAAATAAGGTTAGAGACTTTGTCTTTGAGGACGAATTTGATCCTGTTCCTTTTGTTCAAGAGGGATTGGTTCCTATTTCCACAATTGCTTTTGATAATGTTCAGGCTTCTATCCCTGACATTGATCAAGTTGCATATCAAGAACAACCAGACATAGTCGTTTAACCCCTTCAGGTACAAACTCAACAACCTCGAGAACCAGAACCTCAGGAACTTGTGTCATTAAGGAGATCCACTAGAGAGAGGAGAAATGCTATTCTGGATGATTACATAGTATTTCTCCAAGAACATGAGGAAAGTGTTGGATTGATGGATGATGATTCGATCAATGTTCGTCAAGCCATGCATAGTTCAAACTCTCAAAAGTGGATGGATGCCATGAAGGATGAGATAAAGTCTATGAAGGACAATGACATTTGGGATCTCGTTCCATTGCCTGAAGGTGCGAAGCCCATTGGTTGTAAATGGATATTTAAAACCAAGAGGGATTCAAAGGGTGATGTAGAGTGATATAAGGCTTGTCTTGTCGCTAAGGGATTTACTCAAAAGGAAGGCATTGATTATAAAGAGACTTTCTCTCCGGTTTCAACGAAAGACTCTTTTAGGACAATTATGGCACTTTTAGCGCATTTTGATCTTGATCTATATCAGATGGATGTTAAGACGACGTTTCTAAATGGTGACATTGATGAAACAATCTATATGGTGCAGCCAGAAAACTTTGAGTTGGGAGACCCAAAGAAGATAGTTTGCAAATTAAAGAAATCCATCTATGGGCTTAAGCAAGCTTCTCGTCAATGGTATTACAAATTTCATCAAGTGATAGTCTCATTCGGTTTCGAGATGAGCACTATAGATGACTGTATATACTAGAAGTTCAGTGGGAGTAAGTGTATTCTCCTAGTATTGTATGTCGACGATATACTGCTTGCCACTAATGATATAGGCTTATTGCACGAAACCAAGAGATTTCTATCAAAGAAATTTGAAATAAAAGATCATAGTGACGCCTCTTTTGTGTTAGGAATTAAAATATATCGAGATCGCTCTCGGGGAATTCTTGGGTTATCACAAAAGAGCTATATCGAGAAGGTGCTTAAAAGATTTGGCATGCAAGATTGTAAACCAAGAGATACCCCTATGGCTAAAGGAGATAAGTTCAATTTAAGTCAGTGTCCTAAGAACGACCTTGAGGTTAAGGAAATGGAAAAGATCCCATATGCATCAGCTGTTGGGAGTCTAATGTATGCTCAAGTTTGTACTCGTCCAGATATAGCATACATTGTTGGATTGTTGGGCAGATATTTGAGTAACCTTGGAATGGATCATTGGAAAGCAACCAAACGGGTTATGCGATATTTACAGAGAACAAAAGATCACATGCTTACATATAGAAGTTCAGACCAACTCGAGATCATTGGTTATTCGGATTCAGATTTTGCTGGATGTCAAGATAGTCGTCGATCCACTTCGAACTATATTTTTTTGCTTGCTGGAGGAGCTATTTCTTGGAGAAGTGCTAAGCATTCACTCATAGCTTCTTCCACTATGGAGGCAGAATTTATAGCATGTTATGAGGCATCCAATCATGGAATATGGCTGCGAAACTTTATCAATGGGCTGCGGATTGTAAAAAGTATAGAAAGATCACTTAAGTTGTTTTGTGACAATAAATCTGCAGTCTTATATTCCAACAACAACAGGAGCTCTTCAAAGTCAAAGCATATAGAGATTAAGTTTCTTGTTGTTAAAGAAAGACTTCAGAGTGGTCAGGTGTCTATAGAGCATATTGGTATAAACTCCATGATAGCAGATCCGCTTACAAAAGGGCTTCCACCCAAGGTCTTTCATGAGCACACTGCTCACATGGGTGTTCAGTTATTTGATGATATGCAGTTTTAGTGGGAGTTTATATTTGAATGCTAATTTTCTTTGTATATAGACATTGTGTGTTTGTATATGTTTTCTGCAGAAATAAAGAACACAGTTTGCTTACACTCTGATTTTGGTATGGTTTTGATCTCATTAAGGTATAAGGTAGGACCAGTTAGAAATAGACATGTTTAGATGCATGACAGTAATGTTATAGCTTTGAGAGGTGTTAGACATGTGCCAGATTTGAAGAAAAATCTTGTATCTCTAAGTACTCTCGACTCACAGGGTTATAGGCCTTTAATTGAAGGTGGAGTTATGAGAGTTAGTAAAAGCCCTCATGTGATTCTTCAAGGAGGACCATCCAATAGACTTTAAATTCTTCAGGGGTGTACGTTTATTGGTGATGTTGCTATAGGATTTTATGAGACTTTGAATTTTCGCATAGACAATGGAGACACCACAAGAATTTGAAGTCATAAAATTTGTAGATAGGATTCTTTTGGGGAAAGCTTCGTGTGTATTTTTTAAGGGTGAAAGGTTTTTGTTTGTAGTGCATTGGGATTGTTTCACGATATGTGATAATTAGCATATTTGATTATCATGTCATTTATAGGTATAGATCCTGATGCTCGTGAGCAGGTGGAGTTTCTTTTGTATGCGTGGATCGCGGCAACTTTGGTGACAGAGAAGGTGTTTGTTCTGAATTTCAAGAATGGCTTGATTTTATTTGGTGTTGTAGATCATGACCAACCCTAAATGGTTTTGGAGGAAACAGTTGAATGAAGAATTTTCATTATTTTGAGCTTGGTGCTTAATTCGTCAAGGTGAAGATTTGTTGGGTTTTTGCTCTTTAGCTATCCCATATCAATTAGGGACGATGCCTTTTGTCTTATATGGGCACATATATAACATCCTTTGTTCTATATCGATTATGTGTGAAGCCTTATGTCTTCCATAGGCTTATAAATAAGAGCTCAGTTTGTTATTCTAAGCATACCAAAAATTAGAAAGGGTTTGTTTGCCAATTAGTTTCGTCTCTCTTCAGGGAATTGGGAAACTCTATCTAAGTAAGTTTCTTTTCGGTAATTTTGAAGGTTGTTTCTTTTGGTAATTTTGAAAACTTGCTTCTTTTGTTAGTTTTAGAAGCTTACTTTTGTTATCACTTTTGATTTACAATATAATTGTTAGCAAAGCATTTTTTGTTGTATTCTTAGTTGTTTTGTTTTCGTGAGAGAGATTTTGGGTGCATTAGGGATTTGGGTTCTGAAGGTTTAGGGTGGTGGGAAATTTTGTTAAGCTTTTGTAATCTCATTATTTATATTTGAATTCTTTGCCCTCTGTTCGTGGAAGTAAGATAAAATTCAAACGATGTAAATCCTTGAGTTATTTGGATTTTTGTTTTTTTTTTTCTTATTTTGTTGTAAATCTAATTTTATTTTCCCTTATGCACAACATCAATTTCACTTTTTACTAAGCCAATAGAATGTAAATTCTGGATATTACATATAAGTTGTGTATGCCTCCAAAGCACGTTCTCTGAAAACTAGAAAGTACGATGAGCTTGCCCCCAAAACTATATTTAAAATACCTTTTCATTTTGTAAACACTAAAATTCACCTTCGGAGAAAATTTCACCTAGCCTTACTCCCGAAGGCAACCTTGCTTTCAAACCTTTTGGTGACAGCTTTGTCTCTATGCTCTAAGCCTCGTCTTCATCAATCGTGTGCGTATACTTCCCACCATTCTCCATTCTTCTTTGTTCACTTTATTGTTATTCTCTGAGTTCTCTTGATTTTGCAGTGGCATTTTGGTCATTTGGCAAAAGAGTGGCACCCGGAAGACATTTTTCTTTAATTCATTTTAGGCCTGACCATCCCTACTACTCCATTGGAGGTTCCATAGACATCACTTTCGTATGGAATCGGCAAGTGCTTCAACTACGTCGGAACCATCATCATCGAATCAGAGACATGTTGGAAATTGATTTTTCATGTGGGCCTACATATGTATTTAAATGTGTTGTTTAATGCTATCTTAAGGTAAAGCCTTAATTAAAGTGATATAATTAAGATAAAGTTAAAAGGCTTTTAGGTATTAATATAAAGTATGGGTTATTATTATTAATAATATATGTGTAGATACTAATTTGTAATTTCTAGATTTTATGGTGGGCAAAACTAAAAATACATTAAAATAACTAAAGTTATTTATTCTGGTTATGGTCCCTAATCCATACGTACGTTTTCTTTTCTTCCTGTTTTCTCTGAAATCCCATCTTCAAAGAAAATCTCAAGGAATACGTATTGGATTGGAAGACAATAACCCACAATAATCCAAGATCATGAATCAAGGTACGCTTCCGCATTTTGGAATTATTCCTCTCAATGATTTAACATGAACGATCTTGGTAGAATTTTGGTTTGATTTGATTTCTAAGAAGACATACTCATGTACTACTTCAACATGTTAGACCCCTCAAATCTATTGAACCCAAACACCAATACTTTACCAAATTCCTCTTTAATATCTGCTAGATTAATAATTGTAATTTGGAAGATTGTAAAGGAATTTAGCTTACTGCACCAGTGACCGGGAAAAAATGATAAATCAGGAAAAATAATCTACCAAATTCCTATTTAGTATCTGCTAGATTAGTAATTATAATCAGGTAGATTACAAACCTGTTTGGTGGCCCACGTTGATGACTGAAAAAAAAAATCTGGTAGATTCTGAAAAATAATCTGCTAGATTACTCTTTGGCTTCTAAAGATTACCAGTTGTTATGTGGTATATCATATTTTTGAGTGGCAAGGACAATTTGGGTATCACATCTACTTTGACCTTTGACTAGCCTCTTAGAAATAGGCAGTATTAAAAGGCTCAATGTTAGAGCGAGATATTGAAAAGAGGCTTCCTTAGAGAAAAATTATTGCGCTTTTCCCAAAATTAAAATAATAGCATAACATAAAATAGTCCAGTAGAACTCAATTTATTATGAGCCATTAAATTAAGGGAGAGCACAAGAATACCCCTTTAAAGGGCACTTTTGTCAAAACTACGCTCCTGCTCTTTTCAAAATTGTCTTTTTAATTAGAAAAATAATTTATTAAAAATCTAAATTACTCTTTCTTTTTTATTAGTAAACATGATTTACTAAAAGTCTATACAATTATTCCTTCGCACTACCTTATAGTAGATCACTCTGATCGCCAATGTGGGTTATCGGAGTGGAATTTGGTAGATGTCATATTAGAATATAACAAATTATCATACTTTGAGTTCATTTAGGGAACATATTAGAACTTAAAGTTGGAACTTAAATATTACATTATATGAAAGCTTTACAATATAGCAAACTTTTGCTTTTCACTGTCGCATGTGAGAACTTTATAATGTAGCTGTTGGAACTTCAAGTTCCAATTTGTTTCTCAAATGAACTCTTTTATTTTCAACGAAAAACATTCCATTCATCTCCAATTGCCGACGAGGGTCACTAGAGTGGAATCTAGTAGATGTCGGAGCAGAATCTACCAGATTATCTTATATTTAATTAGAAATAAAAAATATCAAGTGACTCTAATCACTAATGGGGGCGCCAAAGTGGAATTTGGTAGATGCCAAAGCAGAATCCACCTGATTATCTTATATTTTATTAAAACAAAAAAAAAAAAACCAAGCGCCTCCTATCACCGGTAGGGGGCGCCAACATTAGAATCTAGTAGATACCGAAACAGAATCTACCAGATCATTTTATTTTTATGTTCAACAAAAAAAAAAAAAATTCCAAGCGCCTCCAATCGCCAACAAAGGGTGCTAGAATGGAATTTAGCAGATGCTGAAGTGAAATCTACTAGATTATTTTATATTTTATTGAAAGCAAAAACTTTCCAATCGCCTCTAGTCACACATGGTAGGCACCATAATAGATTCTAGTAGATGTTGGAGTAGAATTTGATAGATACCAACTGCCTCCACTCACTAGCGTGGGTGCCAGAGTAAAATCTAGTAGGTGCTATAGCAGATCACTAGAATAGGCTGCCATAGAGGAATTTAGTAGTGCCAGAGTGGAATCTACTAAATTATCTTAAATTTTATTTAAAACAAAAGAAATATCAATCGCCTTCGGTCGCCAACGAGAACCGTCAAAATGGAATCTAATAGTTGCTGGAGTAGAACCTACTAAAATATTTTATTTTTATTTTCAACAAAAAATCCAAGCATATTTGGTCGCCAATGCTAAAGTGGTATCTGATAGATTCTGAAGTGTAATCTATTAGATTATCTTTTTTTTTTTGAAAAAATTATCTTATATTTTTTTATTAAACAAAAAAATCAACCACCTCCCATCGCTAACATGTGATAAACGAAATCTATCAGATTATCTTATTTTTCATATTCAATAAAACAACACGAGAACCTAATACATCCTAAAAATTGATCAATATTTATAGAAGTGAATCTGCTGCACTCTGAAAGAATCACATTCATTGAATACAATCTCTACTGTATAATTTTGTTCATAACTTAAATTTAAAAACCAAACAAACAACTGCTGAAGAGAAGATCTCAACAAATTTGCTCAACCAGCGGACGAGAATTTGCACGGGCTAAGGCCTATCATATATCAATTCAGGAGAGTCAAAGATACCAGTATTGTCCTGTATGCAAGTAATTCATAGCTTCAAATCAAGAAAAGAGGCAACAGAAGCTTAGACGCTAAAACCTTTATTCCTGATGAAGAATTTTTTTAAAAAAAAAAAGAAAAGAAAGAAATGACATCCATTTTAAAGTCACGATACACAAAAAAAAAGAAAAAGATATTAGCAAAAATAATATCTTATTCATATGCATTGTTGAACCTTTTTTTAACAAATATGTTACGAAAGATTAATGTCTTAAACGCTAAGTTGAAATGATGGCAGTCCAGTAGTCAGACTCATTATAAGCTATCACTATTATATCCAGCAAATTTTCAAGATGATTCCAACTATTTTATCAAAAAATAATAGTAATACAATAACTATAAAGAGGTATATTGAAAGCCCGTTTGGTTTGAGTATTTGAATAAAATATTTGAATGAAGATTTAAATTTTTGTGAGAGAAAATACTGTAGTAAAATGATTCAAACCGTGATTCGAACCACAAAACAAACGGGCCAGAAATAAAGTATGTCAACCTGATGTTCCATATCCTTGCTTCTCCTTATGAAATTCCAATATACAAAATATAAAAATTACTAGGTCGTTTCTTGGAAGTTTTTCTGCTCTCTTCTACAATTTTCTTTTTTTCATCTAAAACACCAAATTTTTCTACCAAACACTTGCAAATACCACACACTTTCTTCTAGAAACTTCTGCAAAATTATTTGCGGTAAAAGACACCTTGAAAAGAAAGTCTAACAAAACTAACCTAAAAAAGCTTGCGGCTTGCTCTAGGGAAAAAAATCCAATTTTTAAATCAAGCAGAAAGATAAAAAAATTTTCATTTTCCACAAAGGAAACAACGAAAACAAGACCAATAAATAACTAAATAACATGACCCACCATACAACCTTCTTTCAATTTCCCTTTACTTTCGTTTCTTAGTAAACAAAGAAAGAGAAAAGACATAACACAAGAAATTAACATTTAAAAGAACAAAATCCGAACAACCTATATTTCCAAAAAAAAAAAAAAAATCCAAACAACTTGTTGTGGATCCACAGATCTTAGAGCTCATCATCGAACAGTCCTTCTGTGAGGCACTTTTGCCGTGTCGCGGATTTTCCCGACCAAAATCATTAGAGTTTTTCACAAATCCGTTAATCTATCAAAGAAGCATGCCAATAAACGAAGAAACATGGTGACGATAACGTCTTCGTCTTCTTCTAGCAACACGATGATCTGTGATCAAAGTAGAGCATGCCAGCATGCTTCATTTACAATGTGAGAAGATCGAAGACAACGATGGAATGAAGAAACACTGTAGCAATGGCCTCTTTGTCTTCCTCTAGCGACACAACGATCTATGATCAGAGTCAAGTGTGACAACATGCTTTCTTCACAACTGAGGAGAGAGCGTGGAGTACAGACAAAGAGAGGAGAGAGAGGAGGCGAAGGGGAGAAAGAGGAGAGAGAGAGAGGGAGGTGTAGAGAGAAATAGATGTAATGACCATATTTACGTGGTTATTACTTAACCACATAGCCTTATAATTAAACATATCTTATCATAAAGTATTTAGATTTACATGATAATTTTTTTTTTAAAAAAATAACAATTACTTATAATGGTTTCTTTTGAAACATTTCTCAATTTTAAAATAAAACCCTTTTGAAACTTTTCAAAGTTAAATATCGTTATAAATTTTATTATTTAAAACTTACGTATATTTGTTACAATATTTATTGCAACATATTAATTTTGGAATTAACTTGACTAAAACTACATGGTTACAACCTTAGTTTTCAAAACATACTTACATAAAATTATTTACACATACATGTATAATTCATTTTAAACCTATTGTAGAAGATTCTTTTCATAAGCCGTATTCATTTCTATCTCCATCATTCCTTCATCACTTACCATTGCTCATCAAGTATTGTTGACAAGTTTCCTATATACAATATGATTATAACTGAATGAGCTTTCACTAAATAAGTAAGAACTTACTATTAGCTTATTACCCTAAGAACTAATTGTTGTAATAAGTTTTTAGAGATATTTTATTAGTAAAGAGTTTATTTATTATTCATATATTAAATGTTGTCCTTTTTAAGTTTATTTTTGTTGAATATATGATAAACAAACAAAAGTCTAAAATTGTCGGTCTAAACCTTTAAAATCATGCATATGATGACAAATTGTGCGGAAGACATGAATTTTAAAAGTGATAGTCTAAATTATAAGATCCGTAATCGAGGGAATAAAGTTGGGTGCTTTATTAATGCTAAGATTGTTATGTTATCTACATCCCTAATGGAAGATGGCTTGTCTTAGTCATTAGAGTGAGACTCCGTGAGTAGAAACATTGGTATATTGTCATAGGTGACAATGTATTGGATTGGGACAAAAAGTTGAATTCATTTGGTTAATAATTCCATTTGTTTAAATCAATTCACTTTAGACAATTAAATGTGTTGTGTCTTTATCTTGAAATGACTAATAGGCCCGTATTCTTGACTTATGTCTTTTAATGTACCAAAATGTGACATCTTGATTTAATGATGGTATGCATCCGATACATTGGAGACATAGCTCTTGAATAACTTAGACTCGTTATTCATAAATATAGAATTCATAGCTCTTTTTGTAAAGTTAATGATATTCTCTTACATAAATTATCTTATAATTAGAAACTTAGAGCGCTCAACCATTTGAATACATAGGTGTAACCAAATGGTATACTATTTATGGATAGTAAGTATTCCAATGATGAGATAATAGAACATAAGATAAAAATAATCGGAAAGGTAAAACTGAATTTATCCTTAAGCCGATTATAAATATCCTATAGGGATGTGATACATTATGATATGTCATGGACGGTTGGCTTGTTGGAGCTTTGTAATTTTATATAGTTTGAGAGTACAGCTCTAAGCTTTTAGTGGAGTAGCGTTATAGTTGATAATTATAATATATATATATATATATAGGATATGTTATTTTATAATTATAGGAGTTTGATCTATATATGTCCGTTGGGTCCCCTTTGCTAGCTCATAATAAATCCTGTAACGATACGGCGTGTTTTTCCTACATATTGGTGACTTGTGTTATTTATTAGATTGGTTAAAATTCAATAAAGGTGGATTTAATAGTTCATGTTAGTTTATTGGTTGAATTAATTTTTTAAATTAATTCAAGATAAATATGTTGAATTGGATAATATTTTATTTACTATGGAATTATCTGTATATGACTGTTTTAATCAAATAACTTCTCTATTGGGTTATTTGAATAAAAATTGAGGCTCTATATAAGATTCCTATGTGAAAATAAGATATTTAGAGGATTATAGATTATCGCACAGCCGACAGGTTGATGGTTAAGTTTGGCAGGCTGATATCTCAAATCAACATGCCAAACATGCGATGATCAGTATATGCACTTTTGACGTATTTTTATCAAAAGTTGATCCAGACTCGAATTTTGAAGCCTAATCTGATAAGGCTTAACCCCAAATTTGACCACTATAAAAGGGGAGTAAGTTTTCTTTGTTATTTAGATTATTTGAGAAGCATAGAGTGAGAATTCTAGTGAGAAAAATTCTAAAACTTCATAAAAGCTACTGTTCAACATCAAGAATCCTAGCTCTACATTTTCTCAACTGGTTGGAAGGAGAGTCACTGGATGAAAAGCTGTACAATGTGTGACCACTTACACTACGATCGTAGATAAAAAATAGTAAAAACGACCAGTTGGTTGAGGCTCGTTTAGAACGTTCTTCTCTTCACGGATTTCTGCTGCTTTCAGTATATATAAAAGGTATGTGAGATTTGCCATTACTTTATGTATTTAGCATGTCAAACTTATGATTAGAAAAATACTCTGATTTAAAACTTTTAAAATTTTGTTGCGTAATTATTTTCCAACAATTGGCATTAGAGCCTAGTTTTTATGTTAATTTTACGGGTTTGAGATCATGCTATATGCATGAATTATGTGATCTCATTCTCTCATATGTTTGAATTTAATTTTTTAGAGTTTTGGCACTCTAGGGTTTCTACATAATTAAATGTTGTCATGAGATTATGTGGTGAATATTTATTAATTAATTATGGTTAATTAAATATCTTTTTATTATTTTAATTAATTAATTTTTATGAGTTATGGTTCTTTAGATGTTAGAATGTGTATCTAAGTTTTTCATGTAATTAAATGACGATCTATTATCACCGTCTATGATTTATTATTGTAATTTCAATTTGTAAAATTTGTATTAAAATAATTATTTGAAGTGAAGACGGATCTAGAAGATACAGATGATTGGAGTTCTATATTTTTTCTATGTTTATAAATTTTTGTATTTTTGAATTGATGAAAATAGAATTAAAAAACTGCTTAAAAATAATCTTTCAAAATTTCTAGCAAAATGTTGGTTTAGCATCAGTTGGCAAGCTGAACTTCGTGGATTGGCAGGTTGATGGTCGCAGACTGATAGGCCGATCTCTTAGATCGGCAAGCTGATAGCGGATCAGAATAGTTTTCGAAAAAGATGCATTTTTTGGTGCAGTTTTTGATTTTTTTTTAGACAATTCTGAGAAACATGAAATTTTATCATGACTAGAAAAATAACCCTTTTAAAAACCACATATTAAAACATCACATATTAAAAACCACATATTACAAATTCACATATAATGATATGTGGGAGGGAGGGGCGGTGAGGGCGGGTGGTGGGGGGGTCAGTGGGGACGGGGGGAAGGGAGGGTGGAGCATAGGGGGGTAGTGGGGCGGGGCACGGGGAAAAGGTGGGTGGAGGCAGAGGGCAGACAGAGGGGGAGGCAAGAAGGAAAGAGGAGAGAGAGAGAGGGAAAAGTACTTACGGATTGGGGAGGCGAAGCGACAACAACTGCGACAGTGACGGTTAGAGGTGACGACGATGGTGGCAGGTGATAACAACGGAAAAAGAGAGAGGTTGAGAGAGAGACAGAGAGAAAGGCAACTGCGAATGGGAAGGTGTTTGAAAATGAAGAGGTGCACACGATTTTCAACAAATATATTGCCCTAGTGGGGACATTACATGACGGTTTTTTCTAAAAAAAACCATCATGTAATGTTTAAGCTTCATGTAAGGTGAGCTTGCACGACGGTTTTTACAAAAACCATCGTTTAAGGTGGTTTCCAGTACATTTTCCTTGATGGCTTCTACAAAAACCGTCGTGGAATATCCTTTCTTACGATGGTTTCTTAAGAAAACTATCGAAATAAAAGGTCAAAATTACTACTTACATAAGTTTTTCTCTTCTGCCTAGGGTGGCCAGCCTATATGTTAAGCATCCAATGGCCCAGAATGTTTACTTTTTCCTATTTTCATCACAAAAGTAACTATAAATAGACATCCAATTTTTTTTAAAAAAAGTGAAAAATGAAACAAAGAAATATTGAAATAAATTAACATTTTTTTCTCTTTTTTTTTATTAGTTACTTAAGACATATCCATTCCACATCTTCACGAAGTAACTACGAAACATCATCTTCAAAATCATCCATCTCTTCGACCGATGGCAATCCTTTTGTGAATGAAGGAATGTTTGTCTAATCCTTGGCAACTTCTTCACCATCAATAACTACTCTTGGCTTCATGGGGACGACAAGAGACAATTCCATGTCTTGGAGATCCATAGTATAAAAAACTTGGATTGCTCATGATGCCATAATGAAGTGATCATTCTTGTATCTCAATCTTCTAAAGTCAACCACCATGATGCCGTCATTATCGGTCTTAACATAGTTATTGTCGACCTAATTGCACTTAAAAAGTGCTATGCGCAATCCCCCATAATTAAGTTCCTAAATATCTTCAATGCAACCAAAGTAGTTCATGGTCCCATATACCAGTTTCTTGTCCTTGACTGAGGCAATATGCATAGCCTCAGCACGAAAAGTCATACCGCTATTTTGGATAAGATGCTTCTCATCTCTTTTGCGTGTGTAAAAAGTGTAACCATTTATGTAATATGACATATAACTTGTAACTACTGACGATGGTCCTCCAGCTAGGTCTTCAAGTCTTATGACATGCCTCCATCTTGTGATGTGGAGCACTTGCTCTAGATGTGTGCTTTAATCCACAAGCGAAAGGTCCAATTGTGTTCATCTTGTTGCCACTTCTTATTTCTTGCTCTTTTTGGGTTTGCCATTTTTAATTCATTCATGTGCACGTCAATGAAAGGCTCCACTTCATTAGCATCGTACAAGATATAAAGACAAGCTTGCTCCTACTCCTCTTCATTTACTGAGGAAGGATTGTCAGTAGATAGTCCCCTAGCCTCAATGTTTATAGTCTTTGGCACCCCAATTGCTTTTGCATTAGACAAGTACTTAGAGCAAAATTCAACTGATTCCTCAGCTATATAACTTTCTACAATTCATCCCTCTAGCCTATTTCGGTTCTTCACATACCCTTCAAAACCTTCATGTAGTCTTTCAAATGGGTACATCCATCTCAAATACAGTAGTCGGCAAAACTTAACTTCACATACTAAGTGTACCCTTAAATGAATCATAATGTCAAAAAATGCTGGTGGAAAATACTTCTCAAGCATGCATAAGGTTTGCACCAACTCCGTTGCAGTGAATCTAGCATAAGTGGATCCATTACCTTGGAGCATATTGAATTAAAGAACGAGCACAACTTGGTAATTGCAAATCTCACATCCTTTGTTGGAATTTCCCGCAAAGCAAGTGGTAGTAATTACTGCATCAACACATGACAATAGTCTATTTTATGCCAATAAGTTTTAAATCTTTCACTGACACCAACTTTTTAAAGTTTGAAGAATAGCCGTCTAGCAATTTTAACGAAGCAAGCCATTCATAAAGCTTTCTCTTTTCCACTCTTGATAACGTGTGCTTCGCCGGAGGTAAGTATCTGTGGTTCTCTCTTTTCTCGGGAAACAAATTAGGCCTAATCTCCATTTTCATGAGATCCAACCGTGCTTTTTCACCATCCTTAGTCTTGCCAGGAATGTCAAGCAACATGCCAACTATGGATTCACAAATGTTTTTCTCAATATGCATGACGTCCAAGCAATGACGAACAAAAAGTGTCTTCCAGTATGGAAGATCAAAAAAGATTAATCTTTTTTTTCCATGGTCCATCAATTAGCGGCTCGTCCTTACCTCGCTTTCTCTTCCAAAATACCACTTTTATATCTTTTACCATTTCAAATATTTGTTCATCTGTCAAAGGACGGGAGGGTCTCTTTCTTAGCTATTGACATCAAAGGTTTTCTTTTGTTTGCAGGTAACGATGATCTCTTGGCAACCATCTTCTATGACCAAGAAAAACAGTTTTCTTACCATTCTTCAACCATTTGTGAAACGTTTCCTTCATACAAACACTAGTAGAAATTGTAGATTACACGATGATTTAAAATCATCGTGATATATTTTACGACAATTTAAAAACCGTCGTGTAATTATCTATCGTATTACCAATGAGACTTTTACAACAGTTTTTGGGTTATAGGATCTTAAGACGAGGCTACCACGACAGTTTTCACTAAAAACTATCATGAAACGCTAAGCTTACACAACGGTTTTTAGGAAAACTGTCGTATAAGCTATGCCTTACACAACGGTTTTAATGAACACCATCGTGTAAGGCTCTTGTTTCATGACCATTTTCACTAAAAACTGTCGTGAAAAATTGGTCTGAAGCTAAAAAAAATAACCAAAATTTTTGGTTTCCCACGAGATGAATGGTCCTGTGTTTTCACCATTAATACAATGTCCTAATTTCATAATCATATAATTATATTGAACTATAAAATTTTTACAAAATCATATATATATTTACATTGTAAAGTCATATACTCTTTTCATGCTTGCACAACAGTTGATGGATTTTGGTGTCTAAGTCCATGCATGCTATCATGTGTGAGGTAAAGAAAGAAAAACAAAAATAAATATAATTAACAAAAATAATGAAAATAAAATTAATTAACTAAAACACAAATACAAATACAAACACATAGTCATATAAGCTTTTCATCAAATATGTGGTGGGCATCACAATAATACTTAGGCATCACAAACACATAAAAAGTAACCTATTCTCACACTAAAATACTAAATGTTGTTCAAAGTTCTTTCAAACACCAAATACAAGTAACACATACTAAATGGCAAATAACAAATTAATATAACTAATATTAAAACTAAAGCTAAATAACACTAAAGGAACCAAATAATACTAAGTTTAGAACTAACAATAACGCTAAAACTAAAAGTAATGGTTTGAAATTTACGAACAGCGATGGAGTCGGTGGAACGGCAAAGGACGAGTCAAACAATGGTGGAATCAGTAGAATGTCAAAGGATGAGGATGAACGGTGGTGAATGGCGTCGGGTTTGTTAGGTGGGTCATGGAGAGAGTGACAGGGGAATGTCAAAGTCGGTGGAATGCTGTGGGGGTTGGGTTCATCGGTGGCTAGGTCGTGGGGGGAGGAGTTAGAGAGAGAAAGGGGTTTGAGAGTTAGTGAATTTGAGTTAGAGAAATTGTCAATAAATAGGGAAGGCCATGTCATTGGTGCGGGATTAAATTTTAACGGGATACTAAAAATTTTGAATCTGCGAAACATTTCGTGACGGTTTTTATTAAAAACCATCGTGAAAGGGCTTCCACGACGATTTTTACAAAAACCATCGTGGAAGCCCTTTCACGAAGCTTTCACGACGGTAAAAACCGTCGTGGAAGCTCTTTCACGATGGTTTTTACAAAAACCGTCGTGTAAGCCCTTTCACGAAGCTTTCACGATGATTTTTACAAAAACCATCTTGGAAGGTTCTCATGTTTGAAATTTTTAGTATGTCGTCAAATTTAACCTTTCACGACAGTTTTTATAAAAACTGTTGTGGAAGGTTTGTATGTTTGAAATTTTTAGTTTCCTGCCCAAATTTAACCTTATTGAAAGATTAAATTTTGGCGGGCTACTAAAAATTTCAAACATGCAGAACCTTGCATGATAGTTTTTACAAAAACCGTCATGAAAGGTTAAATTAGGCAGGATACTAAAAATTTCAAACAACCAAACCTTCCACGACGGTTTTTATAAAAGCCATCATGAAAGATTAAATTTTCTAAAGATTTTAAAACCTTCCATGATGGTTTTTATAAAAACCATCGTGAAAGGTTTAATCTTACACGACAGTTTTTTAAAAAATTGTTGTGGTAGCTCCTGCCAATACCACGACGGTTTTCATCTTCGCAGGCTTAACTCGTAGCATTTCTTTCCTTATTACGATGGTTTTTGAGAAATGGTTGTTAAATTAAAGTCGTATAATCTTGAATTTGTTGTAGTGAAATAGGACAACCAATAGAACTCTTCACCGAATAACCAAATAAATTGTCATATGTAGGGAAGTCGTTAATTATCCATATTAACATGGCACGAAGTGTGAACATCTCTTTTTGGTAAGCATCTCTAACTTTGACTCCATTTTCCTACAAGTTTTTTAGGTCATCGATTAACAGTGCCAAGTATACATTCATGTCATTGCCTAGTTGTCAAAGACCTGAAATCAATAATGACAACATCAAAAACTTCCGCTTCATGCACATCTTTGGAGGGATAGTTAACAAGTAGTACAGGCCAAATGCTATGCCTACTACTCATGTTACTATATGGATTCATTTCATCTATCGACAAAGCGAAATGTATATTTCTTGGATCCATACTAAAGTTGGAATAGTCGGCTTCAAAAGTCTTCCATTGTGATGAATCCGCTGGGTGTCTAAGCATACCATCAGTCGACCCATTTGTCATGATGCCATGTCAAATTCTTGGCATGTTTTGGGTTTCTGAATAAATGCCTCAAACGTGGTACCAATGGAATGTACCATAACACTTTCTTTGGCACTCCATTCTTACCGTCTTTTGGCTCCTTTTCTTTCTTCCACCTTGCTTCTTGACAAACTGGACAATAATTCTTGTCCTCATACTCATTCTTATAAAGAACACAATCATTTTCACAAGCATGAATTTTCTCATACTCCATTCCTAAAGTGCTCAAAATCTTCTTAGCCTCATACATACTAGTTGGTAATTTATTACCCTCTAGTAGAAGCCTTTCTAAAAATTCCAAAAGCTTTGTGAGACTAGAATTTGACCATCCCACCCGACGCTTTCAAATTCCATAATCCAACCAAAGAAGACAATTTGGTGAAATTGGTACACCCCTCATACACTGGGCATTTCGGCATTATTCATCTTTGTCTCAAATAAATCCAGACGGTGTAAGAAGTGTTCTTCCAAACCATTGGCCATAGCAATCATATTGTCATGATCATCCATATTATCCTCCTACAATAGCTTCCTTTTCTTTACTTACTAAAGTTGGATTGAAACTAGACTCGCCATGAAAATGCCACATTTGATAACTACTTATAATTCCTATTTCGAAATAAATGTCCTCTAACAAATGGAATTGGATGCAATCTATGGTTTTCCACATTGAACACAAGGACACCGAATTTGATGACCATTAGCATGACTTTTGGCAAAATCCTAAGAACTCTTCCACTCCATTCACCTATTCTTTAGACAATCGAAAATCCTATATCCATTTCCTATCTATTTTGTAAGTCCTAAATCGAAATAACAAATAGCAATTCAATTAAAATTAAATTCACAAATTATATATATAGACCCACCATATTCTATAATCATAAAACAAAAACATTCACCCATTATAAATCAAAGTACACATACCCATCATAAAACAAATAAATCATACCTATGATCCATAATACAATAAACACAGATTAAACAACAAAATCAACAACAATTTATCAATTTCTAATAAAAACTTGCAATTAGGAAGGACATTAAGGAGTGTAGAGGCGGAGAAGGACGACGGCAGCAATTTCTGAGGGGTCTGTGTTCGTATTTGATAGGTGAGTTTCTAATTTGTGTCTGATTGTTGAGGTGGGAAAAGAGATTTTAAGTGAGCTACCATGACGGATTTTGAAAAAAACTGTCGTGGTATGTGTTGTCTCTACCACGACAGTTTTTTTTAAAAACCGTTGTGGTATATACTGTCCATACCGCGATGGTTTTTATATTCGCTGAACGTAACCCCTGGCGTTTTTCTCTTATCACGACAGTTTTTAAGAAAATGTCGTTAAATAAAAGTCGTTTAATGTCGAATTTGTTGTAATGTTGCATTGTTTAAAAGTTCACACCACATGCACAAAGAATCTCTTTTTATGTGGTGCCTATTACAGTAATTGGAATGGAAAACTTGTGTCTTTTATTTCTTAAAATATGTGATAATAAATTAAAATAAATGAATATTCTAGAATTAATTGGGTCTCATATTCTCTGTGAATAGAAGCTTTCTCTATTCATGAAACACACTTGTGAGTCTTAGAGAGATTGAGAGTACTCTGCCAAAATCTTCCCTATATAGGCATGTAAGAGAGAGGAGAAGAGTTTTTCATCCCAAGACCCGTTTTCTTATATGTTGAGAGTAACATGTGACTAAAGCGAGTTAAGTGATCCTTTAGAAACCATATTTCCTCCAACACCTACAAATTCGCCCATTCTGGTGTTGAGGACTAGGCGAGGAAGACGGTGGTTTTATTAATAGATAACTTCTTTGCTTCATGTGTTTATCATTCATCTCTCTTCATCCAAATAAACAAAGTTTTATATATTTATTTTAATGTTAAATTAATATAATTTATAATGTGTTTTATAAAAGTTCTTTAAAAAAACTTTTGTTATATACATTTCACGCTATAACCACATTTCCGCTATTTTGTGAAAAACGTTTTCCAAAAAAACCAACACTATCTTCATCAACATATACAGTCCACCTTAAGATCAACAAAACGGAACAAAATTAATATTAGTGCTGCAAACCATAAAACACCTCTCCTACTGTATGTCTTCTCTGTACTTAAAAATGATAGATAGAAGGAAATATTCCATTTGTATGTTTTCAGTACAAGATCAAATAACAATTTACTTTACTTCATCATGAGAAGACAGCACAACATTATGCAGAAATTATCTTCTGCACAGAGTCTTCATAACTGAACATTATGATTACGCATGTAATTTATAACTGAAAATATGTAATGGAAGTTCTAGACTAGCTGTCAAAATTAATTTATAAAACGTCCTTTATTCTTACAACAACCTATCCATGCTAAATTTATGCACTTTTTTGGTCTCGCGTGAATCGTTCTTCACTTGCAAACTTAATCCAACAAGCTTCCTCCACAAAAATTTGACTATTCATACGTGCTTTTAAAGAAAATGATAAAGTTGTTGACTAAATATTGAAAAATCAAATATTTGTTACTCGCGTTGTTTTCGTATTTCAGAAACGTGACACCACTTAAATTTTTTTTCCTTTGTTGTTTTATTAACAAAATTAATAGGTAATTTTTGATAATTTAAAACATTCGGGACACTTTTCTAAAAATTCAAGGCCATTTTAGCCATTTCTGTAAATCTGAAATTATATTACCCGGAGCAATTTAATTAAAAAAGAGTACAATTCCTACGGGTACGGTTACTACATTCCCAAGTAATATTATTACCCAAATTCTATATATTGTTACTGTGTCGTTTCGCAGATTCTAAAAAGGAATTTTCACACATTAAATTAATTAACTTCCATGCATAATGACAAGCAAGTCTATTGTTAAACCCACAATTTACGTCAAAAACCATTGCAGATCCTTCAAAACTGGCAAATGTCAATTTCCTCCTACCTATCACATCCTACTCTAGCATCTATCATAGCAGATTTTCGGAAGGAAATCGTTTGACAACAAGAGGAGGATGAATTAAAAAATGATAAAGTTTAACGTCAGATATATATTAAGAATATTCTTATAAATGTTACCTTTTTATGTAATTTTTATTTATTTCATGAAACGTGAAAAATTCTTAAACTGATCGGATGCATGTCCCATAAGGACATGTTTGATGTCAACTGAGATATTTTTATGTCCTATGGAGACTTGTTTTGTATTTCACCTGGACATTTTTTGTATTTCACCTGACATCGTTGGACATATTACCGGCACCGGCAACGTCTTCGGCAGCCACTATATACCATCGAAGCCTAAAAAAAGAAAAAAACCAGAACAACTGTAATGAACTAGGACGATTTGGCAATGCGACGGTATCTCGTTGACGGCAGAGATGGATAAATGCATGGAACTCGTCGTCCTCAGACTTCGTCGCCATCATCATCTTTCTCGTTCTCAGCCACGGATCTCATTGCCAGATCTGGCCATGACGACAAGGACTGCACTGTCAATCTCTCACTGGTGCCGTTACTCCTCCGGCGCTCCTCCTCTCAGATTAGTCATCGTCGGTGACATCCTCCTCCACAACTCGTCGCCCATGGCTCAACGAGGGAGTCGATTTCCTCCAATGTCAGATCTGCCATTGGTCGTTGCGAACGGCCATGACAATCGTCGAAGTTCGTGACGATGGGCCCATCACCAGAGACGGTCGAGCTCGTCGGAACTGCCGTTGTCGTCTTCCCATCTTGCAGATTTGGCCGAGCGAACTCTATCCCATCAAGGCTTGGCTAACGGAGCCCTGCCTCTGTGACGAGCTCTACCTTGACTGATCTGGACATTACCAATAGCACTGGCCACAGATCGTAACGGTGAAGATCTCGGAGACTAGAGATCTCATGGAGAGAAAGAAGAGAGAGAGGAACGAAGAAGAAACAGAGAAAGAGAAGAAAAATCCAAGAAGGTGGGGTAGGAGGTGGTATAAACTTTTTTTCAAGTAATTTTTTTGTGGCATAAATAAATGGATGTGAAAAAAGTATGACATAAGCTGTAACTTTCTCTATTTATTACGGCAAAAGAAAAAAAAAAAAAAAAAAAAAAAGCCTTTCAGAGATAAGTCCATTCTTATCTCTGCTATCTGAATCTGACGTTACAAACATTGCAAAAATATCAGGGTATATAAGGGGAAACATCTGCATATGTGTAGGGCCATGCATATATTTACTGCAACGAATCTAAAACAATATCTGCCTCGTAGTGTAATATTTTTAGCTGCAAGAGCAACCACTAAAGGTGGAGGCAGACCCTTTTGATGCCTCTTCCATTTTTCTCCTCTTAACATCCATGAGAACATTACTCACCCACTCTGAGAAGTAGGTTTCATTGTGTCCAATTCTAGCGTTCTTGAAGACAGACATACATCGACGGTCATCCTCAGTATAGGGACAGGCCTCGCCATCCGGGTCCCGCCATGCTCCTCGGTGGTTCATGCCGGACCAGCTCGCGATCCAGTGGTAGACGTACTGCCCTACGCCGGCAAGTTTCAGCCAGCCTTTGGGGAAGAACTCCATCACGCTACTGTTTCTGTCCATTAGGAACATGTTGGTCAACTGTGCACCGTGTGGCGATACCAAGATGTCTGTCGAACTCATCAGCTTTACCTGTTTCCGAGTACTTGTAATAATCAATTATACAATAATACTAATTACTCGTATCAAACCTATAAGTTTCTTATCTTTGTAGAATGAGATGATCAACCTTCGGCTTTTAAATGTTCACGAATTTCATTGGCGGCTAACAGAGGAGGAAGGATGCCATTTGACCTATATACACTGACCTACGGCCTAAATTAGAAGGGAGAACATAATTTGTCGAAAGAAACATTAGAAACAAGGAATGGCGGCTCAAAATTTGGTTAAAATTTTAAGCTCATATCCTGATTTCTAGTAGTAATATCTATGTTAGAGAGATGTACAATAAAGCCGCAAGCCAAAAATAACCCTTTTAACATAAGAATTTGGAGAGAGAGAGGACCTTTTTTTTTTTTTTTGGCGTGACAAAAGCCTTATATCTCAATTATGACATACATATATATATATATATATATATATGAGGGGATAATTTTTGCTCTATAACCTTCCATTGAACCATCCAATGGTTCAAGTTTACTCTCTTGTCACTTAATTTATATCTAATGCTCAAAGTTTAGTACACATTTTTTTATTCTCTAGCACCTCATTACGTCAATTTGTATTTATTCTTTGAGTAAAATCTCTACTTGTTCTTTTCATTTACTTTTACTTTCTTTTGCACAAACGCATGCTTATGTATTAAGCTTAATTAGCACTATCATATCTTTGTTTTCTCTTCTACTCTTTCAAGCTTAATTTATTCTCACCTTTAATCTCATTTCATATTTATATTTTTTCCGTACTTCCTTTACTCTCATTTCATTTCTCTAACATATATATTTTCTTTTTTTTCCTATCAACAGTTTAGTTGTTCCCCAAAATTTATTAATTTCAATAACAAACAATTAGTGTTATGTACTAAAGTATGACAACTAAAGTATATTGGCATAACATCATAGAGATTCGTCTTCTCTATATTAAGAAGTGAAATTTAATTCTTTTTTCATTTGAATATGCGTAACAGGTTTCTTTAATAGATTATATTTTATTTTTTAACTTCTATGTTGAACATTTATAGAGAAGTGTTGTATTAAAAAATAATTGAAAAAGATTGTTTTTTTCCAGATTGTGGATCATGTCAAATAGCTTCATATAAACTTTTTACAAAATAAAAAATAAGTGAAATGTGTTTTTCCTACTAAAGGAATGTGCCCGAGGCACGTCCCTCTCACACTAGCTACTCAAGTGTTTTTTCGTTTTTATGTAAATGAATATTTAACTAAAATTGTTTTCCTTTGATTCAGTGAGTATTGTGCCAATATGTACTTCAATCTTTAACGAATAATATGTAGTACTTAAAATATAGATAACTAAATTAGTAAATTCTTTTCTTTAAAAGGGATATGTTATCAACCATCGTGCAGCTTATTTTGCCAGTTATAGGCATTAAGTATTTACAACCATAATTATTTCTCTGCTGAGTTTATGCTATAGCTACCCAAGCGCTTTTCTTAAGACTCAACCTCCAATCTATTGAACCACCCCGATACCATTATCCTATCGCTTGGTGCACGTAGTCTCTTTTAGCTAGACTAGTTAGAAACCCGGGCCACACTGTGATTAATGTGCTTGTTATATTTCTTTAATATAATAATCCATAATAAACTTATAGACTCATAAAAAAATATAATATGATAATATAAATGCTTTATAAAAATAAAAAGAGAGAGTTATAATATCATGCAAAGAGAAAAGGAAAACAAAAAAGAGAGAGATAGGGTGAAAAAAGAGGGGGAAAAAAAAGGAAAAAGGACAAAAAGAAAAAAAGAAAAAAAGAGAGAAATTAAGAGAACGACACTTAGAGCCCGTTTGGTTCGAGTATTTGAATGAAGATTTAAATTTTTGTGAGAGAAAATACTGTAGCAAAATGATTCAAACCGTGATTCGAACCACGAAACAAACGCATCATTGTATATTAACGAAGGCACCAGAAGTAATTTTCTTATTTTCTATATGTATGTAAAGACAAATCGTATCAATATTGAAGGGGCTATCATCCAAAACTACAAATGGCAGGTCAAAAATACAATATCTTGGACCTTTAAGACATCGAAATTTGTAATTCATTAGGCAAAAGGAGAAGGTGTTTATTTCACAAGTTTGAATAGACAGTTTTAATTTTTTTTAAGAGACAGCAGTCTAGAAAAATGTGAATTTTGGTTGGAATTCATAATTAAGGGCAATAATATTTAGGGAAAAAGAAAAGAAACTGTTTAAAAACACTTATAAAATGTAACTATAGCTAGAACCATAAAACTTGTTACTAAATAGTATAAAGCTTTTACATGCTATAATACAAAACAAAAAATTGCTACAATGTAAAGCTCTCACATGCTACAGTATTTTGAACTATAAAAATAATTCTAACCACATTTGTCATACATCCTTTTAATTTGGAAGATTTTGACGAAAGGGCAAAAAAAAATTTCAAATTGAATACAAGTCCTTTTTTTTTTTAGAACCAAAAAAACACTCTTTTCTGTGCAGGTAAACTGTCCTAGTTTTTTTCAAAAAAATAAGAAAAATGACTGTAACAGGATAAAAAATCTCAACAGGATGAAAAAAAAACTAGAACCGTTTTGATGTCAAAAAAGCTTTTTTTTTGTGTGAAAAACTGTCAAAAAAAAAAAGGTCATTGACCAAAAAAAATTTTTTCAAAAGGTTATTTTTAAAAATCCCTTTTAATTTAAAAACGGACAAAATATTGGCGAGCTTGCCACATTGACCAACATCGTATCACATGTAAACTCTTTCTATGTTGTTGCCGCCTGTTGGAACGCATCATTTCTTGACCCTTTGACATGATATTCTCCAACTCTAGGTGCGATCTGACCTCACTTGCAATTTTTTATATTTTGGTACTTTATGTACCCATATTTATCCATTCTTATAGTGTCTAAAGAGAAAAAATCCACAACTGACCCGAATATATGTAGTCCCAATTCCCAAGGAGAAAATAAAAGAAAAAAAATAAGTATCTTACAGTTATGATTATTTTCAAAATTAGATGGTTAATTGCAATATTATACGACGTTCCGAATTATACGCAGTTAATAATATTGTTGCAGTACTGTTATCTTCTATCAAGACACAAACAAATAAAAATGTGAAGAATAACACGATTTACCTGTTCGCAGAAACTGAGGTTGTTGGAATGTGCCACCATCAACCGGCAACCCTCCACCTTAGCACACTCCCTCTCAAATATGCCGACCACCGCAGACTCGTTGCGAAACGACCTCGGCCCGGTCCTCATAAACAATGTCATTCCAATCTCAGGCAGAGTCTTTCCCTTCACCTTCACCGTCCTCTCCTCCATACTCACCTTACAGTAAACCCTAGCTTTACACCTCATAAGATCATAAACTTCCATTCTTCTCTCCCTTGACATCCCTCCCTCATTGTGCCGCATCACAACCGCCTCCTCGAAGCAAACCGGCGCCTTATCGTTGTCCCCCATCACCCCCTCGAATCCTTCGATGACCGGTGGCCCATTAAAGGTGGCCTCCATCACGGTGCTCAGCCAAACCCCCATCTTCAGCCTCAGCTCGCCCCAGTGGTACAACACCCACCTTTCAGGAAAATCGGAGCAATTGTTCTTCCGATGCCACGCAACGAAAGGGAAAACAGCGGAGAGGCCGTGCCAGATGTTGCCGTAGTTGTAGTGGTTGTAGGAGACGAAGGTGAGGCCCTTCATGAGGGTTGAGTTGTAGGGCAAGGCCTCAGGCCAGGCCAGGCCGTAGGAGTTCCACGACCCGTCATGGAAGTCGCGGCCTTTGAGGCATAGAAGCCTTCCGTGGGATGATTCGGAAGGGAACTGCTGGTACTGGACCTCGCCTTCCTCATGATCGTCGTACATGGAGCTCATGAACCACGTGTGCCCTACTAGAGCCTTGTCAGCATAGCGGAGGTCCTTGAGTGGGAGGAACGTGACTGCTCGGCGGAGCTTGTCCGCCATGACATCAAGCTCATCCACCGAGCAAGCAGGGGCAGCGGCCCTGGTGGTTGTGGCGGTGGTGGTGTTAATGAGTTTTTGCCATTGGTTTGTGAAAGACCAAGGCGGTTGCAAAGGCGACGATGGTGGGATTTCAAGGGATTTGATGTGGAAGAGGATGAAGAGGACGGCACAGGTAGATAAGAGGAGGACAGAGGCTTTTGGGGAGTAGATGGAGAAGGAAGAGAAGCTGCGGTTGTGGTGTTTGGATAATTGGTGAGGTGATTTGGTCATGACGGTAGGATTGATATGTTGAAAACGTTAAGAAGGGGGAGAGAGAAGAGGAAGAATATGTTGAGCTTAAAATGTACATGAAAAAGGGGTTAATATAAATACGTTAAAAGTTTGGTGGACATGCATAAATTATAGTTTTGAGTTGAAATATAGACCCTGATTAAGCTTGATTCAAATTTTGAGAAACTTTTATGGTATTTTCATACTCCAAGATGAGCCATTACCTAGAGATTTCACCAATGGTTTTTGTGCAATATTATTGAATAATTTAGAGCCACCAGATTTTATGGCGGAAAGCTAGTGTGAATATTGCAATGAGCCAGGTGATAAATTAGAGGGAAAGCAACCCAAAATAAATAATTAATGAGGGGCTTTTGCGAGTCCCATGTGATTGAAGCTTGTGACTTGAGAGTAACGTGAACTTAGTGCATATTACATGACAAACACAGTTACTGTATTCACCTCAGCATTTCTGCTTTTAAAACGGTCCTAAAAAAAGATCTTTGCATAAACAAATCTTCTAATTTCCATATTCATATCTTTATCCAATTAATTAAACCACAAAAGATAAAAGGTAATTTTGCACTTGATAAGATATATAATAAAGCGTCAACAACTGAAATTGCAATCTGCAGCATATCGTGAATGCCTTGCAATGTTTTGCCCACAAATTGTGACCCATGAGCCATGACCTTTTTCAAGTCGTAAGAAAACAGCCCCTTTACCGTAAAGTTTGTCATCAAATTTCAAATCCCAATGTTCTGTTTTCTTTTCTTTTCTTCCTTTTTTTTTTTTTAGGTTTTAAACCCCATCTTTGGTCAAAAGCAGATAAATACGTTACACCAGTGCTTCAAATGAAAGCAACCAAACCAAACAAGTCAACCATTGAGAGTCGATGCCTACTACAGGATCAATGCCAATCCTATAGATTATTACGGCAACATTTGTTGGCTAACTACAATAATTTGCCTCCACCAGATTAAAAATAATAACCCAGTATAAAGTTTTCGTGCATGAACCGGCACGTAAGATAATCATCAAGTCCAAAGACATAGCAACAAATGTGATAATATTCCATCATTTTCTCATTCTGATTACTTTCATCCTTCTAATACGTATGAGAAAAATATTAATTATAAATCCGAAGGCAACAGCTTCGCTTAGATAAACAAAAGTCTTTGGAGAAAACCCAATTAAATATTGAGAAAGAAATAAGACTTTAACATAGCTAGATGTAATAATTCCAGACGTAAAAATTAAAACTGCAGACATAAATATACCCCATTGGATGATAAAAAAAATTCAATCCCAGATAGAAGAATTGTCAAGATTAAAAGTAATCAGGGCAGGTGCTTGCCCACATAGAAGTGCAGCATTTATGGTAAGGAATCACTCAAAAATAGTAAGAGGAAAACTGTTTGATTTTTTTTTTTCCCTCCAAACATTTGCTCAGCTCAAAATTAGGTTCAAACTCATTGAACCCCTCCAACAAACATACCCTAAAGTGTTTCAAAATAGGATAAGTCCTTTTGATAATCAATATTTAAACATCATCTTAAATATTAATAATTAAGAAATTAAACTCAAAGCAAAATAATTATAAAATTACAAAAAATATATACATTTTTTCTTAAAAAATATAAAACTTAACATGTCAATTAATCAAGTCACACATTGTATCTTGCATTCTTGCTATCCACATAAAACTTGTTAGATTTGGACTTGTCGGACTAGTTTAGCCTTGTGCTAAATCCTATGTCATTGTCGTCCAAGCATACGGGTTCTTTCCCATATCAAATCTTGCATCATCGTAGCCTTTAATTGACGTCTTGATTAGTTTCAATCAACATAAAGTGTAAAGCTCTCAGCAGTTACTGGAAAAACTAAAAAAAATTACAGTGTAAAGCTCTTACATGTTATAGTTTTTAAACCAATATTTTCAGTTCCTATCATTCTCTCAAACGCTCTTGTAACACCCGTTATTTTAACGGGTATTACTTTGTAAAATTTAATGTATAAAATATGACAATTTAAAATTTTTTTACATTTAAAATTACCAAGTTGCTTTTGGCATTCCACTTATTTACAAAAATGGCATCTTGGCATTTTCTGGCAAAGTCACCTGAGGAAATATGAAAATCTTCTCCTCAACTACTCCTTTGTTCCTTTCTTTCAACTCCCTTCTATGACTTACCTGCCTTGTCCCTCTCCCTTCAATTATTTTGCTTCCTTTTTAATCAATTCATCTCCATCTCATTCCCACGTCCCTCACTCTCCCTGCTTCTCTCTTTTCTCTTTTCTTCTCTCCATTTTCTTTTCTTCTTCTTCCTTAATAACAAACCCAAAAGTAGAGAAAGTTTAAGGCAAAATTCCAAAAACTACATATCGTTTTCTTTAAAACAAAAGAAAAACTTCAAGTGAGATTCGATCCTCCAACCTCAGGGATAAATAAAGGAAACCAAGCCACTAGAACAAAAATAGTTATTTGATAATTTATGTTTCATAAATGATAAATAGTTTTCCATAAAGTTATAATTTCAAATAATTTTATTTTAATGAATATCAAACTTTTTCATTATTTTATTTTTAAATATTTTAAAATCATATTATTTATTTTAAAAATTCATTTTAACATATTTTGTACTAAAATAAAATTCATATATTTTTATTTTATTGTTATTTTGTAATTTACTAAAATTAATTTGGAAAAAACTTGATATTCACAATTTTAGTATGTTAATGATTATAGCACACTAATAAAAATAAATGGCAAATTGAGATATTTATGAATTAGGATTTAAGTTAAAGTATGGTTATTTTATACGCTTTAGGATAACGACGTATTTGAAGCTTACGTGGTGAGCTTAATTGTGTAAGTTGAAAATTAGCAATTGATATTTTGTAAAGAGGTAGGAAATCTATTACTCATCTTTTGTGAGGTTTTTATGAAACTAAAGTCTATTATTTACATTGCAAGATATATATGTATGTTGAACTATTGTTATATGAATATCAGTTATGAGACAATGACATGAACTCGTCTTGTATTTTATAGCAAGGAATAAATTAATTTAATATATGTTGTTATAAATTAAGAAGCATGGTTAGGAAAACTAACTCTATATATAATGATTGATTACAGAGGAATGGTAAGACATAAAGAGGGCGGCGGTTACGTCCTTAGGCACGAATACCTAAAAGATAAAATAGGGAGAGGTGACGACACTCCTTTGGGTTGAAAATCTCAGAACACACTGTACAACAATCGACTTAGTGAGGATCCAAGGCTTGATGTCCCCTCATCCAACACTCTTGGCATGATTAAAGAGTGAAAAAGTGTGCCCTTTTGGGTCTCGATGAGTTAAGCGAAGAATACTCTATTGAAACGTGGATATCTAAGAATATTGATGAACTATAATATTTGTTTATATATATATATATGTATGAAACTCGGTAATCATTAACATAAGGTATCCACAGAATATGATCATAATGAACTTCATAAGATGAATAATGAATGAGAACTAACAAACAGGCAGATGTTAATGTGGCAATTAATAAAACCTAAAGGTGAGTAATGATTTTCCCTACTGGGCATGTCGATGTTCATCCCAATTATATTTACATCTCTCAAGTGGAATTTAGTGCAACTTATCTGACGAGGAATAGGTGACAACACTATTGGTTTCGTGTTGGAAATTCTTAGTTTTTTTGTAAATTGTCTAAAACATATAAGATTTATAATATTTTTGTGGTGGTTGTGTTACATATGTGATTGGAAATTGTATAATAATGATGATGACTGTATTTTTAATATTTAGTGCTACATTAAAACTGTGGTTTGTATTTAAAGTTTATTTTTATTTTTTGTTTATTTCAAAAACCCATGGGCATTGTTTTAATTATTTTGAAATGGTATTGTAATTAAAGTTATTTATATTTATTCAATACCGCTAACCATATATAGGGGCATTACAACTCTAATAGTCTATTCTTTCATACATAACATCCACTCCATCACCACCAAAACCCTCCCTTTTGTCTTTAGGATAAAGGGAGAAATAATATAGTTCAAGGGATGAATAAAATTTGATAGCATAAAAATTAAAAGAAAAAGTTAGCGAATAGCAAAAATATAGTCTGGATACACTACACTATAAAAATATCAAAAAACTCCCTTGTGCATACAACTTAAAAACCCACACCATTTTTCCTTTTCTCTTTAAATTAGAAACCCTAGTAAACAATCTCTCTCTGTGTCATGCCATAGAAATAGTGGTTGTTCATGGCCATTGTCAATAATAGCAACAACAACCACAACAGAGATGTCGACACGATCAAGCCACTATGGTATCTATCATGATCTTAGTCCAATATCGTCACGATATTCATTACAATCTCTAAGCAACAAACGTGGTAGTCTCTAGCAACAGTGTTGCCATCTTCTCTAGTAGTGATTACTCAGGCAATAATATGTAGACGTTAGATCTATAATTAAATATAAACATGTTTGATCAGTTTATCATTTACTATTCAAGAATTTGGGCCCTCAAATCACCATTATTAGGATCCGCTTTAGCTTCAAAGAATTATGTTAAAAGTGACAACAATGAATAAATTGTAAATAAATTGAAGAAAATTAAATACTATTGAAAAATAAATGATACGACACGCAGGATTTTATAGTAGTTCACTTGTAATGAGAGCTACGTCCATTATCCTTCACTATTGATGAGTAAAGTACGAACAAATTACAAGGTGTTTGAGAGATAATGGAAAAATTAGTGCAAGATCTGTATGTATTTCTGCAGAGTTTCTGTAAGATTCTTTGGTGTCCCTCTGTCGTTGGTGCCTTTATATAGCAGGTCGTGCCTATAAGATAAAGACACGATCTCATGCTGCGCACGATCTCATACTTCATAGTGGGACATGGCTTGCTATAAAAAGACATGGCCTGTAGGTCGTGCCTTTATCCTAACATTCACTATCATTGTGCTATATAGGTGCCTTTATATAGCGCAAAACATGAGATCATGGCTTCAAACTGATGGAAAAAGTGGAATAGTGATGCACGTAGTAGTGAGACACGCATCAATCTATGATTGGTCATAAGAATTGGGCTGCTTCCACATCTTAGCTCGTGGCTTGACATGCTTCCTCTTGTAAACTGTCAGGTCATGCACATCGATTCCGTCGAGCCAATGCTTAGCAAATCTGCAACGATAGTGAATGTTAAGATATAAAGGAAACAATTGTGTTTAGTTTGTAATTGATCGAAGCCTCAACCCATTTAAGTGCTTGACAAATGGTGCTTTTCATACCAAATTGCCTCAAATCGAACACTCTTGCTGGGCTCGATTCGCTTATTCGTTTAGATTGCAATTCAGATTCCTTATTTTGTGCCTTAATGAATGATTTGGGCCTAACTAAATTGTACCTTAACACAATAGGGGTGGAGGAGGGTAGCTCTAGATCTAGGGCTATGGTTTAGATAATTGGGATATAAGAAAGGACTTTGACAAAAAGATTTATACTAAAAAAATGAGTTCAAACAATATAAAATATGAGAGTTTATAATTTAGCTGTGACACCCGTTATTTTCCTAGCGGGTATTAAGGTAATTAAATTAACTATTAGTGTGCCAATTAAAAATTTGTTTCATTTAAAATCTATTTCACAATATTTATTTCTACTTATTTTTAGAATTTCCTAAAATTTCCTATACTCATTTAGTATATTTACAAAAATGTCTTGAAACTTCTAATTAATTACGAAAATGCCATTTGGCATTATTTGAACTAAAAGTCTCCAGAGGAGACTCACTCACCTACTCCTCAATTATTTCCTTACCTCTCATTTAGATCAAATCACTCTCTCTCTTTCCCTCATGTCTCCCTGCTTCTCTCTCTTTTCTTTCTTTTCCTCTTCATTTCTCTTACATGGTGAGATAAATCAGAGGAAGACCAAAGGAAAACTCAAGTTGTTCTATCACAATCTTCACAAACAACTACCCACCAGCTCAAAGATCAAGGAAACTCAAGGATTTTCAAGTTCAAACCACTTTTGAGCTAAGTTTTTAAGTTAGATTTTTAAAACTTTAACTTTGATTTTAAGTTGTATTTTGGTATGAAAATTTGTGAGAAATGTGTTTTTGATGTTTGTGAATGGTTATACATCATTTTTAAGCTTAGAAATATGTTACAAACCTGAATTTTGATTGAGAATGGGTTAAAAACAATCAAGAACCCATATGTGCATTTTTCTAGGGTTTATGTCGCTTCTCTGGCTTTCTGAAACATGTTACAAACCTGAATTTTGATTGAGAATGGGTAAAAAACAATCAAGAACCCATATGTGCATTTTTCCAGAGTTTATGTCGCTTCTCTGGCTTTCTGTTGTTTTCCTATAAAGGGGAAACGACATATTGTTTTTCCAAAACAGAGATTTAATAAAAATAAAAGCAAATTTTAGCTTCAGGTGGGATTTGAACCCCCCACCTTAGGGATAAATAAAGGAGGCCAAACCACCAAGACAATGATGGCTATTTGATAACCTATATTTCAAAAATAATAAATATTTCACTATAAAAAGTTTGTAATTTCAAATAATTTTATTTTAATGAATATTAAACTTTTCAATTATTTTATTTCTAAATATTTTATAATCGTATTATTTATTTTAAAAATTCATTCAACATATTTCATACCAAAATAAAATTCGTATATTTTAATTTTATTATTATTTTAACATTTACTAAAATTAAGTTAAAAAAGTGATGTTCACAATTTTAGTACGTTAATGATTATGGCACACCAATAAAAGTAAATGATAAATTGACATAATTAAAAAATGAGGATTTAAGTTAAAGTATGGTTATTTTATACATTTTAGGACAATAGCATGCTTGGAGCTTATGTGATGAATTGTGTAAGCTAGGAATTGTTAGTGGATGTTTGTAAAGAGGTAGGGATTCTATTACTCATATTTTGTGTGGTTTTTATGGAATTAAAATTGATTGTTTTACCTCAAGATATATATATCTATGTTGAACTACTATTATATGAGTATCACATATGAAACTATGACATGGACTCATCTTGTATTGTACGGTGAGGAACATAATGAGTTGACATGTTATAAATTGAGAAGCATGGTTAGAAAAACTGACTATAAATAATGATTGAATATAGAGAAATTGTGATATGTGAAGAGGGCAGCGGTTACGTCCTTGGGCACGAATACCCTAAAAGGTAAAATAAAGGAAAGGTGATGACGCTTTCTTGGGTTGAAAGTCCCTAGAACATACTGTACAGGAATCGACTTGGTGAAGGACTCCGGGCTTGATGTCCCCTCACCGGTACACCCTTCAAATGTTTAGAGGGTGGCCATGCCCGCCCATTTGGGTTTCGATGAGTTAAGTGATACTTTATTTAACATGGATACCTAGGAGCAATGATGAATGGTAATATTTGTATAAATGTATAATTATGAAACTTGGTAATGATTAACTATGGATATCCACGAGATATGATCATAATAAATCTCATAATCTAGAATATGATGTAACTTAACTGACCATGCAGTTTTAATATGGTAATGATAAAAACCTAAATGTGAGTAATGATTTTTCCTACTGAGCATATTGTCGCTCATTCCTTTATATTTTCATCTTTTTACGACTCACTAAGTGTTAAATGGCTATGAGAAAAATAGTTGAGGAAGCTATATATCTATATTACGTTGGGACTGCTTCAATTGCTAAGAACGTTTTTCATGAT
The DNA here is from genome assembly GCA_025403435.1 of Artocarpus heterophyllus. Taxonomy (NCBI): domain Eukaryota; kingdom Viridiplantae; phylum Streptophyta; class Magnoliopsida; order Rosales; family Moraceae; genus Artocarpus; species Artocarpus heterophyllus. The sequence goes on from CM046335.1 coordinate 21,536,137, forward strand.
AATGTAAGCATCAATTGTTACTTTCTATGACTATACTAAAATGCGTTGAGGGTTGAAATGATGATGATGATAGTTTATATTATTAAATTTAAGGTGCTATATTAAACTGTGGTTTAATTATCATTTATATTTTTATTTTTGATTTGAGAGTTTTCATTTAAGCCTTAGGCAACTTTATTTTTGAGGTTTTACTTTTATTTTTTATTTTTATTTTTATTTTAATTCATTAAAAACTGTTAACCCCCATAGTAGGGGCATTACAGAATTTTTGGTATCAGTGTCTAGGTTGGGTTAACTTAGGGAGTGTAGCACCACTTTAAAAAAATTTGTTTTTGAGATGGTTTTGAAGCTGAATTTTCATTGTCATCATCAAAATGAACCTTTAGATTGATTTATACAGTCCAAAAGGATGTAACATGGAAAGGCCCTAGAATGAAAATATTAACGGTTATGTGAGTACGATAATTATATAGAAGGAAAGTATTAATAGTTATGAGGGAATGAAAATTATATGGAATGGGTTTATAAGTAGAATGCTTATGAGAGATTCGTATAATATTAGGATCTATAAGCATATCTAATTCGTATAGAATGATGAGAAATTCGTATAGAAATAAGGATTTAAGAGCCTTTTATCTCGTGAAAAACAATAAGAAATATAAGGCTTGATTTATTGATTTCAAAGTTTGACATAGATGTGTTAGATTCTTCGTAATTGATTCAGACTTAAGTAATGATTATGTGTGGATTCGGTGGAGCACATAAGTGTCAATAACTTTTCTTGAAAGTTCTATGTACTTGAGGAATATGAGATAAGTTAAGAATCCATGGTATTGAATCTTGAGTGAGATAAACAATAGACTTTTGGTCTATCGAGACTGTGTAAAGGCAACAATGCATGAATTTTAAGGTTGAAATATTTTGTTATGTATATTGTATTTAAGTGTATCAGTGAATCTTTATGAATAAATGCAATGTGAAAATGACCAATAGGAGTTTCCCTAAGTAAATCATAATACTTAAGGCACCTATAATAATTTTGAATAATTACGATTAAAGGTTTAACTTCTAGATGTTTAGATGTGAATCTTTTTGTTACTTAAGGTTTTGTTTTATGAGGAAATTAAATATTGTATAAGTGGAATTGTGGGGATTGTAAATGTTCCTAAGTAGTAACATTCAAATGTCTTCGTTCATTGATATGGTTTATGTTGGAAGACGTAAATTGTATTGATTTCAAGGTTAGTCACATTCTAAACCCTTGGTAGTAATGATAATGAATCCATTGATAGATGTTGAGTATTAGGGATAACATATGGGTGCATGCATTATTCATGAGGTTTTGATTAAAACAAATTATTTGAATTGCTAGAAGATTATGTTGTTATGAAATGATTTTAAATATCATTCAGGGAGATCCCTGATTATCGTTAAATTAGACTTGTTGTTCATAGTTAATTTTATGTTTAGTGGGCTTTGAATTGGGCTTAAGATCTGTATAAATTGGTTGTCAATTTTATGTTTGTTATTTAACTCGTTCTAAATGTGTTAAGGCCCGAAACAACCTGATCCATTTCAACTTAGAACATTTAAGCCTAGTCCAAATCCTAAATATGTTTGATTCACACTATCTCTCCCACGTGGCCTCTATACGTGTCGTCTACAATGGTTTAATCATTGTTTATATGTACGTCTACTGTGTATAGTAGCTTGTTTCTCTGAGCTTACTCTTTCTCTCTTAATTTGTTATTCTCTCTCTCAATTGCAAATCCACTTCTTTTTCTCTGGAGATTCTTCTTTCCCTCTAAAAGAAGAATGAATTCTAGGATTCTGCAACTTACCATCTTAATTTTTCCTTTCTATTTACTATTATTTCATCTCATCATGGACCCAAGTACCAACACCTGAGAAAGTATTTCCCATCACTCTCTCAAAAGATTCTCAAAAAGAAATACAAGACTAGAATCACTTGGATGTGGATTCTTATGTGTTTTGGCATCCCTTATGATGTGAAAATGTTGATAAAAGGAAATATCTATCCGAGTGACTTCAGTCAAGATGTCGGTTTACCAAGAACGGGTACCAGTCGTAGTGTAATGAAAAGAAGAGCTCGTGCCATCGCAGTCATTTGTAACAAATGTGGAAGACAAAATTGTAATGGTAAATGTACTTCACCTGGTTATATGTCTATGAATAGAGAGGATAAAATAAGGTTTTGCAATGACGGACTTTCAAAGGAGAACTTAGATAGCATCCATCCTCCTGTTCATGGTCACCCTAGTGGATATGTTCAAGGAGCTATTTTTAAACTATGGCCTAAATTTTATGCAGAAAGACAATGCCTCAAAAATATGGTATTTCTAAATCCTGTTTGCCAAGCTATAGGAAAACTGGATGGGGAATAAGTCATCATTCTATATATGTTGTTTAGTCTTTGCTTATTTAAAACAGTTTCAGTTGATGTTCAACAGTTTGTGTTTTTCTTTTACTCAGAATATTTGCCTTTGTATTCAAAATAATTGTGATTATTAGATCAATACAGTAAGTGTTAATGTCTCATTTAATTTATGGTTTTCTTAAATATAAATATAATAAAATATATTATCTTATCAGACACGTCACATAAGGTACAGTAATATGTTTGAATTTTGAAAACTTATCGAGATATTTCAAGATTTGTGTTTCAAATTTCAAAAGTTCTACAGTATTTATCGTTTATATTGAATTTTTAGACTCGATGTATATTTGTCAAAAAGTCTGCAGTAGTGTCGAGAGGGTCTTCTGTCAAACCATTCTCAATTGTCAAAAGGTATACTATTAGAGTCTAATCTTTTTCAAAAAGTGAATCAGATTTTCTGTAAACTATCAATCACCTTATCTTACTTTCTTACCCGCATAAGATTTTGTTTAGATCTTTGGATTACCTTTTCATTTCCTACTCGTTTGTCTCTTTAGTCCTTTTTGTGTATCCCTCATCCTTAAAATCTCATGTAGAACCAGAAGTCTAAGTGGAGCAAATATAAAGCAATCACTTATATAAACCAAATATGTCTACCTCCCAGTCCACCAAGAAAATAAAGAATGTTTGTGTCTTTTATGGTTCTAGTCTTGAAAAAGATAAAGCCTATGCAGAAGCTGCAAAACACTTAGGGCAAGTCCTAGCACACAGGAAGATTAACATAATCTATGGGGGTGGTAGTATAAAAATGATGGCAAATATGACGCTAGCAGCTAGGTCTAGTGACGCCACAGCTGTGAGAATTTGGCCTCATATTCTAGCTGAAGGAAACCTTTATAAGGAAACCATAGGTAAGGGAAAAGGAGTCAGGAGCATCTCTAGAAATTTTAAAGCCATAATCAATAATTTTGATGCTTTTATAGCAATCCCTGGTGGTCTAGGTACTCTTGAGGAAATATTCGTAGTTGCTTGTAAGCAATTAGTGAGCTTTCATTCCAAACTCTTAGGACTACTGAATGTAAATGGTTTTTATGATGGTCTTTTGAAATTTCTAGATTACGCTGTGGAAGAAAACATCATTGCAGAATCTAAGAGACAAATCTTTGTTACTGCTTCAACAGCTGAGGAATTGATAGATTAGATGCAAATCATACATCCGGAATCCAACACTACAACATCCAAGCTTGAATGGGAAAGGGAAAGCCGAGGGCGGCCAATTGATTTGAATCTCCATCTGTAATCTTTTGGTTTTATCTATGGCATGTAGGCATGTGTGTCCGTATTTCGTGTGTCACGAATAACTGTTTACCTTATATTCTATATTTCTTGTGAAACGTTGTTATTCAATCTTTTAGATTCATTGAGCCTAATGCCGAGATGGATGGATATGGAGTACTTTATGCTCTCGAAACGCATCCCACTTAAGGTCTGATCTTTTGTTTAGCGATGTTTTTGTATGCTATAAGCATAAATGATATGAATAGCTGGTATACAAAGTGCCTTATACTCTCGAAACGTATTTGTATCATGTTTGTAATATGTAGTATTCTATTAATGTTTTTTAAAAGACTAAAGTTAACTGTGGGGATACTCTGTAGAAAATATGAGTGTGTTATGTGGATAAAATGTTTTAGTGTTATAAAGGTAGATATTTAATTAAAAAAAAAAACATGTCAAGTTGTCTATAATTATGAGACTCCCTCTAATATCTCTATATATAAGTTTAATGTATGATTTTGAATAAAAGCGCTTGTGTTATATATTTTATGATTATGTTTTAGTTTATTACTTAGAATATAAAATTTATCATTGTTGACTTTTCTTTGCTCAGAAAGGAAAAGGAACCCAAAGATGAAGTATGTAGAATTTCTCATGCAATCTCCCTAATGTGATTGTAGATTACAGTCTATGAATAGTGAAGGATTGAAAAAAAAATGGTATGATTGGCATGTGTGCTTTTCTGATTAGATTCCTAAACCATTATGTGGTTTTATCAATGTGGAACCTCCTAGAAATACTCTTGTTGAGGGATTTAGAAATTAGAGTAAATTCATGTTTTAAGTATATAAGTGGAGATATGGTAACTTACATTTGAGGAGAAACACCACTGACGGTTTAGAGCCGGAAGTAGAATCATAACGGAATTGTGATTTTTATTAGTATGATTAGATTTGAAATTTTGAGGACGAAATTTATTTAAGGGGGGTAGAGCTGTGACATCCATTATTTTTCTAGCTGGTATTAAGGTAATTAAATTAATTATTAATGTGCCAATTAAAAATTTGTTTCATTTAAAATCTATTTTACAATATTTATTTCTACTTATTTTTAGAATTTCCTAAAATTTCCTATAGTCATTTAGTATATTTACCAAAATATCTTGGAACTTCTATTTAATTACGAAAATGCCATTTGACATTATTTGAACTAAAAGTCTTCTGAGGAGTCTCACTCACCTACACCTCAATTATTTCCTTACCTCTCATTTAGATCAAATCACTCTCTCTCTTTCCCTCATGTCTCCCTACTCCTCTCTCTTTTCTTTCTTTTCCTCTTCATTTCTCTTATACAGTGAGAAAAATCAGAGGAAGACCAAAGGAAAACTCAAGTTGTTCTATCAAAAAATCTTCACAAACAACTACCCACCAGCTCAAAGATCAAGGAAACTCAAGGATTTTCAAGTTCAAACCACTTTGAGTTAAGTTTTTAAGGTTAGATTTCTAAAATTTTAACTTTGATTTTAAGTTGTATTTTGGTATGAAAATTTGTGAGAAATGTGTTTTTGATGTTTGTGAATGATTATACATCATTTTTAAGCTTAGAAACATGTTACAAACCTAAATTTTGATTGAGAATGGGTAAAAAACAATCAAGAACCTATATGTACATTTTTCTAGATTTTATGTCGCTTCTCTGGCTTTCTGTCGTTTTTCCTATAAAGGGAAAACAACATGTTGTTTTCCAAAACAAAGATTTAATGAAAATAGAAGCAAATTTTAGCTTCAAGTGGGATTTAAACCCCCCCCCCCCCCCCCCCCCCCCCCCCCCCCCACCTTAGGGATAAATAAAGGAGGCCAAAACATGTCGTTTTCAATTATTTTATTTCTAAATATTTATAATCGTCTTATTTATTTTAAAAATTCATTGAACATATTTCATACCAAAATAAAATTCATATATTTTAATTTTATTGTTATTTTAAGATTTACTAAAATTAAGTTAGAAAAGTGATATTCACAATTTTAGTACGTTAATGATTATGGCACACTAATAAAAATAAATGATAAATTGACATAATTAAAAATTAAGATTTAAGTTAAAGTATGGTTATTTTATATGTTTTAGGACAATAGCATGCTTGGAGCTTATGTGATGAATTGTGTAAGCTGGGAATTGTTAGTGGATGTTTGTAAAGAGGTAAGGATTATATTACTCATCTTTTGTGTGGTTTTTATGGTATTAACATTGATTGTTTTACCTCAAGATATATATCTATGTTGAACTGCTATTATATGAGTATCACATATAAAACTATGACATAGACTCGTCTTGTATTGTACAGGCAAGGAACATAATGAATTGACACATGTTATAAATTGGAAAGCATAGTTAGGAAAACTGACTATAAATAGTGATTGAATATAGGGAAATTGTGAGACGTGAAGAGGGCAACAGTTATGTCATTGGGCACGAATACCCTAAAAGGTAAAATAGGGGGAAGGTGATTATGCTTCCTTGGGTCGAAAGTCCCAAAACACACTGTACAGGAATCGACTTGGTGAGGACTCGAGGCTTGATATCCCCTCACCGGTACACCCTTCGAATGTTTAGAGGGTGGCCAACCGCGCCCATTTGGGTTTCGATGAGTTGAGTGATACTCTATTTAACATGGATACCTATGAACAATGATGAATTGTGATATTTGTATAAATATATAATTATGAAACTTGGTAATGATTAACTATGGTATCCATGAGATGTGATCATAATAAACCTCATAATCTAGAATATGATGTAACTTAACTGACCATGCAATTTTAATGTGGTAATGATAAAAACCTAAAGGTGAATAATGGTTTTCCCTACTAAGCATATTGTCGCGCATTCCCTTATATTTTTATCTTTTCAGGACTCACTAAGTGTGAGGTGGCTACGAGAAAAATAGTTGAGAAAGCTATGTAGCTATATTACGTTAAGATTGCTTCAATTGCTAAGAACGTTCTTCATGATAATGGAAGCATCAATTGTTACTTTCTGTGACTGTATTAAAATGCGTTGAGGGTTGAAATGATGATGACGACAGTTTATATTATTAAATTTAAGGTGCTACATTAAACTGTGGTTTAATTGTTATTTATATTTTTATTTTTGATTTGAGAGTTTTCATTTAAGCCCCAGGCAACTTTATTTTTAAGGTTTTATTTTTATTTTTTATTTTTATTTTAATTCATTAAAAACTGTTAACCCCCATATAGGGGCATTACAGTAGCACATTTTTATTTTACATTATAGCATGTGAGAGCTTTACACTATATATGGTTCAAATTCATGAGTTTAAACTTTTCTTCCAAACATAAGGAAGGTTTCTAGCTTAGGCAATTTTAGGATATTTGATAAATTCAGATGTTATTTAAAAAAAAAAAGGGCTAAAATTATTTATTTAATGAACAACAAAAACAACAAAATTTAAAAAGATAAGGGTACGTTTGGTAGTGTTTTCAAAATACATAAAAATAGTTTTGTTTTGGAAAATGAGAATTTTTTAGGAATTATGTTGAGAGTGTTTTTAAAATTTTTTCCTCAAAAAGCGTGAAAAACATTACCAAAAATTTTTAAAACAAAGCCAAACGGGTAGGAAAAAAAAACTTGCAAATGCCCTACTTTTTTCCCCTTTTCTTAACAAGTGAGTACAAGATTTACTAAATGAAACAAATGATTTATCAGGTACATAAAGTTTAACCAAATAGAAGTTTTACCGAGTAAACACATGGAGTAAAATAGAAGATTTACGAAGTAAATAAAAATAAATAAACTTACCGAGTAAGTACAAAATTTGTGGAGCGATTACATCATTTACAAGGTAAATGCAAGATTTTAATCTTTAACATTTGCAAATATAAGATTTACGCAGCAAAATACAATATTTACTAGTACTAAGTACGTATAAAAGTCTTTAAATAAGCAACTTGCAAAATTAATATAAGATTTATGAAGTACGTATAAGATTTACAGGATAAATACAAAATTTACCAAGCAAATTCAAAAAAGGGATAAATTTCATAAATTCCCTTGAACTTTTGCATCTGTGTCAAAATGCCCTTCAAATTTCAAAACGTACCTATGTTTGTTCCTGATCTATCTTTTGTCTCTAAAATTCCCCTCTCTATCAGATTTTGTCCAGAAAATTGATGGAAAAGTTGGGCTGTCAAAATTTTTAGATCTTGTTACGAATTTTTTGCTTTATTAAATGTCCTTCCCTTTAAAATTCATCTTTTATGCCCCAAATTTCTGGTATATCAATTTGTTAGGGTTGGCAGAAGCAAGAAAAGAGGGGGAAAAAAAAGAAAAAGAAACAAAGATTGAAAAAATGACGAAAAAGAGTGAAGATTAAAGAAAAACTAACCATCTTCAGCAACATGGCTAGAACTCACCATTTTTTATCAATTTTTTGTCAAAAATGGAAAAATAAATTTACAATTTCCAAGCCAAAATAATGACTCATGCAAAACACAAGAGAAAAAGGAAATAAGAAAACCCCTTCCTTTTTCCTTTTTAGCCCTAATTACAAATGAAAATCTCTAATTCCATCATGTAGTTGAAAGGATAAGAAGAATTTACTCCTTTGACATAGGTGCAAAAGTTCAAGGAGAATTTATGAAATTTATCCCAAAAAACTTAAAAAACTTTTGTAAATGAGGGACTGCTTTAATAAATACAAAATTCACAAAGTAAACAATTTATTTCCTATTACTTTATCATTTAAAATACAAAATTAATCCTTGAAAAAATTGGTAAATATTTTTTTTAGTAATTAAGATAAATTACACTGACACTCTTTATGTTTTACTCAAATTAAAGTGACACCTCCTAGACCAAAACTACTCATACTATCCCCTGACTTTTCAAAAAAATTACAGAGAAATCCTCTACCGTAAGAGTTAATCGTTGGTTTTGTTTAAAATGTCAAAACTGCCCTTTCATCCATCAAAAAGCATTTTAAAGATAAACTATATATTAAAATTCTAATTAAATATTAAAAAATTAAACAAATCTCTCTTCTTTTTTATTTGTTTTCAAATGAACGGTTAAGACTTAATTTTGAAGATCAATGGTTGAGATTAAATGGGAGGCATTTTGGTCATTTTAGATAAAAATTTAATAGAGTTAAGTTTAAGAGATGACAATGAGATTAGCTTTGGTTAGGGATGTCACTGTAATTTTGGTATGTTAGTGTAATTTAGCCTAGTAATTAATTAAATTGGTAAAAAATCATTTATTTAACACTAGAAATTTAAATTGCCTAGTAAATCTAGTATTCACTAGATAAATCTTTTAGATCATAATTTTTTTAGCTAACAAATAAAAAGATTTACCCAATAAATTAAAGGATTTACTAGGTAAATAGAGGATTTATAAAAAAAAAAATGTGAAGGATTTAGTGACTAATCATCCAAAACAGCGACAAGTTAGATACTCTAATAATCTATAATGGTTTAATTTCATGTGATTTTCAATCATGGCCAAAACTCTCATTAAATAATTTTCTACCATACTAATATTAACCATATTTATTATGTGTAAAACCAAAATTTTTATGTTATAAGAAAATGGGGGCCCTTTTATGGTCGCAAATTAATTATTTGATATCAATTAGTATGAATTTTATTTCCTTAATTATTGTGTCCAAATTATTTCCATGTAATCTGTTGAGATGTACATTTCAAATATTAAATTTATGAATTACATAAAAACACATTTCTTTCCCTCTTTGCTTAATCACAAACGATCTTCATTACTCCTCAAAAAAAAAATTTCAGAAAAAAATCTTCGTTAAATATTTTGCTCTTTAATCATTAATAACTTTGACACTGAAATAGTAAAGTCATTAAAAAACGAAACTATAGTATAATCATTGACAAAATATATGATAAGAAGTTTATTCATGAAATAGTCCTAATCATTAAAACGAACCTAGTATAGTCATTAAAAAAAACCGAGAATTTTAGTCATTGAAAAAACTAATAAGTATTTTAGTCCTTGGAATAATTAACTAGTCATCAAAAAAGGCCTATAGTCATTAAGAAAAAAAAAAAAGATGTTCAGTCATTGAAAAAATTAAGTATTTTTGTCAGTGAAAAAACTAATTAGTCATTGAAAAAATGAATATAGTCATTAAAAAACTAACTGGTGATTAAAAGTTATTAGTCACTAAAATGTCTTACGTCTACATTCCTCCTTATAAGTTATGTACAGTCATTTATTCAAATGTATAAAGAAGAAGAAGTTTTCTTCCACCCTTTTCTTGATATTTTGTTTCCCTATCAAAATCTAGGTGCCCAACGAGGAATGGCATACATGTTCCAATCTGTCTCACGCCTATACATCAAGCAAAGGTTTATGAAATATGAGGAAGCAATTGTAACTAGATGCTTATAAAACAAATGCTTTAACATTTTCTGGCAAATGCTCCATAGCTGAGTGAATACCTGTTTGTTTTGTGTATCCTTTATACTCAATGGATTTAAATTTAGATTCAAGTATCAAAAATCCTTTAAATACATGTTTGTTTCCCCTAAAATCCGAATCCTTTGAGTATCAAAATCTAAGTTTTCAAAGTTTTGATCCCCTAAACTTTTGACACTCGGATATCTTTGCTACAATAAAAGTCGAAATTTTCTCCCCTATATTTGAGAAAAAAAATCATAACTTTTTTATTTGATATCCAAATGAAATGATTCTTTTTTCATATAGAAATCTCAGTATGTCTGTGAATTCCATTTTTATGCACTACCATACACTTATTCCCCGAGCTGGACAAAGGGGACCTAGAGAAATCGAACACGCACAGAAACAGCACACGCAACGGTTTACATCAGTGGCTGAAAAAGCATGTAAATTCCTTGACGGAATGAAGAAGGTGCAACGAAACGAAACCAGAATTTCAATCGGTCGCATAAACTTCCAATAACAAGGGCAAAAAACACGAAAATCAAGAAGTACCAATAAATGGAAAGCACAAAAAATTTTATAGTTATTCTTTCCTATCCTTCCTCTGCAGATACCAAAAATCCCACAAGATTTGTCTCATAATTAGACTACTAATTTTAGCTCCCACTTTGGATGTCGGTAGGGTCGGAGTTCTTCTGAATAAGAAGTAGATTGAAGTCTCTGGCTCTCTCTGGCAACCCAATATCTGCAAATGCATTCAAAAGCCTACTACAGGAAGAAACATCAAAATCTGTAGTAGTTGATTGCTTCCATTGTTCAATAACTTGCTCTACTTCCTTCAAATGTCCAAGCATCAGATATGAAGAAATAATACAAATATAGTTTCTACTGGTCATCTTTTGTTTGGTCATCCTCAAGGAATTCCATATTTGATCGATTCTGTCTTTGTTCCCTAAACCACCATATAGAATTATGAGAAAGTCATAAGTTATCCATTCTCTTTGTGTGATACCTTTCTCAGCTGAGACTAAAGAATTAGACTCTGAATTTGTAAGATGACCTGTGGTGACATATATACTAGCAAGATTTATATATCTAATCCAAGTTTCATCAGAACCAGGATCAGACCTCATTTCATCTAGAATCCGTCTAACCTCATCGATCTTCATTGTTGCCGCACATGAACTTATCCATAGATTGTAAGTGAAGATATCCGGTGAAACTTTCTGTTGTCTCAGGTCTTCAACAACTACAGGGACCTTTTCCACCTGTCCAACTGAGATGTACATAGTCATCATCTCATTGTACGTAACAGCAGTGAAGGACAGGTTTGTGTCCTTCATTCTCTCGTAAAGATTCTCTGCCTTCTCAGTCAACTTTGCCCCAGCATAAGAGTGTAGGAGAGCAGTGTATGTTTCACTTGTTTTTGCAGTGACAGGCAGGCCTTCAAAGTAGCGCTCAGCAGCATCAATGCCAAAAACTTTTGTCATTAGGTCAATGCGGTTGGCATAGTCAGAAACTGACAAATCAAATTCTTTGTGGCTAACCATCCATTCTGAGATCTGCAAGCTTGTATGGAATATAACACAGAAGTCACTAAATGCAATAGTGTTGCAACAAAGAAACAGACGTAGTAGAAATGCTTAGCAAATTAATAAGCTAGTGCGTAACTTTTGTTTTCTCCATTAACAATTCAATTATATTTATTGCAGCATAATCGTTCTAAAGTTTTCCCTTATTCATTTGCTTTATAGTGCAGATTGGCAAGAAGCTTATGGGTTTTATAATCAACTTAGGGAGGCAGGTTTGATATGGTCCTTCCCAAAATAGTGCAATTTCCTCTATGTAGAAAGGCCAATTGGTTTCGAATCCAATGAGATGGCTAAGGTTATGTGGAAAAGTATAGTATTGGTTCTACTGTGGGTTACTTGGATGGAGAGGAATAGGAGAATTTTCAGAAAGGAGCTGGACTGTACTTCTCTTTTCAAATGAGCCATATAATTGTCTCCGCTGCAGGCCTCTACCTATAAAAATCTTTGATTTTGTTGAGTTGGAAAAATGTAATGGCCCTAATGGGTTGTAGATTTGTTTCGATTTTCTTCTTATTTGTTTTGACAACTTTTCGTCCTTGTTCCAATTGTGTCATTTTCAGTTTTGATAAAATTTTGTTCCTCATAAAAATAAAAAATCATTTTCAAGATTTATGGCAAAGCAATTCTAAAAACTGGAATTTAAAACATTTGTTACAAACAAATATGTGCACTTTGTAAAACAAAATCTGTGTTGTTCTGTTTATACTTATGACTAAACAAGTCTAGCATGAGAGACCTGTGTAATCATGTCTTCTCTGAGAACCAAAAAACTAAATAAATAAATACATAAATAAGCCTCCATCAGCATTTGATTTACACACGAAAGCCGTGGAATCACGCGAGACAAAAATCTATTCGCATACAAGGTTGTTCTAGGTTTGCAAGCAGTTGCTCAAAATTCTATTCAAACTAAGAGGTTTCAGCGTTTGATTTATAGATGAAATCTGTGGAATCATGTAAAAAATGAATTCATTCTCATGCAATCTTCTACATGTTTTGGAAAAAAAGAGGAAAAATACAGAAGTTGTTCAAAAGTTGTCTTCGAATTAAGACGTTTCAGGAGCTATGCTTCTATCAAGTAACTAATATGTAATCATACATGATTCCCACAGCTTCGTCTCACTCTCACGTTTCGCCCCGTAATGACCAATACTCTGTCTGTAAATCTAGTGCTTGTTGTATCTACGAAAAGAAAAGTGTTCAACTATCTTCACCTTACACAATCCCTCACAGAGACGACCATTAACTCCCAGAGAGACAATAATTGGGATTTGCTCATTCAGGTAATCCTCTGAAGTACGAATTCATACAGACACAATAACTGAGCCATGTTTGATGATTACCACTTTGACAATCGCTTGTCATTTCAAAAGAAAACTAGAAAAAATAAAATTAATTTAGCAGAACACAAAAAATATAAAGAGGATAAAAATAAGGAACCTCGAGGGCGTGCTTGTAACGCCGAGACTTCCTGAGGTCCTTGGAAATCTGGCGAAGTTCTGAGATCGAAATTTGGTTGCCTTCGCTAATCCATCTCTGAAGAACGTTGGTGGCGCTTCGCTTGGGCAATCTGAGCCTAAAGATTCTGCTTTTGAGATCATCACTTTCCACCGAATCTTCGACGAAATCGCTCCTCAGAGCACCCGAGCAGAACTTTCTAGAAGTTTCGCCATTGCCGAAGAGAGGAATCTGCTTCGGCAAGGAATTTTCCGCCAGTAACCTGATTTCTTTGCATCTCCTGACCTCCACAACAATTGGTATATGTAATTCAATCAGAAACTTTTTTAACTAAAAATGACAAAGTAACAATTTTTATGGAAAAAAAAATATTTGGTTTAATGTTCGTATTTTTTTTTGTTCAAGTTCCTGCATATTCTCGGCAACCAATCAGGAGGAAGAGGAAAAGCCAAGGCTGAGCATACCGTCGCAGGGTCGAGATGACTGCGCGAGTTGCCATTGACGCAGTTTGGTTCTGGTTACCCTTTGTTTCTTTCTTCTTTGAGATGGCGTGTCACCGTCGCCTAAACGGGCTGGGGTTATGGTGCAAGCTATTTCGATTCTTATAGATCCTTTTTTTTTGGCTGTTATTTACATCAATAACCTCTTAATTTTTTAATGGGTGATTTTTTAGTCTTTTTCTTAATTTTAACAAAATAATTCTTTTAACTTTTGAATTGTTTGCAACTAAAGGCTTTCGTCTGATTATGCCAAAATTTTCACCAATTTGCCCACATGATGAGTCAACGACTCCTTTTTTTACTAAAAGACTAAAATGCCCTCGAATTTAGAAAATCTTAAACCCCTGACACAAAAAGAAGGAAAAGACAAGAAAAGGCAAACAAACACATGCTAATAATCTAGAGAAACAACCTAAAGAATCAATACAAACCCATCAATCTATCACAAAGATCTCAAACTAAAAGGTTGGAAGAACTCTATAGAATATTAGAAAAATGTGAAATCTACCCAAATATTAAAAAAAAAAAAACATTAGTAGAAAAAAGGCAATAAAACAAACACTTCTTGAGAAATTAACTAAACGACAAATCCAAATCCAAAGCCCAGAATCGCCAACAAATTGATTGTTGACAAATTTACACCATCTTCGTTTGCAACCGTCTTCTTCTTCCTCCGATCGTAGCTTGCCATCGTTCTTTGCTCGTAGCTCATCCGCAACGAGATGGAAAGCGTTGATCCCCAGAGCATCGTGTTCAAGATTGTCAATGTCGTCCATAACAACATCGTTGTAGAGGCAGAGGAGAGGAAGGGTTGGCACCGTGCATGATGCTGGCGGAGTAGATGAATTCAGTCGTCGACCTCAACGTCAATGGTGCACATAGCCAAGCCGTGTGAGGTGGAGAAAGGAAGGTAGTGGTCGTCGAAGGTCGAAATGGCGGCAGAGGAACTATCCAAAAGGCTGGGGATGGGTTTTTCCCTCTCTTCTTCATCTGGTTCTATCATTTTTTTTTTTTGAAGTCTATAGTTTTTCTTTTCTTTTTTGTTTTTCACATTTGTTTAATTTACTTAATTTTTATTAAACTATATGTTGTTGTTCTTTTACTAAAATATCCTCCCACATCTTTTGGAGATGATCAATTATCAAACATAAAGCCTTTAATTGCAAACGATTTAAGAGTTGGAGGAGTTTTTGCTAAAATTAAAAAAAAAGAAGAAAAGAACCATACTGTCACATACTTAAAAAAAAATTAAGGGACTGTTTACTTTTCCTTTTTTCCCCTCCAAAGAATCTAGCCTAAAATAATGCACTAATATAACTGAAATACCAAAAATTCCACTAATAATACATATTCTTGCAATTCACACCATTTCATTTGAACGGACCCTTTGCAAACATTGCCTTAAAGCGGCACTCAATACGAAAGTTTCAAGTTGATATCCCTCTCATTTAATGTAATTTTTGTCTTTCCTAAAATGCCCTTTAAGGATTAAAAAAGAAATAAAATAGCTGGTTAAAAGAAAAATATGGACTCATTTTTTTTAAGAAAAAAAAAACTCTCAAAACTCCCTCCCCTATTCTTGGCTATCACTGGCACCACCCTCTCTGGTGCTGCCACCCCTCCGACATAATAGTCCATTCAAACTTCGATCTTCATTCAAGTTTGAGCAAAGTTTTTTCAAATCTTTAAAAGCTTGTGGAATCAATCTCCAAAATTGATATTTTGACCTTAAACTTGTTTTTTCCGTTTAAATTGTTATTGATGGATTGGGCATTCATATTTAAATATTTACTTGAAAAAACAATAATATTCAAGTGATTTTGATAATTTTCTCGAGTTGAAAATATTATAGTATAGTATTTTTTAATGTTCTTTAAAAGTGATATGAACTTTTTTAATAGGAAAATGGCTGAAATTGTCTTGTATTATAAACATGATGGCGAATGAAAGAAGAAAAAGACGAATAATACAAATGATGATCGAACAATGAAGAGGACAGTATCAGTAGAAGATCGTCCAAATAAGCTGAAATTTTTAAAATTGTTGACAACATATTTAAAAGACTTCTTGCGAATCAAGGCAAAAGAAAGAGCTATAACGGCAAAGGAAAACTCAAGGTCAACGACATCCTTGCGAAGATATTAATATCACATGACCATCATTATATCTCTGCTTTAATTTAGAATTGTCCTATCTGTATTCTACAAATTTAGTTTACTAAGTTAATATTATCAAACTATATTATTGTAACACTATCGCAATACATATCAATTAGAATACAAGTCTTGTCACCCAAATTAAAAATCGGTTATCTCACTTGTACCGATCTGTCTAGCAGACCGAGGACATAGTCATCCTGGTTGTTGAGCGTGAGCTCAGCGCCACCGCCGAGGAAATAAACTTTGGTGGTCGGCTCATAAGCTCGGCAGAACCCCGGTAAGCTTGCTTCAGCCCCCGGCATGACGTGCGCTCTCCCGAGGTGCCTTTCGGGGCCTCCAAGGTTGCATGCCACGAAGGCTGCCACCTCGGAATATACACTGGCTCGGGTTGGGTGATTCCTACTCGCAAGCAGATTGCCACTCGCCATTATAGGCCAACACGAGGCAGTTAACTGGCCGTCCGATGGAGTCCAATCTGTCGAACGAGGGACACAACACTTGTCACCTACTGCCTGACACACCTCGATGTGACACCCAGGTCGTGGGTAAAACCCACCTTACACCCGGTCCAAGTGGTGGCCTATAAATAGGATGCAGTTATGGCATTCTAGAGAGGGATTCTTTCTTTCCACTGAACTGGTTGCCGCCCTCTGTCGAGAAAATCCTGCCTTGAGCATTGGAGAGCCCTTGTCTGTCGACTAACCTTTCTATTGCCTCTGAAGCGTCCCTCCTCTTGTTGCAGGTACGTTCGACCGGGTAGAGGCGGATCGAAGGGGAGTCAGACCGTGCGCAGCCGCACGTGGTGTTGATCCGATGCCAGATCATGATAAGCATTAACATTTTGGTGCTAGAAGGGGGGCGCCTATGCCTTCACCCAAACGTCAGCTACATCACCTCTAACATCCGAGATGACGACTCGAGGAAACGTCAGAGACGATATAGCCCGACAGGAGGGGACGGGCGATGCAAAAAATAGGCAACCAAACACGGGTAGGCCTAGGGGCCGTCCTTGGACCGCGAGGTCCCAGTCTGGGGGGCAAGGAAGCACAGCCAAGGCTGAGCCGGCGGATGCCCCGGCCTCTCAGGACCCGATCCGGGAACTCACGAACGCAATCTAGATCCTGACGCAACAGCTCGCGAACCAGGCTTAGCGCCATGCTGCACCAGCTTTGCCGCCCCCAGCCCAAGTTGACCAGACTGGAGGTCGGATAGAGCGAAGTGCAGCCAACCATGAAGAAGCCCACTAAGAGCAATCTGGAGGATCCACCTGTGGAATCTCGGCCAATAACAAGTTAGTCCAGGAAGGTCGTCTTGGACACCAAGCAACTCATGCTCCCTCACCACAAGGTTCTTGAGCCTCGGTATTTGACAGGCTCGGATCTCGGGGAGCAAACTAGAACCGCCAGCCTGGAGCTGGAGGCCGTGTTGAGGGCAGAGTACCCTATCGAGTCGAACTGCCCGAGGACACTAACAGCCACTAGTTCCAGGCACTACAGCGCCAGATAGACGAGATTCATAATTGTCGAGATGTGTGCCCAAGATCCACCCTTCCCAGATAATATAATACGGGCCCCTATGCCGTCAAAGTTTAAGGTACCACAAATTAAGTCCTACGACGGGACAACGGATGCTGATGAGCATGTTGAACTCTTTCGGGGGCACATGCTACTGCAGAATGCTAGTGACGCAGCAATGTGTAAAGCTTTTTCACTAACACTGATAGGCCCTGTTCGGCAGTGGTTTCAACGTCTCAAACCCTCGTCAATTTCTTCTTTTCGGCAGCTGGCCTACGCCTTCTCTTTAGCATTCTCTACGACAAAAACGCGGAGGAAAGAAATTACATACTTGTATGCTATCAAACAAGGAGACAACAATGTTAGGGATTATATCAATTGGTTTACTCGGGCAGCTCTTGAGGTTAAGCACGTCGAAGACGAAACCCTCAAGCACATTTTTGTAGGGGTTCTCCGAGACAAAAAGTTGACCTAGTCGCTGGCCTTCGAGCAGCTGAGCACATTTCTCAAATGCTCGGGTATGCCCAGAGACATGTCAACTCCACCAAATACATGAAAAGCCGTAAGGAAGAAGGCGACCCAAGCAGAACAAAGAAGGATAAGAAACAGAAGAAAGCGCTGAACAAGGCAATGCCAAGCAAAGCAAGAAGCAGAAGAAAGAGAAGAAAACCGAGAAACCAAAGGGGCCGACCGGTAAATTTTAAAGTTACACACCATTAGTGGAGACCATCGACGAGGTGCTCGCCCAGGTAAGTGGCAAGAATTTGTTAACACCACCACCTAAGCTCCGGGGGAGCAAGGTGAAACGAAACCAATCCAAGTTTTGTGAGTTCCATAAGGATGTGGGGCATAATACTCGAGAATGCATCCAACTGAAGGACCAAATCGAAAGGCTAGTCTGAGAAGGCCATTTGTAAGAGTTTGTTGAGCGGGTAATAACCTTGAGGTCCACCTCGGGAAGGAATGATTCGTCGAGCCGATACGTACAAAACCATCCCAGCGCTGACGCTGGGAACAACTCGGATCCCCCGAATATCGTTCACACGATATTCGATGGGCCTATTACTGGGGACACATCGAGCGGGCGACGGTCGTATGTCAAAAAAGCTCAGCTGATCGAGCGGGGTGAATTCATGAACATATCCCAGCATATCAACAATATATGTCACCAAGAGGACATCCCAATTACGTTTACCGAGGAGAAAGTAGACCGATTAATACACCCGCACAATGATGCCCTAGTGTGTGAACTGGCCATCGCCAATAACATAGTACGGCGTGTTTTAATTGACAACGACAGCTCAACCGACATCCTCTTCAAGCAAGCCTTTGACAAATTGAAGATAAGCAATGGCCATTTGATCCCAGTTCGGACCCCACTTTATGGCTTCACGGGAGAATGTGTTCGATCTGTTGGGAAGGTCGGCTTACCTATAACCTTCGGAGGAGGAGCAGCTTGGATTACTCGGGTTGTTGACTTTTTGCTTGTCGACAAACCCTCCCAATACAACATCATCATCGGCTGCCCAACACTAAACACCCTGAAGGCGATAGTCTATACGTATCACTTGGCCATGGAGTTCCCCACGGATGGTAGTGTCGGAGTGGTCCGCTCATCCTAGATTGATTCCTGAGCTTGTTACGCCAGTGCCGTAAGAGCAGCAACAGCTCTACACTAAGGCGTCTCGGCCATCTATTCGGTTGACGAATTGGATCTCCCTACCGACCCGACACCCAAGATGTTGGTAGACTTAGACCCCAGATTGCCCGAGGAAGAGGTAAGAGCCACATCGGTTGAGGATTTGGTGATGTTCTCCCTAGACCCTGAGAGGCCGAAACACACTATTCAACTCAGATCCCAGCTGAGACCTGAGATCCGGGCTAACCTGGAAAGGTTCCTTACCGAATATCAGGACATTTTTGCGTGGTCTCATGAGGACATGCCTGGCATTGACCCGAGCATCATTAGCCATCGACTCAATGTCCAACCTAGCCACAGGCCGATGATACAGAAAAGAAGGGCTTTTAACCCGAAGAGGTATGCTGCAATAAACGAGGAAGTCCAGAAGCTCCTCAAGGTTGGATTCATCAGAGAAGTTAAATACCCAGAATGGTTAGCAAATGTCATCCTCATCAAAAAGGCGAACGACAAATGGCGGGTCTGCATTGACTATACAGATCTCAACAAGGCTTGCTCGAAGGATTGCTTTCCACTTCCTCGGATAGATCAGCTCGTCGCTGCCACTGCCGGCCACGAGCTTCTAAGCTTTATGGATGCATACTCTAGGTACAATCAGATAAAGATGGCCAAGGAAGACCAAGTGAAAATCGCCTTCATTACCGACCAGGGCTTATACTGCTACATGGTGATGCCTTTCGGCCTGAAGAACATCGGAGCCACATACTAATGCCTTGTCAATAAGATATTTACTTGGTTGATTAGAAAAACTATAGAGGTTTACATGGATGACATGTTGGTAAAGTCTATCCGAGCCAAAGAGCACATGGCCGACATCTGAACAAGCTTCGACATTCTCCGAGAGTATGGAATGAAACTCAACCCGACGAAGTGTGTGTTTGGTGTCAGCTCGGGCAAATTTCTTAGATTTTTGGTTAATCAACGAGGCATCGAGGTCAACCCGACAAAGGCCCAAGCGATTATTGATATGCATTCTCCTTGGACAACAAAAGACGTACAATGGCTCACTCGCATGGTGGCAGCCCTCTCAAGGTTTGTCTCCCGGGCTACCGACAAGTGCCACCCATTTTTGAAGGCACTCAAGGGGAGGTTTGAATGGAGCAGAGAGTGTAAGGAAGCTTTCCAAAGCCTGAAGACCTACCTAGCTACGCCCCTGCTCTTGTCCAAACCTTTGCCTGGCGAAACTTTAACCGTGTATTTAGCCGTGTGAGAAAAAGTCGTCAGCTCGGTCTTAGTCCAAGACGAGGACGGAGTTAAAATGCCCGTTTACTACACAAGCCACGCATTCCAAGGCATCGAGAAACGATACCCGCCGTTGGAAAAATTGGCTTTTGCCTTAATTATTTCAGTCTGAAAGTTGCGACCGTACAACCAAGGCCATACCATCAACATCCCGACTAAATTTTCCCTTCGGCAGGTACTCTAGAGTCCGAAGATATCGGGCCGTATGGCGAAGTGGTCGGTAGAGCTCGGCCAGTACGATGTACATTTTGTGCCAAGAATGGCCATCAAAGCTCAAGCTCTAGCAGATTTCATTGTCGAATTCACAGATGCCGAACAGGCGACTCTGCTTGTTAGGAAGTCATCCATCGAAGTGCCCGATGCACCCAGCTGCAGTGAGGACAGTCTTTCGCTCGAGTCGGACTAGAAACTGCACGTCGACGGATCCTTTTGTGTCGATGGATCGGGCATTGGGCTGATCTTAACCAGCCCAGACGGTTATAAGGTCATCTACACCCTCCGATTTGACTTCAAGGCCTCCAACAATGAGGCAGAATACGAAGCCCTCCTAGTTGGGCTTCGATCGCCCAAGATCTCAGGGTAAACCGCATCACCATCCACAACTACTCAATGCTAGTGGTTTAGTAGGTCACTAGGGGATTTCAGGCCCGAGCAGACTCCATGGTTGCATATTTGCAAGAAGTAAAACAACTGCTTGGACAATTTAAGTCTTATTCTTTCAAGCAAATCCCCCATTCAGAGAATGCGAAGGCCGACGCCCTTGCCCGATTAGCTTTCAGCTTGGGCGGAAGTGATTTAACTTCAGTCCCTATTGAAGGACTTGCCGAGCCAAGTATTGTTAAGGAAATCGTAAGCGTAGCCAAAGAATCCAGGACCACGTGGATGGACCCGATCATCCGATACTTGACCACAGCTGAATTACCTGACGACCGAGAAGAAGCACATCGGGTACGTAATGGCTCGGCAACCACTCCGAGGGACGCTCTTTGGCCTAAAAGTGCCTCCGGCAGGGCTACTACTGGCCAACCATGCAGCAGACTGCGGGGATTTTGCTCGAAAGTGCCTCAAATGCCAGCAATTTGATAGGATTCCTGGATCTCACGTCGAGCTGCTCACTTTAGTGACCTTGCCATGGCCATTCGCAAAGTGAGCCATCGACTTGATCGGACCCCTCCCGCTGGCCCGATCACAATTCAAATACTGCATCATGGCTATAGATTATCCCACGAAGTGGATCAAATTTGAACCCTATACCAGCATGACCGAAGCTAAGTGCACCAACTTCATGTGGAAGAACATTATTTGCTGGTTCAAAATCCCGTGCACGATTGTGACCGACAACGCCAAACAGTTTGAATCTTCAGGTCTCCTCGGTCTATGTGAGAGACTCGGCATTAGGAAGGTCTTCTCCTCCTCGAGCTACCCGCAGAGTAACGGCTAGGTGAAGGCTGTGAACAAGACGATCAAAGACAACCTCAAGAAAAAACTCGAGGGGCTCAAAGGTGCGTGGATTGACGAACTCCCACAAGTGCTCTGGGCATACCGAACAACTGCCCGGACAGTGACCGACGAAACACCGTTCTCTCTTGTATACGGGGTAGAGGTTGTCATCCTAGCCGAAGTAGGGTTGCCAAGCTTCAGAATTGAACAGTACGGGGAGTCTCTGAATGCGGAGTTGATGATGACCGAGCTCGATCTACTCGAAGAAAAAAGAAACCGAGCAGCGATTCGTAATGCAGCTCCGAATCAGGTAGTAGCTCGGTATTACAACAAGAGAGTCTAGACCAGAAGTTTTAAGGTTGGAGACTTGGTACTGAAGAAGGTCACGGTTCAACAGCCCGGCCTCGGGTCCTTTGGTCCAAAGTGGGAAGGTCCGTTTAGGGTCGATGACATCGTACGACCGGGCACGTACAGATTATCTGACATGGAAGGAAATCAGCTCGGGCATCCTTGGAATGCTGAGCTTTTTAAAAGATTCTTTTGCTAAATTTAGAGCCAGAAAACCCTTTTTGACCTCTGGCCAGAATTCTTTTGTAACTAGACCTACTCGATAGGACTAGAAAAATGTATGTACATGTCACATTAATGGAATACAACTTTTCTACACCATTCCACTTCAGCAATGTGTTTAAAGGAAATGTGGATCCAAAACAGTACGTCGTAACTCTAGCTCGGAGGACAAGATAATAACTTCCGACAAGAGAGAGTCATCTTGATAAACCGGGCTAGGGGCTGGTCGGCATACCGACCTTAGGTCTGTCGCCGTACAGGCAACCCAGTAAGTTGCTTGGCACAATAGCGTGCCCGACGAGTCCTACACTTGTAAAGCTTTTTGAAAACTTGAACAAGTCTAGGGGGGTAGTAGGGGTAAGGGTAGCCATATGCCGTTGTGCCATGCCCAGCCGAGATCGAAAACCTAAGCCACGCTCGGATTAACTGAGCGGGCAAGGATAACTACTCGGATTAACTGAGAAAACAGGGGATACCACCTCTGCTCGGATAACTCAATCCTCGCTCGGATAACTCGATGCTATCGAGATGGAACTTGGTCCCAACCAGGAATCCTCCCCGAGGAGCATCTAACTTGGAAACGTGAAGCATTCTGCTCCAAGTCTGAAGACCGAGGTATCTGGTTACTTGGCAGTTGAAAGCGGTAACCGTATCTCCGAGGAATCCCTCACGTCGAAGCAAGAACATAATAACCCGAGGACACTCGCACTTGGAAAATATTGTAGAGCAAAAATGCATGCAACAATCCAATAAGAGTAAATGAGAAATAAATTTTTATTTATCGGGGAGGTACAATAAACCGGACACCTCCCGAGCCTGGACAAGTTAAAAAAAAAAACAAACAACAACAAAAGAAAATCATCAGTCTAAGCCTGGGTCTCGCCCCCAGCTGTGTCCTCGCCTCCGCCACCGGCTGTGCTCTGCCCATCCCCATCGTCATCGCCATCTACCACGATGACCTCGTCCTCCTCGCCTTGTTGTTGCTCGGCAGTGCCTTGATCGGGCTTGATAATAACTGACCAATCGAAGCCTACTACCTCGGGGTGCTGCCCAATCAGGTGTTCGAGGAGGTCAGTCATACCGTAATAGTAGAGGTCGGTGTATTCCGGGGATGCCTTGAACTCGTCCACTGCTCGGGCCAGACGTCCTGGAAGCTCGTCCACAAAGCGTTGGTGCTCGGCCTGGTGGGATGTCAGCTGCCCTTTAAGCCATGTAACTTCATCCTACGCTACCTAGACTGCCTCAAAGCCTCCTCGGCCTCAGCCTTAGCCTTTCAGGCTTCCTTCTAGGCCCAAGAGAGAGACTCATTGACTTGGTCTAGCTCAATGTTCTTGGCATCGAGCTTCTTATCTGCATTCACCTTCTTGAGGATTATTTTCTTGTGCATCTCATTCTCCTTATGGATATCCTTCATCCCAGAGGAGTGCACCATGTGCAGAACAACACTCATCTGCAAGGATTAAAACGTCAGTGCTCGGTGGCGTAATAAAAGGGAAACTTAAACGATCGGTGCGGACGAATACTTACGGAGGCAGCGGCTTAGAAAGCCGTATTACAGAGACTCTGGAAGTCCTCCCCGTGGATGTTCATAAAGAAGTCGTCCTAAGGCATTGCGTCCCCGAGACGTTCGAGGACGATGCCGTGGTAGTTCGGACGCCTTCTCTGTGGATCCTCGGACGAGCCTCTAGCCGCCTCATCGGCTGGCGTCACCTCCAGCGCGTCCCTGGTCGGCTGTGGCGGAGGTGGCGGTACTTGGACTGATGTGGAAACCTGCTCGGGGTGAGGGGGAAGCTCGGGCCTGGGCGTCCGCTTACGCTTCCTCCCGGTCTCGACGGCCTTGCCCTTTTGCTTTCTTAAGCTCTCCATCAGAGCCCGTCTACTAGCGAGGGAGCTCGGCGTTGACAACATCTCTGCACAATGAAGCCTCAAAGTCAAAAAGAGGTTGGCAAAAAGAAGAGGGGAAAACAAAAATAAAACTCGGGGCTGACCTCCGATCTGAAGCTGGCAGGAAGGGTATAAGAGCCGAATCACGTCCTCGAGGTCCTCGTCGGCTACGGGTGGCCCCGCATCGAAGGAGCCACTCAACGAGTCCTCAAAACTAGACGATGAAGGCTCCCTCGTCGGCCACCCAGATCGGGAAGTGCTTGGTCCTGGGACGTCAACGGCACTAGGCTGAGCAATGGTAACCTGCCCGGAACTCCGGGCAGGGCAGACAGTTTGGGGATTTATTCTGCTGGGTTCCCCGAACCAGCCATAACCGGATAAAGTGTCCTTCCTTAAAAGGAAGGACTGCTGCCTGGTCGACTCTGGCTTTTCGAACAGTTCATCGACCGCCCTGATCACGCGGCTCGGTGCCCAGGGACGCTTGGTCCACACATGCCCCTGCTCGAACGACCTCGGCACATGTTGATCTATAGGGACAGTCTCACCGGCTTGGGCTAGATAATTTCCCCCGACGTAGAACCACTCATACTTCCATAATTTATCTGAGTCGGGGTTGCCCAAGATGAAATCTTTCCGGAAGCCGATGACGTAGTACCAACCGGACTACTAAAGAAGCTTCTTCATCTTGTACACTTGCTTGAAAGCTTCCAGCAGGCATCTCGGTGTCCCGGTGGTACCTCCATAATATATACATCCCGATCAACGACCTGTAGCTATTCGGGTTTAGCTGAGCCGGGCACACGTTGAAATCATTAAGTGCCCGGCGAAAAAAGGTGTGGAACGAGAGGCGCAGCCCAGCCCTAAAAAACTCGGCATAGAGTGTGATGCATCCCTCGGGCGCGTCTAAAGGTGAATCGCCCTCACCGGGAATAGTGAGAGTCACGTCGTCCGGGATGCCATACTCGGCGCGTAGATTCTCCAACCGTGACTCCGTGATGGCGCTTGTATAGCCCGCCGTTGAGGTTTGCCCGGGCCGGGTTACCCGATACGCCATCACGCCTCAGACACGGGTGACCTGGACCTCCTGCTCCTCAATCTCCAGCTGCTCTACTTCCACCTCCTCGGCTACCTGTTCCTCATCGAAAATGTCTACTGTTATCACCCCTACGACTTGGACAGGAACCCCAGCATTTCGGCCGGATGTGCTCGGGGTATCCTCGCATGCTCGCAACTCGGCCCTCTCTCTTGAAAAAACTCGGGAAGAGCCCACGGTAGCCGACCCGACATAAAGGTCCTGCTCCTTGGATGGCCTAATCGGCCTTTGCCTGTCCAGCATGTTCTGAAATTCCTGCTCGGGTACTGTTTGGGAGTCGACCCTCAGGATTTGGTTGAGCCGGCCGACCCCGTCCCGTCCTATAGACACTCCCTCAGTGTCGGTCTGGGTGCTAGATGAACTACTCTCTACACTACTTTTCGATCAGGAGACCTCTAAATTTTAGGAATCGGACAGATCACTCATTCTATCACTTCAGAGAAGTTACCTGCTCGAGTTCTCGAAAGCTTAGGGAGATATGATCCTCTGGTATATAACTGTAGCTCGACAGCTAAAACTCTTCGGGTGCAAAAATTCTGAGAATGATGTGAAAATAACAAAGAGGATGGCCCTATTTATAGCCATTTTAGGCGGGAATTTGGGCACGAAAAACCAAGAGGCGCGATCATTACGCCTGTAAGGCGGCGTAGACGGCCACAACTCGACACACGTCCTTCGTCTGATCCGCGCATCTTTTCGCCTCACCTCCTTTTGAAGCATCGTTTGGCCTTCTTCCTTTAAGCCGACCTCACCCACTCGACATAGTCCACCCGACCAGACACCGACCAGGTGAACTAGGGGGCTAATGTTGAGGGTGAGCTAGGCACCACCGTCGAGGAAATAAACTTCAGTGGTTGGTTCATAAGCTCGGTAGAACCCCGATAAGCTTGCTTCTGCCTCCTGGCATGACGTGCGCTCTCCCGAGGTGCCTTTCAGGGCCTCCAAGGTTGCACGCCATGAAGGCTGCCACCTCGGAATATATACTGGCTCGGGTCGGGTGATTCCTACTCGCAAGCAGGCTGCCACTCACCATTATAGGCCAACACGAGGCAGTTAACTCGCCGTCCGAAGGAGTCCAATCCGTCGGACGAGGGACATGACATTTGTCACCTACTGCCTGACACACCTTGATGTGACATCCAGGTCGTGGGTAAAACCCACCTTACACCCAGTCCAAGTGGTGGCCTATAAATAGGATGCATTTATGGCATTCTAGAGAGAGATTCTTCCTTCCCACCTAGCTAGTTGCCGCCCTTTGCCGAGCAAATCCTGCCTTAAGCATCGGAGAGCTCTTGTCTGTCGACTAACCTTTCTATTGCCTCCGAAGTGTCCCTCCTCTTGTTGCAGGTACGTCCGACCGGGCAGAGTCGGACCGTGCGCAGCCACACGTGGTGTTGATTCGACACCGAATCACGGTAAGCATTAACACTGATCATATTGATCTGCCTAGCAAATCGAAAATCGGTCATCTTAATCATTCCGATCTGCCTAGCAGACCGAGGACATGATCGTCGCGATCATGCTGGTCTATCTAGCAAACTAGAAATCGATCATCTCAATCTTACTGATCTGTCTAGCAAACCGGATCGCTATCATCTCGGTCATGCCGATCTAAGTTTTCAATTTTTGTCTTAAAGTTAATAATGATAATTTTAGAAATTCAAACTCTAATTTAAAACTTCCAAATATAATTACACAAAATTCAGTTGATCCAATATATTTTAGTTCAATTACAATTCAATTTAGAAGTTATGTTGATCTTCATTTTAGACTTGATAATTCAAACTTCAGAAATTCAAACTCTAATTTAGAACTTCCAAGTACAATTACACAAAATTTAGTTGATCCACTTTATTTTAGTTCAATGATAATTTATTTTAAAAATTATATTAATCTTCATTATGTTGATCTTTATTCGATCCGCACATTCAGAACTTAAGCTTACTGGTACTGTTCCACACATTCAAATGGTTTGCTAGTACGGATCTAAACAGTAAGAACGATCTGCTAAAAGACTAGTCTTCTAATCAGAATGATCTGCCTAGCTTACTCGTACCAACCTGAATATTTTACTGAGTAGACCAAAAAAAAAAAAAAACTGCTTTTTAACTTTGTGATAAAAAACAAAAGTTGTCAAGATGTAGTCATTAACCAAGATTCTCACTTAAAAGAGTTCTTAAACATCAATCCAAACTTGCAACAAAGGGTGACAAGAAAAGTAGAAGAAAGAGTTCTTAAACATCAATCCAAACATGCAACAAAAAGTAAGATCAAAATAACTCCACGGCAATCATTCATTATGATAAATCTCCATCGCCAATCTTCTCTTAGAAAAAACCACCATCATTATTGATGAATGACAATGAGTAGTCTTGCAGGTCATATTCAATATATCTTACAGTAAAAGCGACACAATCTGCCCTGTAACATCAACATGTTCTTTAATGCTTTCCAATTAAAGACATATAAAAAGATGATAATAAATAATAAAAAAATTGCAAATTATTTTGGGGTAAGTTGCATGGGTGCTGATATGGCCATGGAGCATTCTTCTTGATATTGAAAAAGGTAAATTTTTGAAGTAACAATGGAATCATCATTTGGTGAGAACAGAAAAAAGATGGCTGAATTGAGATTCCATAAACCACTACATCCCATCTGAGTGTTTTTTAAAAACTAATGGTGTCTCCTAGCGTACACTTTGTTAATATTTGGCCCTTAAAACTCATGCGTTACATATCCAATCTTAACCTGGGCTAGGGGGCGTCGCAAGCCTGCAATCAAATTATAAGACATTAATAAATAGATATTAATAACACTAACTTTTTAAAACTCAACATCAGATTTTCTTTATTTTTATCCATTGCATTATCTCCTACCTTCATTGTATTATGCCTAACAAATCTAACAGACCGAACGGACCAAAGACTAGTCAAATCGGTCAGAAACTTCCATACTGTATCATTGACAATCTTCAAATTCTGAGCGGTGTAACCAACATAACCGGATCAGTCAAGTTCGGAATGGCCTAGTCAAGTTCAAAGTTTAAACTTCTAAATGGATTGCTTGTATTCTATTATAATAGTCTGTTTGGTAAAATTGGTTTTAACCAACTTTTAAGTTAAAAACAGTGTAAAGCTCTCACATGCTATAGTAAAAAGAAAAAAAATTACTATAGTGTAAAACTCTCACATGTTACAGTGTTTACAGTTTTAACCAATAGTTCTAACCATCATGCCAACCAGGCTATAAGTCAAAACACACTTTTCTTTTCTTGGTAGGATAGATCTTCAATCGCTAAACAGTGCCAAAATTAGTTTATCCTACACACTAAATTATAAGTTGGTGTGAATTATTTTATATACGTACACACACACATACATACACGTTAAAATAATGTGACAAGTGTAATGTTTAAATGATTAAAAAAATGCAAAGAACAATCAAATAAAAAAAATCAATAACAAAGAAAATAAATCAATACAATCAGGGCTAAACTTCTAATGTGCATGAAGATCAATTTAGGGGTTTACTCCATACCTTAATATGTGTGAAAACATGTACACCAAACATAATTCATTACTAACCTTAACAATAGGAAACTTAATAATTTGGAGAAGAGAGAGTCAAATTCATGGTACCTATCTTGAGTTTATTGTTGAAGAATTCCTCTAAGAAGCTCATGAGCATCAACAATATCTACAGTATTTAGTCTGATATGTACAAACTAGTACCATAAGCGAGTCTCTATGTCCAGCCTTAATAGTAGTAGTATTTTCTTGTTTCATGTAAAGTACTAAAAGATGTATGTTCTCCCTCAAATACACACACACACACACACAATTCCTGAAACAAATTAAATTCAGCAACTAAGCCAATTCACTAACCCGAAACAAATCATCCAAGAAACTAGCATCCCTAAACTACAAAAACAAATGTCCAAAAACTCAGACATTTTACATATAATATTTTAATTTCAATCCAGTATTTAATTAAATTTTTTATATAATTTCAATTCAAATATTAATTTATTATTATTTTTTTTTTACCAAAGAAGACAAGAAAATTTACCACTGGTGGTGCCGGCGTAAGTGGTGGGTTGTTCTCAACAAATCGTTCAAGGTGGAGTCCTAGTTACTCTTTTAGAATTATTTTTCGACTCTAACTCTGATGGTTTCACATATCGATGACATTGGGCGGGCAAGGAGAGGAGGTCAGTGAGGTCTGGTTTTGTGCCAAAGTGGACCAAGAATTAGCGGCGTGAGAAGTTTGGCTTCGTCTCATTGTTAAGTTGGAATGGGACAGCCGGAGATGGGACAATGGCTAGAGAAGTGAGGAAGAGAGGAGAAGGGAAGGGGCGGTTGTTTTAGGGAGGGGCGACTGTTCAAGGCAAAAGGCAGTTGTTTTGGGAAGGGGATGGGCTGGAGTGGCGGTGACTTGTCGGAGAAGACCAACTCAGGCCGTTTTTTCTTTTCTTGCTTTGTGTTTTGAGAACACGAATGCAACTGCTTCTGCGTTTCAGAAGAGTGATGTGCTTCAACTAAGTCCCTCAATAGACTTTTGTCAAAAGATTTGCTAGGTTTTTGTTTGTCCTAACATAAACAACATTAATAACAACATTTTTTATTAGTTGTTTCATATATTTATCTCTCAATTTAATATATCTAGACTTTTTATTATGCACTTTGTTATAAGCTCTAAACAAAGTAGCTTCACCATCATAGTATAAAAAAATCGATGGCATTGGTTGTGACCACAATTCAATATCAAATAATAAATTTCTTAACCATTTTGCTTCTTTGACTGCAGCTACATGTTTTATAAACTCGGACTCCATTATTGAGTAAGTTATACAAGTTTGTTTCTTGAAAGCCCAAGATATAGCTCATCCTGCAATTATAAAATCCAACCGGAAGTAGATTGATTCTCACTTACACTAGTTTTTTAATTGGCATTTGAGTATCCTTCTAGTACTACAGGATAAACGTTATAAAACAAACTCAAATTAATAGTCCTTTATAGATAATCAAATGTCCTTCTAATTGCATTCCAATATTCCACACTTGGGTTACTTGTGAACCTTGACTCGTGATGTGCATTGTATACATTAAGCTATCAATCGCATTAGCATATTCTAGCTGTGTTATTGCCTTACCAGAATTTTCTAGTAACTTAATACTAGAATAAAACTTCAAACGATTGAATTTAAGAAACACTTTCTTAATGTAATAAAATTGACACAACAAGTAACCCCCACATGCTTCTTCACTTTCGCACCTAAAATAATATCTACTTCATCAAGATCCTTCACCTTAAACTGTAAAGTTAGATACATCTTAGTATCATTTACTCATTGCATGTTTGTTCCAAAGATAAGCAAGTCATCAACATACAAAATAATTACACCAAAGTCGTTTGTAAATCTAAAATAAATAAATTTATCGGTATTGTTATATTTAAAATCATGAGACAAGATAACGGAGCATAAATGTCGAAATAGTCTATATCATGTTTTTGTTCAAAACCCTTGGCTACTAATATAGCCTTAAATGTTTGTGTAGACCCACCGTTGTTGTACATCCTTATAAACACCTACTTGTTGCTAGGGTTGCTCAAAAAAATTGAAAAACTAAAACTGATCGCCAAACCGACCAAAAGAACTGAAAAATCAGTTTTGGAACAAAAAGCGACAAAATCAATCAAAAATTGATTGCCCATGTGATTCTAGTGATTGGTTTTCCAAAAGCCTTTTTTTGGCTTGTCAGTTATCGACCGACCTTCTCCAAGCTTAAAACTACATATTACATTTAAAATATATATATATATATATATTATATAATAAAACTAATAAACTACATTAGTTTAAAAGAAAAGTTAAATATGCACGAGAATCAACAAGACAAGACAATTTACTTGTGTAAACGATTGCTTAAAGCTGTAGAAGTATAGCGACTAGATTTTTTTTTATTTTGAGTTGTTTTATAATACTATACTTACTTGCTTAACTATGAAAATTAGAAAACATTTTTTGTACCATATATATATATATATATAACTTTTCATTTTTCATATATATTTATAACATTGTTTCCCAAAAGAGTTTAGACTTCAAATTTAAATTTTTCTTTAAACTACATATTTCAAATTTACTTAATATATATAGCAAAAAATTTCCTATGGCGATATCCATACACTTGCCTATACATTTGTGCATGTATTGTTGCCAGCTCAAAAGTGATTTTATTATGGTCTCTTGGCTAAATTACCTACAACATAAAATAAATAGGTGAACTATTACTCAGTAAGTCCAAACATAGTCCATAGACATGTCCTAATTGTGTGCTTGATCTCTTTATGTTTGTTTATAAACATTGATTATTCTTTCTATATCCTTAACTTAACGAGAGCCCAAGTGTTCGTACCATATGTGTACATGAGTCATCGTAACACCAAGTCGTAACATAACTTAAGACTCCCCTTAAGTTGGGAGCTGGTATCACAATTTTTTTTACTTATTTGGTGAATCATTTTGCCGTCCTGTAATTTAAGGTGATATACCATGCATGATGCCTTATTAAATTTAAATATGTGCATAACAAATGCATTTAGCTAAATGATTTAAATAATATTTCTACTTTTCAAAACCTTCTATTTCACATTGTAGGTGAGGTTTGAGGTTACTTGGAATTGACACAGCATTAACCAATTTTCTTTTTCTTTGCTATTCATCCTCCTACTTGGACATTTTATCATTATTAGCTAACTTGTTTATTACCGACTACTTGTTAGATAACAAAACTTAGATACTCAAATACTTAATCTAATCATACGTTGGTTTTCTAAGTGAAACCCGAGCGTTATGGAATTAGTTTCCTCTTATCTAACATTGCCTTTTCATTACGAATGGAATATGGAAAAATTCTCGCTAAGGGGCATTTTTTTTATTTCAGATGTTTCAAGGTCCGTCAGGGTCGTTTTGTAAAAAATGACATTTTTGCTCTTGATAGGTCTTAGAATACATTTTCCAAGCCCATTTTTGCTAAATTATTGCAAAACATTACTTATGGACTGTGGGTAAAGAAAAACAAGGTTTTGACTTTCTTTTTGTGGTAAAAATCTATTTTAACAAAACTTTATGATTTTAACCTAAATTATGAAAAATTTGACAGTTTTGCCCTAGAATAAAAATGATCATATTATTCTGTTGGCCTTGATTTTTCACAAGGATTAAAATTCTCTAAAGTTTCTAACTCAAATTTCTTTAATTTAAAAATGTTTTTCTTCTTAACATTTATTGAAATTTTTATGATAAAATTTGTAAAATTCATATCTCATAAACCGTTAGGAATTTTGACTAGCCATCTATGATTTTCAACAGTTTTGTCAAGATCTATAATTTTTGTATTTTAAATTTCTAAAATTCCAAATGCTCTATGGAGTTTTCTACGTTTCAATTCCGTCGAATTTTTATAAATCTTTTCAATTTAGTCCTTTCAAAATTTTCACAAAACCTTGTTCATAAAAATTGTACATCTCACTGTTTTGAACATGTTTTCAAATCTTACTCAAAAAATAAATCATGTTTAAATATGTCAAAATTTTATTTTTTTGAAAATCATCTAAACTTTGCAATTTGCATAGTTTTTGTCCAAACTTGATTTCAAGCACATAAACCTTAGTTTTTAGCCTTCCATCATCATAAACATGCATAAAATACATCACATAAACATGCCACAGAATCCCTTAAATATGTTTTTAAGCAATCACATACCAAACTTGATAAAAAAATAATCAAAACAACAACAAACTTAAAAACAAAAGGCTAAGCTTTTTACCAGAAGATTTGTGAGCTTGAGAGCTCCCACAAAGCTTGATTTTTGTCAATCTTCCTAGACATACACCATGGCAAGAAAACCCTCACAAGATTCCCTCCAAAACCCAATGAAAACCCTGGTAACATATGAGAAAAGTCTAGAATTTACCTTCTAGAATTGCCTAGTCTTGAATTTAGCACTTGGTCTTGATCTTTACTCTTGATTAAGAATTGGATTTTTGGGTTGTTTTTGAGCAAAGAAAATTAGAAGGTGGAGCTTCTAGGGGCCGCCGAACCAAATAGAGAAGTGCGGTAATTTTTGGTTCCAAATTTTGCATGGATAAGATCATGTTCTAGTGCAGTTTATTATATCTTGATGACTTATCATGCATATTCATCATTTTTGAGCTTTTGTGGTAATTTTTTGGCTCAAAGCCATAGGCAACATCCGGTCACATCTAGGGATGTTGTGGCAAAATTCCACCCTTTTGGGTGGCATTTTATAGTGGGTCCCACAAACTTTACACCGTGTAGTTTTATACCACATTGTATTTTTCCTATACCGTTAGTGAAAATTAAAAAAATAGGTTCTTAAACAATCTAGAATATAGTAGCTTACTTTTACTCTCCTTTTTTAATCCCAACATAGTATCCTATATATCTGTGTTTTTGCTTTAACCGTATAATTACACTGTGTTGTGTACTTTTTCACCTCTCTGTGTCTTTCTATCCTGTGCTACATTAACCTATGTGTTGTAGACATGAAATCCTTTACCAGTTTAACTAATTGGTAATTAACCATTTTTATACTGTTTTGGATTATGACATGCTTTTCTACTTTAATTAATACTTTTGTCATCTATTAATTCATACTACAATATTATAATTAATTGTGATATAAATTTTATTTTGAGGACATTATTCACAAATTTTGAATATTTAAACTCATAAAAAATCGTATATCAACAATATTTTGAATTGCATAAAATTCATAGACAAAATACACATTAACATTATCTTTATATAATTTACATTTTATCGTAATTTTATAAAAATATAATCTATCACAGAAATTCATAATAAATCCAAATAAATTATAGATTTAAATTAATAAATTTTCTCGAATATTACAAGAAGCATGCAAGGTCAAAATTTGCTTTCAATGCATGATAAATTAGAATAATAAATCAGACTCAAATAGCATGCAATATATATATATCCAAAATAAAATGAATCAAGTAAGATGCATGTCCTTTAATTTTACATATTTGATCTTCTGCAATGAAAAAATGAAGATGAATAATCAATATTTTTTAAATCATATAATAAACTAATGAAACTAAAAAAAAAAAAAAAGGAATGAAATACACTTCATTTGATTTACACTAGCCTCACCATTTCCACACACCACTAAATTGAAGAAAGAGATATGACATTAAAGTTAAGGAGAATGTGTGATGAGGCTTTTTATTTACTATGAAGGTGCTTTCAAATGATCGTTTGATTATTATCTTCTTCTTTAAAGCATTTTCATTGAGAAAATGAAAGAGATTGTGCCATGTTCACAGTGCACATTTGGTTTATGTTATTGCTTTTTACATACCGAATTACTTTTAGTATCCTATTTGTTTACTTTAGTCGAAAACTGACCAAAACCAACCATCACAAAACTTACCATTGTCGGTTAAAAACTGACTAACTCTCTCATATTAGGTCAGTCTTCGGTTTTACTTTCTCAAAAAAGACTGACCAAAAACCAACAGAAATCGATCGATGAATACCCCTGCTTGTTGCTTATCGGTTTAACGTGGACTTATTGAGGAGGAAGCAGAATTACACCAGGACCCTTCCTATTGGTGGCCAAATTTTATTGTGAGTGTGCATGATGCTAGGTGAGCTTTACAAGGGCAAGGAAGAGAAAAAATTCTCCCGGTTTCTTAAAATATTTCTAACTCCTCTAACCAATTCTATAAATAAGAGCTTCGAGTCATTATTTATTCTTAGACTGCCTAAGTACAAATTTAACAGGGAAGAGCTTTGATCACTCTCCTTTAGTGATTTTTTTTGCTACATCACACTTGAGGGGTTAGGAGGAGACACACTAGATTATTGGAGTGTTGAACGTTAGTTGAGTTGTGCCCCACATACAACAGTCTAACGAAGAGAATTGTATAGAAAGTCATTTGGTTGAAGTTCTTCTAGGAGTGTTATATGGAAAGTGTTGTTATTAGTCTCTAAGAAATACGAATAATTATGCTATAATTTATAACTTGCAGCAACATAAATTAGTTCCCTGACAATTAAATAAATTTCTTAAAAACTTTCGTTGCGCCACTAGATTAATATTTTTCAACACGAATTTCTACCAATACTTTTTTTAATGCTATATCTTGGAGACAACAATTCGTGGCTAGGTCTTCTACAAAGGCCGAATATTGTGTCGTTGCCTCAGTGAAGATTGAAATTACATGGATTCAATCACTTTTACAGAAACCTGGCGTCACAACGTAGCTACTTCCTCAATTTACTCTGATAATGTGAGCACCACTTATCTTTGTGCCAATCACTTTTTTCACTCGCGCATGAAACATATTGCAATTGACTTTTATTTTGTTCACAACAAGGTTCAAAGTGGTCTACTTCTTGTTTCTCATGTTTTATCCAATGATCAATTAGCGGGTATTTTGATTAAACCTCTCTCTCGGCAACACTTGCAAGACATGCAGCTCACGATTGGAATTCTCTAGGATTTCCATCTTGTGGGCTATAATAAAAAAGGTCAAAAACCATGGAATCTATGAAATATGATAATGTAGAGCCCGTTTGGGAATACATGCTCAAAGAAAAAGTTTGAGCAGAAAGTAATACTGTATCAATTTAAATTTTACAAGAGAAAATGTTGTAACAAAAATAGTTTGACTTAACTTTGTAGTTCGAATCTATATTTCTAAACAAGCTCGTAATCATTTCTGTATTTTCCTCTATTTTTTCTTTTTATAGGTTTCCGTAGTTATTTCCTTTTACGTAAATTGTAGTAACAGTGTGTATATTGTATATAATGTTCAACAATAAATTTGACAAGTGATTCATAAAATTTCTCTCTTTCCTATTCTGTTTAATTTCTTTATTTTACATTGGCTTAGTTTCCTATTATTTGGTTTGCTTATAAATTTGGTACGTTGTAATTGGTTTGTTTTGAATATGTAAACGAATAAACATTAGTAAAAGCTAATTGGTTTGATTCTTCTTGCTGTGGATTATTTCAGAACACTTAAAGCTGTTAAAATGAAAACTGGCAAGGGCATTGAATAAAGTAGAAAAGTTGAGTCATCTACAGGTCCACTACTTCCTCAAGCTGATTCTACAGCTTGTTCATTAATTACCTACAGTACGATGAAAAGAACAAAGTGTGAAATATAAATAGTTTCTAAAATTTTCCTTTTTCAAGCTCCATAATCGCAAATTTTACCAGAGGAACAAGTGCATTATCATGATGAACCCCCCAAAAAACAAAATTTAAGCAACTATAAGATTAATTATAAGCAGAACTCATAGAGACACTCAATGTGCAAAGCATACCTTTTCCATAGGAAAGATACATAAGGACATAAGAATATTGCATAGATATGGCAAGAGAAGCAGCACAATACCATCCCTCAGTTCACAGAAGAAAAAGTGTAACTTACAATTGCTTGACTCTCTTCAGAGAACTAGGTCATGGCAAACTCAGCATTAACATCATATATAAGCTGAACCCATTTTGGGTCAGCCTGAATTTCGTAGTGTGTACCTTCAATTACATATAACAACAACCACTATTACAGTTTTTGGTATCTAAGCCTGATATCACTAGGGTCTCAAGTTATTGAGAATTTCTCAAGTGATTTCAGGATTCGGAACATCTATCTTGATGGAATCTATTGTTGTAGGACATACTTACAGTTGGTGTATATTTTTAAATCTAATGGCTTAAAAACACACATATTAAGCTACTTTTAGGAATAGACATCTTACTCGATGGAAGCTGTTGTGGTAGGACATACTTACAGTTGGTGCATATTTTTAAATCTAATGGCTTAAAAACTCGCATTAAGCTATTTTTTGGCATCTTAGGCTCAGTATTCTCCTTCCTCTCAGATACTCCTCAGAGGAAGGATTGAATCGCTGCTCCTAATTTACCAGCACAAAACGAATTTCCCACTACACGAAACTGACCTCTTCATAGAAACGGTTCCACTTTGAACGGACCTCTCATTGGAAGAAACACTTCTCATTCTCTGCAACTTCCCTTTCCTACTACCACCCTTCCCACCACTTGCAGACCTCAAATTATAATCTATTTCCAAAAGCTGATCCGTTGTACTCTCGTCGCATTCCTTCGACACTGCGAGACAAATCTTCGAACCCGATGAAGAGTCCAATGAAAAAGATCTTCTACTTGACTCCACCACATCGTCATCACTAGAACTTTCTCCTTTCTTTGCTTCTTCAACCCTCCCCATTTCTGTGCCGTCTTCGCCATCATTCTCCAAGACCCTTATCTGGGTTTCTTCCTCCGAACTCGAATTGACACTGCTCGGCTGTGGCAAAGAAGTCATGATCACCGAGTTGATCACAATCGGAGCACGACACATGGGACAATTGGTGTGTGATCTAAGCCAAGTATCAATACATGGGATGTGAAAAGCGTGACTACACTTTGGCAAAAGTCTAAGACTCTCGTCTTCTTGAAACTCACTCAGGCAAACAGAGCACTCCGTCCCTTCAACAAGCCCTTGTCCCTTTTTGTACTTCAAAGCCGTGATTGAATTGATTATCGACGGTTGCAGACCGGTAGTGCGAATATACCATATGGGGTGGTCCACAATAGGGCCGTGCTCCTCATCGAGAAACTCGCTGTCATCACGGGGTTGATGACCAGATTGTGAGGAGTTACCCCTTCTCGAATTTTTGTAATACTTTGTGTAAAAAGCAAAGCCACAAATCAAAAGGAAACTGGCGGCGAGAAGAACAATTGTGACGGTCAAAAAAATTGAGGCTTTGAGAGAATAGTGTGCAGAATAAATTAGATAACTTGGTGGATTGATGGTATTTGGATCATAGGAATGAACACATATATTTGGGCATTGATCTGAACATGATTTTGGGCAATAGGTTGGACCAACTTTTGCACAAAATGAGGGGCATGAGCCTGGTTCTGCGACCAGTTTTCTATGGTTGATACCCATATATATATATATATATAATCTATATGCTATTCTGTAATTTGAGAAAACATTGAAATGAAAAGAGGGGGGAGAAAGAGAGCTCTTACCTGTGTTGTTGGAGAGAGAGAGAGAGTTTGAGAGACGTGGAATCCGAGGAAAGGATTGGTCTGCTGATTTTTGTTTGTTTGGTTCAAGGCTTTTCATTGAGGGGTCATCTTTGAATGTTGCATAGAAATGAGGAGGATGTTAGGGCAATGTTTTGACTAATTCTTCGTTGTTGGTTACTTGTCGCTTCATGTGGAATGTACTGGCGGCTGCGGCGGCAGGCTTGGACTTCTTTCGGTTTTTCCCCGGCCCAATGCCAGCCCAAGGTACAAAAAGGAGTAAAGAGTAAATTAGGTGGTATAACATTTTCTTACTTTAATTGTTGTATTATACCATTTTATTTTTTTATTTGATTTATATAATTTCTACTAGCTAACAAAGATAAAATACCTTTTGAAAATATATACTTATCTAACCCTAACATTAACCTATAAAACTTATGCTCAATTATGTTTTTATATTATTATTTAGAAGCGATATGTTTTAAACTTTCTCATAAAAGATAGAATTAAAAAATAATGCCACAGAAGTAGCATGTTTTAAATTGACCCAAGAGTAAATTAGGTGGTATACTATTTTTTTTATTATTACCATTATGTTTAGCCTATTCTTTTTCTTTCTTTTGATTCAAACCATTTCTTCTTGTTAAAAAGGCCAAATAACCTTTAAATGATATATAATTACGTAATCCTAACCTAAATTACTTAAGAACAATAATGTTTTTATATTTTTAAAAGTTATATATTTCAAACTTTTTTATATAAATAATAAAACTGAAAAACAATACGATAGAAGTGGTAATCCTCAAATCGACCCGATACAAAGTGAATAAAAGGAGCCAAGTTTATACCAAAATTATAGTACATAATTTTTTTTTACAAAATTAATTTTAATTACAAATACTTTAATAAATAACAAATTTACTAGGTAAAAAAAATTTAGAGAAAATTATACAATATATCACCTTTTAAACCACTTTAATTATCTATTCCCAAAAATAAAACTTAGAAAGGAAAGGGGCATTTTGAGAAATGGCCTCCGGCCAAAATTTTTTTGGGTAAATAGACCACTTTTTTTTAGACAATTTTTGGCACAAAAAAAAGGTTTTTTGGACATCAAAACGGTTTCAGTTTTTTTTTTTTATCATGTTGAGGTTCCTTATTTTGCTGCAGTCATTTTTCTTATTTTGTTGAAAAAAATTGAGACAGTTTACCTACATAAAAAAACGTATTTTTTTTGTTCCAAAAAAAAAAAAAACTTTTACCCAATTTGGAATTTTTTTTTGCCCTTTCATCAAAATCTTCCGAAAAAAATATACCACAAAATTTCAACAGTCATATATTTTGATCTCTTTTGAAAAATAAAAATAAAAAAAAAAACCTTCCTCTGTTCCCTTCTCTCTCACATTTGGTTTTGTCCATCTCTTTCTTTACTCTCTTGTCACTCCCTCTTTCCTCGTCTGTCTGTCTCTCTCTCTCTCTCTTTTTTTTTTTTTTCCGAGTTTCGTCTCTCTCTCTCCTTCTCTTCTATTTTTCTGATTTGGCTTGCTAGTCGGTGCCGCTGCTCTGGAGAAGATGAAGCGAAGACGACGATGTCGGCACATCTAGATTTGGAATGTTGTTAGCAAATGAACATGAATGGATCTCCTGTGCATGTGTATCTCGCGAGAATGATCACGATCTTAGGAGCAGCATTGTGCGTGTCAGCGTCGTGAGGTTTTGCGGGATCTCTAAATTTCATCGGTGAAGGCCTGTGGTCGTCTTCTCCGACATCTATATTGCGGCGTTGCCAAGAGAGCTCGAGCTCTAATTGCGGATCAGCAACTTTTGGCGCTGAAGAGATCGCCAATCTCGTCCGAGCACGAAGAGATCGCCAATCTCTTCAGTAGCAGCAGATCTCTCCCTTGCTGTAGTGATTGAGTAGAGGCACCGACATCCATGGTCTCTATTAGTTGTTAGTTAGTTTTAGTTTTTTTTTTTTTTTGAGCCTTTTTTGTTTTTGCCTTTTTTAATTTCTTGGTTGTCTCTTTGATTAGATTCTGGCTATTGGAGCAACTTAGACCAAGAAAATAAATACCATTTTAGCTGCCAAAATGCTTTCTAACATCATCAGTGTTGGTGATATTCGAGGACGTCGCCCAAAAACCAGAGATGAACTAGCGGCGACGGGGAGGGAGGGAGAGAGAGGAGCGAAAAACATCTAGTAGGAGTAAGAATTGAAAAAACAATATTTTCCTTGATATTTCAAGGATATTTTTGTATTTTTAAAATTTTGATATGGAAATAAGAGTATAGTATTTTTTCGTAGAATATTCAGAAAATTTCATAAAAATTTCTACACATATTGATATTTTAATAAAAATATTAATTTATGTAAATTATAGTATAAAATAACAAAATATTTAAAAATTTTCACAGAATTATTGACAAAATATCTATACTTTGTATGTACTTCTTTAAACTATTTTAGAATATAATATTCAACTTATTTTTATTTACTTTTTTATAAATTTACTTTTCAATAATATAAATTCAAATTTTAATTTATTATGTATACTAGGACATGTAATTCAAAGTATCAACTCCAATATTAACGTCATTAGTAATTACAACAGGGGTTATCCTTATAGTAAACATAGTATATATGAGATCTTCAACTCTACACTTGTAACACCCCTATGTGGGGGTTAACAGTTTTAAATAAATAAAAATAATTTTAAATTTTAAATTATTTAAATCAATTAAATAATGCCCATGGGTCTTTAAACAACAAGAAAAATAAAAATAAACGTTTTAAATACAAACCACAGTTTTTAGTGTAGCACCAAATATATATAATTACAGTCATCATCACCATAGTACAATTCCCAAATAACTTAACACAGCCATAAAAAAAATAATACAACTCTTACATGTTGTAGATAAGTTGTAATTAAACAGGGTCTTCTAACACGAAAACAGCAAGATTGTTTTCGCTTATTCCTCTTCAAATATGTTGCACTGAGTTCCACCTGAGATATGAAGATATGATAGGGATGAGCATCGACATGCCCAGTAGGGAAATCATGACTCACCTTATGGTTTATCCATTACCACAT
Source organism: Artocarpus heterophyllus (assembly GCA_025403435.1). Classification (NCBI taxonomy): domain Eukaryota; kingdom Viridiplantae; phylum Streptophyta; class Magnoliopsida; order Rosales; family Moraceae; genus Artocarpus; species Artocarpus heterophyllus. The sequence continues at coordinate 21,577,636 of CM046335.1, forward strand.
TAAAAACTGCATGGTTAGTAGGTTACATCATATTCCAGATTATGAGGTTTATTATGATCACATCTTATGGATACCGTAGTTAATCATTACCAAGTGTCATAATTACACATTTATACAAATATTACCAATCATCATTGTTCCTAGGTATCCATGTTAAATTGAGTATCACTCAACTCATCGAAACCCAAATGGGCGTACTTGATCACCCTATAAACATTTCAAGGGTGTTCCGGTGAGGGGACATCAAGCCCCGAGTCCTCACCAAATCGATTCCTGTACAGTGTGTTCTGGGACTTTCAACCCAAGGAAGCGTCATCACCTTCCCCCTATTTTTCCTTTTAGGGTATTCGTGCCCAAGGACGTAACCGTCGCCCTTTTTACATCTCACTATTCCTTTGTATTCAATTTATATTTATAGAGTCAATTTCCTAACCATGCTTCTCAATTTATAACATATGTCAAATCATTATATTTATCGCTATACAATATACATATTTTACAATATAAAACAATCAAATTTAATTTACCAAAACCTCACAAAAGATGAGTAATAGAATCCCTACCTTCAAAGCTTAACAACAAACTTTTATTCTCGGAATTAATCAACGTTAGCTCCACACATCCTTGACCCTAAGGCATGCATAAGGACAATTAAAACTAAAGCACAACGTATAATCACATTCATAAGTGAATTATGTGTAAACCCGTCTACTAGTGCCATTAAAGTATTTTTATGCAATTGTTCTTTAAATACCAAGTAAACAATTTTTATCTTAAACGCAATATAAAATACATACAAGCAATTTTTATGTTTTAGTCTCTAATAAGAATTCATAAATCATTTAGGGTAGTATTGGAAAGGTTGTAAGACATTAAGAGACTAGAAGGTGAGCAAAGTTGGGTTTTTGGTTCAAGTTAACAGCTAGTATACCATGGCAACATGGTGGTATACTTTTGTAAAAAGACGGGTTCACTATCTACAATTAACACACGGGTTAACATGTGGTTTACTTAAGATAGACGGGTGGTTTATTACCACTGGCAGGTTTACTAGTTTCTAATCCGAAAATTGAAAAATTCATAGAAATTAAAATACAACTCCGATTTAGGCTCATGATAGCTCATTGGAAAGCTTAGGATGTCTACTTTTTAAATATGCAAACCAATTTACAAAATTCATTTTCATTTAACTCCAGAATTTTAAGAAATAGCCACTGCCCATAGAGGTATTATAAAGTTTATGGGATGTCAAATTTTTCTTTAACTTAAAGCATATTATCCTTGTTTAAAATCTCAAAACCATTCCAAAATATGCAACATGCATTATATAATCAGAATAAACATATTCTCATGAGTTTTATACCAAAATCATTATCAAATTATATCTCTAGCCTTTCTTGTAAATAATGATGAAAACATGCTTAAATTTGCTCTTTAAGCTCAAAACATTAGAACATCAATCTTAAAGTTATGGAAACCGGTTTTAAACATTCCTAACATGTTTCTAACATTGTCATCAAACCAAAACAAAAGTTGGTTGTGGGTTGTAACTCAAGACTCAAGTTTTTGTTCATAAATGTTTAAGGATGCATGTTAACATAACTAGAAATTTGCATGAATTTTGAACACGAAAATTATGCATTAAACATGGAGAAAATACATACTAAAAACTAAGTTTAGATTAAAGAAAACCTACCTCAAAACTTCTTTGAAAAGCACCAAAGTTCGGGTTAACAATCAAGCTTGAATTAACTCTAAAACCGCCTCGATCATGGTTGAGAATTATAATTGTCTTGGCCACAAAGAGAGCTTTGTGCTCTATGTCTTTAGTTAGAAATTTGAAGTGAGAAAGGGAGAGAATGAGAACTAGAGAAGAAGGTGGTGATAGTTAAATAAAAAGATATCAAAATGCTTAAGAGGAATGAGATGTTTACGGGGGAAAGTTGTAAGAAGAAACAAAAGAGTCTTAAAGGAAAATATCATCTTGTCTCCCATGAAGATTTTTAGCAAATCATGCTAACATAATTGAGGGGACAATTGGAGTGAATTATAGAAGAAGATAAGGAAATAATTAAAGAGGTGGTTGAGAAAATATCTCCATGTCTTTTATGAATTGAGGGAAAATAATTCAATGTCCCCTTCGGATACCTTTAGCAAAATAAGAAGAAGGCTATATAATTGAGCAATAATTTAGGGAGACAAGATTGGTAGAAGTGTTGGTAAATTTTGAATGTTTCTTAGGAAGACTTGGTAAGAAAATACTAAAGTGGTATTTTTTTTTTTTTAATGATCGTAAACAACTTAGTAATTTTAAATAGTCACATTTTATTCATTAAATTTTACAAAATCATGCCCGTTAAAAATACGGGTGTTACAGCTCTCCCCTCCTATAAAAAATTTCGTCCTCGAAATTTCTTACACTGATTACAATGTTAAAACAAATGTGGATACTTTTCTCTCATTTCAGATTCAAGTTCCCATGTGGCTTCCTCCACATCATGGTGTTGCCACATCACTTTCACCAGAGGAATTTCACGACGACGTAATATTTTTATTTCATGATCCAGTATTTGAACTGGAATTTCTTCATAATTCGTATCTCCTTGAATCGGCACATCTGTCCACATGATCACATGTGAAGGGTCGGGTTCATACTTTCTCAACATCGATACATGAAACACATTATGTACATGAGACAATTGTGGTGGTAGGTCTAAACGGTATGCCAACGTTCCAATGCGTTCCACAATCTCAAACGGTCCTGTATACCTTGGTGCTAACTTTCCTTTAACACCAAATCGAGATACACCTCGTTTTGGTTTCACTTTTAAGAACACAAAGTCTCCAATCATGAACTCTAAAGGTCGCCTCCTCTTATCTGCATAACTCTTTTGTCGACTTTGAGCTGTCTGAAGACGTTCGCGAATAATCTGGATCTTGTCCGTTGTTTCTCTGATAAACTGAGGCCCAAGTTCAAGACGCTCTTCCTTTTCAGCCCAACACAATGGAGATCTACAAGGTCTACCATATAAGGCCTCATATGGAGCCATTCTAATACTTGCTTGGTAACTGTTGTTATATGCGAATTCAACATATGGCAGCTGTGCAGCCCAATTTGTTCCAAAGTCCAGCACACAAGCCCGAAGCATATCCTCGAGAATCTGAATGACACGTTCAGATTGTCCATCTGTTTGAGGATGAAAAGCTGTACTAAAATTCAATTGAGTTCCCAAGGCCCTCTGCAATCCTCTCCAAAATTTCGACGTGAAACGTGTATCTCTATCGGAAACTATTGACATTGGCACTCCATGCAATGTCACTACCTTTTCCACGTACAATTGACATAATTTTGAGACACTATAATTAGTTCTGATTGGGATGAAGTGGGCTGTCTTAGTTAAACGATCTACAATTACCCAAACGGCGTCATGCCCTATTTGAGTCTTAGGAAATCCGGTAACAAAGTCCATTGTCACATGATCCCACTTCCATTCTGGAATAGGTAAGCTCCTCAACTCGCCTCCAGGCTTTTGATGTTCCGCTTTAACCTGTTGGCACGTCATGCACTTAGAGACAAAGGTTGCTACATCTCGTTTCATTCCTCGCCACCAGTATTGTCGTTTTAGATCCATATACATTTTTGTGCTTCCAGGATGAATAGCAAACTTTGAACGGTGAGCCTCATTTAGCACCGCATGCCTGAGATATGGATCCTCTGGAATAACTAATCTTCCTTTGTAAAGTAAAAATCCTTCTGGCTCAATCTGCCATCCATCCAGTTGTTCTCCATTTTGTATTTGCTCTCAAACCCTACGTAATCCTTCATCGTGCCATTGTCCTTGTTTTACTTTCTGAATTAACGTAGGAGTTGCTATCACATTGAATAGGAAAGCTCTCTCGTCATCTTCATAATATTGCAAGTTGAAGTCGGCGATGGTGACTCGTCTCCAATCTTCCAATGCTAAACTGGCTATACGTCCGTTGTTCTTACGACTTAGAGCATCTGCCACGGCATTTGCTTTTCCAGGATGATATTGGATACTAAAGTCATAGTCCACCATGTACTCAGTCCATCTTCGTTGCCTTAGATTGAGATCTTTTTGAGTAAACAAATATTTCAGACTTTGATGATCTGAATATAGCTCGAACTTTGCGCCATATAGATAACATCTCCAAATTTTGAGTGCGAAAACCACAGCAGCTAACTCAAGATCATGTGTGGGGTAGTTCCTCTCATGGGGTTTCAACTGGCGTGAGGCGTAGGCAACTACTCGTCCATGCTGCATTAACACACAACCCAAACCGTTTCCTGAGGCATCAGTGTATACTGTGTAAGGCTCCTCGTTGTTAGGTATGATTAGCACAGGTGCACTAGTGAGTCTTCGCTTCAGTTCCTCAAATGCTTCTTCACATTTATCATCCCACACGAACTTGACATTCTTCCTTGTGAGTTTTGTTAATGGAGAAGCAATCTTTGAAAAATTCTCTACAAAGCGTCGATAGTATCCAGCTAGTCCGAGGAAACTTCGAATCTCTGACACGTTCTTTGGTCGTTCCCAATTTAGCACTGCTTCAATTTTGGAGGGGTCCACTGAGATGCCTTCTTCAGAGACAACGTGTCCAAGGAACTTGACCTTCGTCATCCAGAAATCACATTTTTCTCTTTTTGCATAAAGACCATGTTCTCTCAACGTTTGTAGAGCGATCCTCAAATGCTCAGCATGTTCTTCTTCATTTTTAGAATAGATCAAGATATCATCTATGAAGACAATGATAAATTGATCTAAGTACGGTCGAAAGACACGGTTCATCAAGTCCATGAAAGCCGCTGGTGCATTAGTCAACCCGAAAGGCATGACAAGAAACTCAAAATGACCGTAGCGAGTCCGAAAAGCTGTCTTTGGAATGTCCTCTTCTCTTATCTTCAGTTGGTGATATCCGGATCGTAAGTCAATCTTTGAGAAATAGCAAGATCCTCCTAACTGATCGAACAACTCATCAATTCGGGGTAGAGGGTACTTGTTCTTGATAGTCAATCGATTAAGCTGGCGATAATCGACACAGAGCCTCAACGATCCGTCATGTTTCTTCACAAAAAGTACTGGAGCTCCCCAAGGTGATGTACTTGGTCGAATAAATCCTTTTTCCAGTAATTCGTCCAACTGCTTCCTCAATTCCACTTTCTCAGCAGGTGCCATTCGATACGGAGCAATAGAAACAGGCGCTGCTCCTTGAGTTAGGTCGATGACAAACTCAATTTCTCTATTAGGCGGAAGTCCGGGCAATTCATCTGGAAAAACATCTGAAAATTCGTCCACCACAGGAGTGTGAGAGGATAGGTCACTCTTCTTTAGTTCTCCATTTGAAGCAAAGATCGTCCCAAGATTGGTGAAATTCCTTCGTCCTCCAATACAAGCCTTTAGCACCGGGGCTGGTGTCACTGTTCCTGTTTTTGCCTGAAATTCGACGACTTGTCCATTCTTGGTGAATAAAGAGACACGTTTCCTATGACAATCTACTATTGCCTGGTATTTAGTTAGCCAATCCATTCCTAAGATTACATCAAACTCTGTCATAGTTATTACATATAGGTCAGCCGATAGTTTATGTTCTCCTATAACAATACACACTGATTTACAAATTATGGATACTTCAGCTATCCCGCCCATTGGTGTACTAAGGGTTAATGATGAACTACATGTCTCAGTTTCTAATTGTAGTACGGAAGCAAATAACATAGATATAAATGAATGAGTGGCACCAGTGTCAAATAATACATGAGCCCAAGAATGAGACACGTGAATCATACCGTCTACAACTGAGTGATCAGCCTGTTTTGCTTGTCCAGCTGTAGCCGTAATTGCATAAGCTTGTGCTGGTGCTTTTCCTTTATCACTTTTTCCTCGGTTTCCTTGGCTACTACTAGCCTGATTATTATTTCTCCCAGAAAAATATGGCCTTTGATTCACTGAGCCTTGTGGAGTCGGTTGGAAGTTCTGATTAGCATAAAAATTGGGACCCTGTGGCCGCTGTTGATAGTTGTACTGAGGCTGGAACCCTCGAGGTTGAGTTACTGAGACTTGGGAAGCTGGAGTGTTTTGCTGAGGCGCTCCACGATTTTGACTCCCTCCCCAAACAGTGGAGCCAAAATGACTTCCTTGTGGCCTTGGTGCAAAGGATGATTGTGTAGGGCGGTTAGGGCAATTTCTCCTCAGATGTCCCACTTGTCCACAGTTATGACAAGCATACGGTTGGAAACGACCACTACCAGAAGATCCACCACCAATAGTCACTCCACTATGCTGAATGACTTGCCCTTGTGACTTCTCTTTCTTACTTATTTTCCTTTGATGCCCACCAGAACCCTTATACTCTCCATAGGAGTTATTTAGTTCTGTCTCTGCCCGCTGTGCCGCAGCTACAAGATCAAGAAAATCTGTTGATGGAACAGCAGCTATCATTTGTCTGATTTTCGGCCTCAGGTTATTTCTAAATTTTTCGCATCTCGCCATTGGATCCGATACAGCCCCGGGATTGTAGCGAGACAATTCTATAAATCGAGCATGGTATTCAGCAACTGTTGTATCTCCCTGCACCAGGTTTTCAAATTCTCGCATCATTGCTTGCCTATGGCTCTGAGGAATATAGGTGTTACGAAAAATGGTTTCGAACTGCTCCCATGTAAGATTCGGCACGTCATAGTCGTCTTTCTGAAGATCCCACCATTCTTCGGCTTTACCCTCAAATATATATGTTGAAAAGCTAACCCAATACTCCCGTGGAATCCTCAAGGTGTCCAACTTCTTTTTGACTGCCTTTAGCCATTGTTCTGCTATGACCGGGTTAGGTTCTCCACTAAATGTGGGTGGTTTCTGCTTCATAAACTCCTTCAACAGAGTTAGATGTTGTTGTTCGGGATCACGAACCTCCACAGGTCTTTGCACATTTTGTAATGCTTGAAGAATTTGTCCTAAATTATTTACTTCTGGTGCAGCTGGCGGGGATTGTGTTGCATGTCGTAGTTGCTCATCTTCTTGAGCTTGTTCCATCGGTTCCGGTTGCTCAACTTCTTGAGCATGTTCAACCGGTTGTGACAGCTCAGACGATTGCATTTGACGTCTTGGTGGCATAGTTTCTACTGGCTGCGAAAATTTAACTAGGATCAGTACCAAATGATGATGACATTAACACCTAACTTTAAAACCATTCCCAAAGATTAATTTTTAAGGTGGTGCTATACCCCCTAGGTTAATCGAACCTAGGCTCTGATACCAAAAATTCTGTAACACCCCTATGTGGGGGTTAACAGTTTTAAATAAATAAAAATAATTTTAAATTTTAAATTATTTAAATCAATTAAATAATGCCCATGGGTCTTTAAACAACAAGAAAAATAAAAATAAACGTTTTAAATACAAACCACAGTTTTTAGTGTAGCACCAAATATATATAATTACAGTCATCATCACCATAGTACAATTCCCAAATAACTTAACACAGCCATAAAAAAAATAATACAACTCTTACATGTTGTAGATAAGTTGTAATTAAACAGGGTCTTCTAACACGAAAACAGCAAGATTGTTTTCGCTTATTCCTCTTCAAATATGTTGCACTGAGTTCCACCTGAGATATGAAGATATGATAGGGATGAGCATCGACATGCCCAGTAGGGAAATCATGACTCACCTTATGGTTTATCCATTACCACATTAAAAACTGCATGGTTAGTAGGTTACATCATATTCCAGATTATGAGGTTTATTATGATCACATCTTATGGATACCGTAGTTAATCATTACCAAGTGTCATAATTACACATTTATACAAATATTACCAATCATCATTGTTCCTAGGTATCCATGTTAAATTGAGTATCACTCAACTCATCGAAACCCAAATGGGCGTACTTGATCACCCTATAAACATTTCAAGGGTGTTCCGGTGAGGGGACATCAAGCCCCGAGTCCTCACCAAATCGATTCCTGTACAGTGTGTTCTGGGACTTTCAACCCAAGGAAGCGTCATCACCTTCCCCCTATTTTTCCTTTTAGGGTATTCGTGCCCAAGGACGTAACCGTCGCCCTTTTTACATCTCACTATTCCTTTGTATTCAATTTATATTTATAGAGTCAATTTCCTAACCATGCTTCTCAATTTATAACATATGTCAAATCATTATATTTATCGCTATACAATATACATATTTTACAATATAAAACAATCAAATTTAATTTACCAAAACCTCACAAAAGATGAGTAATAGAATCCCTACCTTCAAAGCTTAACAACAAACTTTTATTCTCGGAATTAATCAACGTTAGCTCCACACATCCTTGACCCTAAGGCATGCATAAGGACAATTAAAACTAAAGCACAACGTATAATCACATTCATAAGTGAATTATGTGTAAACCCGTCTACTAGTGCCATTAAAGTATTTTTATGCAATTGTTCTTTAAATACCAAGTAAACAATTTTTATCTTAAACGCAATATAAAATACATACAAGCAATTTTTATGTTTTAGTCTCTAATAAGAATTCATAAATCATTTAGGGTAGTATTGGAAAGGTTGTAAGACATTAAGAGACTAGAAGGTGAGCAAAGTTGGGTTTTTGGTTCAAGTTAACAGCTAGTATACCATGGCAACATGGTGGTATACTTTTGTAAAAAGACGGGTTCACTATCTACAATTAACACACGGGTTAACATGTGGTTTACTTAAGATAGACGGGTGGTTTATTACCACTGGCAGGTTTACTAGTTTCTAATCCGAAAATTGAAAAATTCATAGAAATTAAAATACAACTCCGATTTAGGCTCATGATAGCTCATTGGAAAGCTTAGGATGTCTACTTTTTAAATATGCAAACCAATTTACAAAATTCATTTTCATTTAACTCCAGAATTTTAAGAAATAGCCACTGCCCATAGAGGTATTATAAAGTTTATGGGATGTCAAATTTTTCTTTAACTTAAAGCATATTATCCTTGTTTAAAATCTCAAAACCATTCCAAAATATGCAACATGCATTATATAATCAGAATAAACATATTCTCATGAGTTTTATACCAAAATCATTATCAAATTATATCTCTAGCCTTTCTTGTAAATAATGATGAAAACATGCTTAAATTTGCTCTTTAAGCTCAAAACATTAGAACATCAATCTTAAAGTTATGGAAACCGGTTTTAAACATTCCTAACATGTTTCTAACATTGTCATCAAACCAAAACAAAAGTTGGTTGTGGGTTGTAACTCAAGACTCAAGTTTTTGTTCATAAATGTTTAAGGATGCATGTTAACATAACTAGAAATTTGCATGAATTTTGAACACGAAAATTATGCATTAAACATGGAGAAAATACATACTAAAAACTAAGTTTAGATTAAAGAAAACCTACCTCAAAACTTCTTTGAAAAGCACCAAAGTTCGGGTTAACAATCAAGCTTGAATTAACTCTAAAACCGCCTCGATCATGGTTGAGAATTATAATTGTCTTGGCCACAAAGAGAGCTTTGTGCTCTATGTCTTTAGTTAGAAATTTGAAGTGAGAAAGGGAGAGAATGAGAACTAGAGAAGAAGGTGGTGATAGTTAAATAAAAAGATATCAAAATGCTTAAGAGGAATGAGATGTTTACGGGGGAAAGTTGTAAGAAGAAACAAAAGAGTCTTAAAGGAAAATATCATCTTGTCTCCCATGAAGATTTTTAGCAAATCATGCTAACATAATTGAGGGGACAATTGGAGTGAATTATAGAAGAAGATAAGGAAATAATTAAAGAGGTGGTTGAGAAAATATCTCCATGTCTTTTATGAATTGAGGGAAAATAATTCAATGTCCCCTTCGGATACCTTTAGCAAAATAAGAAGAAGGCTATATAATTGAGCAATAATTTAGGGAGACAAGATTGGTAGAAGTGTTGGTAAATTTTGAATGTTTCTTAGGAAGACTTGGTAAGAAAATACTAAAGTGGTATTTTTTTTTTTTTAATGATCGTAAACAACTTAGTAATTTTAAATAGTCACATTTTATTCATTAAATTTTACAAAATCATGCCCGTTAAAAATACGGGTGTTACAACACTTCCATAATTTTCAGGTGAAGTTCAAAGCCTGCGCAATTGGGTTACCTCACAATTTGCTATACATAGAGAGGTAGTTGGTAGAGATCGAGAGACATATGCATGACATATTTAGAATTATATAAAAAACTATTCAAACTTCATATTTTGGTATAAATATAGTTTGAATTAAAATGGTATTCTAAATACCTTTGAACTTACTAGAAGCTCTTTTTGGTATTGATATTTTCTTATCTTGTGTGAAACTATAGATATTAAGTACTTGCACTAGTTGACTTTTAACTAATTTACTCAATTGAAGATCGTATGCTTATCATTTATCATCTTATAATCACTTTTTACCATTTATATTCATCACATACTTAGTAATACGGTTAAAAGTTCATCTAAACTATGTATCATCAACAATTTTAGAGTTTCTTAAAATCATATTTAAAAATAAAGTGGTTTTAGATAACTTTTCATATTTTACACAAATTTCTACTAATATCGATATTTTCGTCGATATTTTTATAGTAGGACACAATAAAGTCTTGATGGGACACAAAATATCCTATGGATAAAAAATATCTTGGTAGGACATAAAACATATCACAATAAAACACAAAATATGTCCGATCAGGTTTATGACATAATAATTTTTCATATTTTATGGCATAAATAAAAATTGCCTTAAAAGTGCATTTGTAAGAAAACCTCATAAATCTATTTTTTATAAATAAAAAAGATTAATTTACCAAGTCAATTTTTTTATTTTCTATTATTTATTAGCAGTATTTTCAAAACTCATTATTCACTTCAACCGTTTACCGTAAAAGTGTCATTTACTTAAATTTCCCCTGTTTACAAGAAGCAAAACAAGAAAGCAAATTAGGAAGGAATATCCACCAAGCCTAAAACTATATCTGAAGTCTAAACTTGCAAGCAACAACATATACATGAATACGCAAGACTAGCGTTATCTTCTTTAAGTTGGACTTGGTGTGGAAGGGACCAAGTAAAAGGAAAAAAAGCTACATCATTCCTTAGCGTGATTTGGCATGTTCATCTCTAACATCATTTATGTGTTTACCTTCCAAAGCATTCCCACACGTAATCCCTTCTTTCTCCAGTTTAGTTAAAGATTTATATAAACCAAACAAAAATACATCTCATTCATGCTAGAAGTTAAAGCTGCAACAAGATTTAATAAGGCTGAATATATTCGAATAGGCCCAAAAGAGAAAAGTGATCATACGGTTCATAAACTTGTCAAAGATGTACTCTCGAAGTTCTTACAAATTTCAAAGAGTTCTCAAATTTCTTCCTTTTAATAGAACATTGTTCTGCAGAAATAATATTACTGGTAATTTGAGAAGAAATTCTCCTGACTTATCAGCTGGACGGTATGGCTATTCTTTGAAGTACCAAGGTCTGCAGCTGTTCAGCACCAATGGTAGAGAAACGTGGACAGGATTTGGTTCCAAAATGTAATGGAGTACTAATCATATTTCTTCACAATCTATTTTTTTTCTTTTTTTAAATGAAAATTTTATTTTTTAATAAATGACTTTGCATTATCGATATTTGTTTAACAGGGTAAAGGATGGAAAGGAGAAAGTTGAATTATCCGCGGCCGTTCCAGCTTCTCCTCGGCGGTACTTCCCTTACTGGTATTAATTCTGATTATTAAATTTGTCGGATTAACTTTTTAATCTCATTTAGAGCACCATCAAAAGAACGCATAATAAATTGTGGAGCAAATTGGTAGTCATGCATTTCAATCCCCAAAATGGTCATATAGCCTGTAGGCTAAAAAAATCACCCTAACTTGGGGTGCTCACGTAACGAGGACCCATTTAAGGGGCTTTTTTTTTTTTAATAATTATAATGTAATTATTCAATTATATATTGTATCATGCCTTTTTTGCCCAGAGCAGTGCTACATAGAGACTCTTTTATTGATGCTAGCTTATTTTTTTTGACATGTATTACACCAAACTCTCCTAAATGAACTTGTTTAATAACAAGTCATTTCTTTTAAACTTATTTATTAGAACTTTCAGGTCCTTACTACGCAACGTGACCACCTTATATTGCACTCATTTATTACCAAAATGTCATATCTAAACAAGTTTTCATATTCCAGATGAGAATTAAAAAAAAAAATAATGTGAGAACGCTTTGCATATTTTAGGGGAAGAAAAAAGGGAGAAATTCTTCATTTTGTAGGTTACTTGAATATGAAAAAATGTTTATACATATCACCTTCCAAAAAAAAGAAGACGTGACTCCTACTGTAAGCTTTTTTCTGTTTATTTTTAAGGTAAGCTCTTTTTTTGGGTAATTCTTCGTCGTTTTTTGTTTTTTGTTTTTTGTTTGTTTGTTTGTTTTTTTCCTCTTGCTGCCAAATCATCCATGGCATACGAGATGTATAAACAAGATTACATTATGCCCCATTCTTTAATGACTTTTTTTTTTTGGCTTCTGAACGTAATATGTTTTGCAGAATGGTCTTATTTTTGCACCTCATATATATATATATATATATTAAGTTTTTTTAGAATTCCTAATTAGTATCCGATTATGCACTAAATCTTCATTTTTCTTCTCTTAGAGCATGCCACATGCAAGCTATAAAGACTTATTTCTTTTTTCTTTTGTTGTAAAGAGTGAACTGCGAAGAAAACTAATGTGGCGTTTTGGTAAATAATTAGTCATGTACAATTTAGATCGTGGGGTATTGAAGATTAAATGTGGAATAGTACTCTTGTAAATAAGTTCTAAGAAAGTGACTTGTTATTAAGTGGACCTGTTTGAAAAAGTTAACATGACACATGTCAAAAAAATAAGCTATCATTTGAAAGAGAGTCTGGAATAAAGTCTTATTTATCACTCTTTTTTGGCTAATGTTAGTGCTTAAATTATAGTTATTTATTTTTAAATTGTTTTATTATTGTTATTACTACTACTGTTTTTAATTGACTTTTGAGTTTTCATTATTAAAGAATTAGATTTTGAAATAACAAAACAGTACTTTTAATAGATGCCTAAACAGCTACCCCAAAATTGTGATGGGTGAGATTTTCGTAGGGAGTGGGAAAGGCCACCCCATCTCGAACCTGTCCCGTTACCCCCAGTAACCCCAAGGAAAAATGGATATCGGGCTTACTGTGAAAAATGATAATAAAATAAATAAGCTTAAGAAAATGAGAATTCTGATCCGGAGAGATTACGAGCCCGTTTGGTTTGAGTATTTAAATAGAATATTTAAATAAAAATTTAAATTTTTATAAGAAAAAATATTGTAGCAAAATAATTTAAACCGTGATTCAAAAAATGAAACAAACGAGCCCTACGTTGTTGCCCAATAGTTATTCCCCCTGTTTAAATGCAATCCTTTACCTTTTACAGGGCAAGATGGGTTTTGGGCTCTATACTCACTGTGTTGCCTTTTTCCAATGAGATATGGGCCAAACTGCATGCCATAGAAGGTATTACTAGAGCTCTTTGCTTTCAGGCCTTCAGCCTTGTGTAGAGATTAAGCGGTTACAAGACCACGTACTTTCCCATACTAATGAACAGATCCATTTCAAATGAACGATGATTAAGAATGCATTTGGTAACGTAGTAAGAACAAACAGTTAAAATAAATTTATTGTAGTATATGAGAGTTTTATATTATAGCTTATATTTACTTTATATTATAATATATGAGAGCTTTATATTATAACAATTAGAACTATATAGTTGAAATAATGTTGTCAAATAAAGCCTAAAATTTTATACATATATATCGTAAGTTGCGAACTTAATACGAGATGCTTGATACTTCATAAGCCTTAATATGTTCTCGTTATATGCTCCAAAAATCCTACTTTCAGAGACAAATCTAATATCGTCTCTCAAGACCTGCTTTAGAGACCGTTGGTAAGGGTTCTCTCTCAAACTTTTTTTTCCTCTCTTTTATTTTTTTTCTTATCTTTTTTTCAAAAAAGAAAGCATTGGGAACTAAATTTTAATTTTAATTTGGTCTCTGTTTAAGTTGGAGGAAAATGTTCATGAAAAGAATAATTTCATGGCTGGAATCTTTTTGATGTTAGGAGATAAAATATTTTCATCTCTAAGACACATTTTCAGATATAAGGATAAAATAATGTTTGCCTCTTAATGAGTTCTTTGACCCAAAAAAATAAAAGTAATAATATTAACTTTTTAACTTAAAAACTTTTTCACGCGTATATATAACAAGTCAATTACTAATAAATATGAAAATTTTATTTCTAAATATATGTTGAAGGAAAAGCAGAAAAGGTGATTGAAGAGGTAGAAAATGTGGCAGAGATAGCAGAAAGAGCCGCAATAGTGGCTGAGAAGGTATCCTCGGAGGTGGCGGATAAACTTCCACCGAATGGAAAGCTAAAGGACACTGCTTTATTTGTAGAACGCGTATCCCAAAAGGCTGCCCAAGATGCTCAACTAACCATAGATTTTATTCAAAAGGTATAATTCTGCATTATACATCTTTCTTTTACTTGGTTAATATTCCTTTAAGTATGATCTTTTTGATTACTAATCAAATCTAATTTTAACACAATTTGTGTCAATCATGAAATAACTATCGTATTAAAAAAACGCATTAGGCAGGAAATATATATAGTTTGGTACATCTTTAAATGCTTACAAGATATAAAAATATTGATTTCTAGTTGGAAAAATTTAATGTATGTAGGTTGATAAATTTATGCATGATCTTGAAGACTTGGAGACTGTGGTTGAGCCACCTGTCAATCTCAAGCATGAAACTGAAGGCAAAGTATCCCGAAGTGCCAATTCCTAACTTGCAGTTCCTTTAAAAATAATAATAATAATAAACAAAAGGCTTAATAATTTTTCTTCATGTAATTTGGAAACTACTGATAGTGCACACAAAGACATCATGCAGTAAGATTTTTTTTTATTCGATTTTTCTGGGTCATTAATTTCTTATGAGTGGACGCAAAATCAAGTTGAATACAAGCTTCTGCAGAAGTGTCCTTGATGAAAACAATTGGCAACTGGACTATGGAGAAAGATTGACCCATTATCATTTTAATTAAGAAGCAGATTTTACAAGTACTGCGTGTTAAAGGTGTCAGCTAGTTTAATTAACAGAATCTTTTAGCAATTTTATTTTATTGTATTCAAACCTTAGGTCCAATCCCGTATAAGGATGGGAACAGCGGAAGTTTTAATTCGTCCTTGAATAAAAACATAATGGCAATTTGTGTACCCATATTAGTTGTGGCCTTTTTGGTTTTATGTGTTTTATTTCTTTAAGTACTTTAATTGATCAAATAATTGTTAGATCAACAGGTCGAACTTGAAGATTGGCCTGTTGAACTTGTAATAAATAATCCTTTATTTGCCACTCGAGATTCTTTGATAGAGTTTAGTTTTAATTAAAATAATCCAATAGAAAAGTTATCTGATTAAATCAGTTATATTTAGATAATCTATAAGAAAATAAATATTCCCGATAATTCAGCAAGTTTATCTTAAATTAATTTACAAAATTAATTCAATCGATAAACAGACATAAATTATCTGATCCTACTAAATTTCAGCCAATTTAATAATTTAATATAAGTTATCAATTTATTAGAACAGCACGTCGTATCGTTACAGGATTAATTATGAGCTAGCAAAGGGACCTGATGGACCTACATAGTTCAAACTCCAATAATTATAAAATATAATATCCCAGATACGTATTTTAAAATTATCAACTCTAATACTACTCCTCTAAAACCTTAGAGCTGTACTCTCGAACTACATAAAATTGCGAACCCCAAATTAGCCAAGTGTCCATGACATATTATAATGTATCATATCCCCATAGAATATCCATAATCGACTTAAGGATAAATTTTATCTTACCTTACTGATTATTTTATCTTATGTTCCATTATGTCGCCATCGGAAAACTTACTATCCAAAGACAGTATACCATTCGGTCACATCTATGCATCCGAATGGTTGAGCGCTCTAATTTTTCAATCACAGGATAACACATATAAGATGATATCTTTGACTCCACCAATAGAGCTATAGATTCCGTATCTATGAATAACAAGTCTACACTATCAAAAGTCATGTCTCCAATAAACCGGTATGCGTACCATCATAAAATCAAGATGTCACCTTTTGGTATATCAAAAGACATAAGTCAAGACAACGGGCCTATTAGTCATTTTAGGATTAAGATACAATATATATGATTGTCTAAAGTGAATTGATTTTCCTAGACAGAATTATTAATCCAAATCAATTACACTTTATGTTTCGATCTAATACATTGTCACCTATGACAATGCACCAATGTTTCTATTTGCGGAATCCACCTTCGATGGCCAAGACAAACCATCTCCCGTTAAGGATATAGATAACACAATAATCTTTGCATGAATAAAGCGTTTAACTTTTTTTCCTTGATTATGGATCTTATGATTTAGACCATCACCTTAAGAATCATGTCTTCTGCATAGTCTGTCCATCATATACCTGATTCAAAAAGGTTTGAACCAACAGTCTCAGACGTTTGTTTGCTTATCATACATTCAATAGATGTAAACGTAAAGAGGACAACATTTAGTATATGAACAATAAATAAATTCTTTATTGATAAAATGTCTCCAAAAACATATTACATTTTACTCATAAGGGCATACATGTCTAACAATCTCCCACTTGCACTAAGTGAGTAAATATGGCATATTCAGCATCCCTATAGCTTCCACATGTCTCTTGAAAACCCTCGTAGTTAGTTTCTTTTTGAATGGATCAACTAAATTGTCCTCAGATGCAATTTTACATATAGCAAAATGCCCGCCTTGAACGAAGTCCTTTATCACATGATACTTTCGATGAATATGCTTACTCTTCTTGTGAAATCTTAGTTCCTTAGCATTAGCTATCGCTGTAGTGTTATCACAATACAGCGACATTGCCTTATCCATGCCAGGAACTACCTCAAGATCCCTAAAAAATTTATGGAGCCACACTATTTCTTTCGAAGCATCACTAGCTGCCACATACTCGGCCTCCATCGTTGAATCTGAAGTACAATCTTGCTTGATGCTTCTCCAAACAATGGCACCACCGCCCAGAGTGAACACAAAACTTGAAGTTAATCTTCTTGAATCTGGACATGATTGGAAATCTGAATCAGTATATCCTAGAGGTGTTAAATCCTCACCCCAATGCACAAGCATATACCCTTGAGTTCTTTTAAGGTGCTTGAAAATATGCTTAACCTAACCTAGTGGTTCGATCTTAGATTTGACTGAAATTGACTTACTATCCCGGCCGCATAACTAATATCCGGTCATGTGCAAAGTACGACATACATGAGACTACCTACTACCGAAGCATAAGGCACATTTTTCATGTATTCTCTTTCTTTATTAGACTTTGGTGAGTCTTTCTTAGAAAGAGTAATTCTAGATCTAGATGGTTGCCCACCTTTCTTGGAATCCTATATTGCAAACCTCTCGAGAATTTTATCTATGTAGCCCGCTTAGGATGAAGCTATCATTCTGTTCCTCCTATCCTGAAAGATCTGGATACCAAGAACATAATTAGTTTTACCTAAGTCTTTCATGTCAAATTGCTTGGTCAACCATGATTTGACCGATGACAACGCCCCAACATCATTGCCAATTAGCAAAATGTCATCTACATAGTGTAGTAGAAAAACCACATTCCTATCTTTAATGTGTTTGTAAACTCATGATTTGTCCATATTTTGTTTGAACCCATAAGTCTTGATCACCTGATCAAATCTTATATTCCAACAACGGGAAGCCTACTTAAGTCCATAAATTGACTTTAGCAACTTACAAACCTTGCCCCCTAACCCTTAGCCTTGAACCCGTTTGGCTGTATCATATATATGGACTCATCAAGATAGCCATTCAAAAAGGTTGTCTGGACATCTATCTGCTAATTCTCATAGTCGGGAGTGGCAACTATGGACAAGAAAATGCAAATGGACTTAAGCATAGCTACAGGCGAAAAGGTTTCCTCATAATTGATTTCTTCGTTTTGCGTATATCCCTTAGCTACTAGTCTAGCCTTATAGATTTTGACTTTCCATCTACTCCTTTCTTTCTCTTGTAGATCCACTTACACCCTATGAGTTTTACCCCTTTGGGAAGATCTATAAGTTCTCAGACCTGATTAGTCTCCATAGACTTTATCTCAGTGTTTATGGCTTCTGTCCAAAGTTTTGAATCAACATCCTCCATAGCCTTTTCATAAGTGTAAGGATCCCTGTCATGTTCAACTAGTTCAGCCAAGAAGGCTTCACTATTGAACATATACCTCTTGGGTTGATGCCTAATCCTCCCACTACATCGAAGCCCCTTAGGTTGTTGTTTGGTTGGTTTTTCTACACCGATTGGATTGGTTTATACCAGAACACCTAGAGTGATTGAATCACTCGCCAACTCCTTGAGTACTACTTTACTTCAAGGCTTAAAGTCGTTCATGTAACTTTCCTCATGGAAGGTTGAATTTGTTGAAACCACGACTTTATTTTCATTTAGGTTATAGAAATAACTCACTTTAGTCTCTTTTGGATATCCTACAAACACACAAACTACCAAATGTGCTTCCAACTTATTCGCTTTCTTATACAGGACATGAGTCGGACATCTCTATATGCGAATATGGTTTAAGCGTATCTTTTTCCCCGTTCATAACTCGTGAGGACTTTTAGGAACCGATTTTGAAGGTATATTGTTCAAAAGATAATATGCGGTTTGTAGTACATATCCTCCAAAGGACAAAGGCAATGACGAATAACTCATCATGGACCTGACCATGTCCAACAAAGTTCTATTCCTTTTCTCAGCTACACCATTCTGCTACGAAGTGCTTGGCGCAATCAAATGGGATAAAATCCTATTCTCTATTAAGTGTTCCAAGAACTCATCGAAGAGGTATCCACCACCTCGATTGGATCGAAGTGCCTTTATGGGTTTACCTAATTGCTTTTCTGTTTCACCCCAAAAACTCCCTGAACTTGTCATAAGTTTTGCTTTTATGGCGCATTAGGTAGACATACCCATACCTTGAGTAATCATTAATAAAAGTGATGAAGTACTCATACCCTCCTCGTGCCTGGATATTCATAGGACCGCAAACATCACTATGCACCAGTTCTAGAACCACTTCGGCCCTATTTCCTTTAGACACAAATGGTCTTTTGGTCATTTTACCCTCCTAAAAAGATTCACATTGTAGTATAGATTTCATTTTTAAGTGACTTAATTGCCCATCCCTTACCAATATTTGAATCTTATTTAGGTTAAAATGATTGAATCGCAAGTGCCAAAGATAGGTCTTATCAGAGTGAGAAGTTTGAAGTCTTTTAGAGTTATTATCATTAACCTCAGTATTAAGCACTAAGTCTATCTTAGGTTTGATAAAATATAGATTGTTTTGCAGCTATCTATCATAGATAAAAGATTTATTTTTACGAATCACCACTTTATTATTAAAAGAAACTACATAAGAGTCTTTAAATAAATAAGCTACAGAAATTAAATTCCTTTTAAGTTTAGGAACATAAAAAAAATCTTGCAAAACTAAACTCCTATAATCATCAAAATAAAGATGGATGTCTCCCACTACTTTAGCCAATACTAAGGATCCATCGTCCATCAGAAACATAAAGTCTTCATGTAGCAGACTTCTCATTTCTTTGAACCCCTAAGAGAAACACAAACATGATTGTTGCTCCAAAATCTATGACCAAAGTGTCACTAGATTTCTCAACATAACAAGTTTCAATAATCAAAAGATCACACCTATCTTCTCATGAAAAGAAGTCCTTGCAATTCTTCTTGATGTGCTTGATCTTTCCACAGAACAAGCACTTGAGCTTTTTTAGGTTCTTCTTTTTCTTCTTCTTGTTTTTACCATTTGTAAGAATAGAAGACTTTATGTTCTTAGCCCATTGCTTCTTTCCATTTCCAAGGTTAGGATTAAAACTAGACACAATCGCCAAGTTCGCCTCGCCACCAGTAGGAGTTTCCCTGATCAGATTTTCAAACTCATGTAACTGCTTTAATAGCTCAGTCAATGTCATATCCTATCTATTGCTTAAATTAAATGTAGCTCTAAATGGGATAAACTTCTTAGATAGAGTCTTAAAGATCATAGTCATCTGTGTTTCAACAACTATGTCAGCTCCATAGGTCTGATGCTCCTTCATAGGAGTCTCCGGTCTTTGTTTGTAGTTTAAGAGTTTGCAAAGTGCCCCTTGCCATTTTGTTAGGGCCTGGCCTCCAAACATGTCTTCAAGATTATCCAAGTTCTGCTTCATAGTCTTATAATCTTCATGTTGAGCCTGCAACAAGTTATTCATGCTGGCCATAACATAACAGCGGGCCTGATCATTTACATCTTTCCAGCAATCATACGCTTGGATTTGCTCATTAATGGAATCTTCTATAGGCTCGGGAGGATACGGTGTTGCCAACACAAGTTTTAGTTTCTTAAAGAATAGGATGATTTTTAGGATCCATTTTCAATCATTAAAATTCTTGCTAGTTGACATGTTCTTATCAAGTATCAATGATAAAGCATTTTTAGACATTTTAATCTACAATAAAGAACATATACCAAATATAAGCAAACATTCTATAACAGTTTAGTAAGATAACACAATCAAGTGAACACACAATTGTGTTTATGTGTCAAAACCTTGAAAATATCACAACCTTACAACAATAATCCCTAACTTAGAATTCAATAAATAGCCTAGGAAAGACTCGCTAAATTCAATTAGGAAAAAGGATCCCCTCTTGATTAATATATGCCATATGGGAACCATCTGATCTAACATATATTAATAATCATTTTCTTTGGCCATTAATTTTATTAACAGTGCTCATAGGGAAGGTTAATAATAAAATTAATATAAGTGTATAACCATCATTTTAACTATTTTATCCATGATCTATAATCACCACCTAGGGGTATGCAATGATAAATCATGCTAAAATATCTTATCCTTTTGGAGATCCAACCTAGTACATGATGAAATCTCTTCCTAGGAGTCGAGACCACCATGTGCTACCTATAGATCAAGGATGGAGGCCGTAGGCTCTCTCTTTGAAAACCTTCTCCTACTCAATCTTTTGAAATCAAGGTTTTGTTTTTAAAAAATGCATGAACAATTTTAATAAGCAGAACTCCCTATTCTATATGACATGTTATTAATATACATGGCAAATCATATTATAATGCATACAAGCAAAGCAATCATGCAAAGCCACAAGAAAAATAATAATAAATAACCGTAATATTATGGTTCCACCTTAGAAAAAAGAAATTAAAGATTACAAGAGTTTAATCGAAACATATTATCGATTTTTTATCCTTGAATCTTCAAATTGTATCTGTCTTCAAGTTGCATCTATCTTTAAGTCTTCAATCCCGCATAGATCAAATATTTCCCTTTTTCAATCATCACATAATTTCATGTTTCTTAGAATTGTCTCAAAAATAAAATCAAAACTGCGCCAAAAAATGCACCTTTCTTGAAAAACCAACAGCTCTCTATCGGCATGCTGATCTGTGTGATCAGCCTGCCAGTTATAAGCCTTCGACCTACTGCTAGAGTTGGCTGAAATCTGCCCTGCGGACGGCCTGCCGAACTGGAGGTTTGACCTACCGATCTATGACCATTGGCTTGCCGAACTTGAGGGTCGGCCTACCGACCAAGCAAATGTCATGTTTTTTCAAAAAATAATATTTATGCAACTTTTCAATCTTATTTTAAACAATTCAAAAACATATAAATTCAGAGCCTTAGGAAATATCTTGGAGTCGCTATCATCTCTATTTTCTAGATCCATCTTGGAGACATTTTGGAGACATGTATGCCCTAAGGAGTAAAAATGTAATAAGTTTTTGGAGACATTTTTATCAATAAAGAATTTATTCATTTATACCAAATCTTGTCCTCTTTACGTTTATATTTGTTGAATGTATGTTAAGCAAACAGTAGTCTGAGACTGTCGGTCTAAACCTTAAGAATTGGGCATATGATGGGCTGATTATGCAGAAGACATGATTCTTAAGGTGACGGTCTAAAACATATGATCCGCAATCGAGGGAATAAAGTTGGGCGCTTTATTCATGTAAAGATTGTTATGTTTTCTATATCCCTTTTGGGAGATGGTTTGTCTTGACCATCGGAGTTAGACCCGTGAATAGAAACATTGACACATTGTCATAGGTGACGATGTGTTGGATCGAGACATAAAGTGAATTGATTTGGATTAATAATTCTGTCTTGACAAATCGATTCACTTTAGACAATCATTTGTATTGTATCTTAATCCTGAGATGGATAGTGGGCCCGTTGTCTGGACTTGTGTCTTTTAATGTACCAAAGGGTGACTCCAACATCTCAATAGTGGTATGCATGCCGGTACGTTGGAGGCATGACTCTTGATAGCGTAGACTTGTTATTCATAGATATGGAATCCATAGCTCCTCTTTAGGAGTAATGATATCCTCTTATATGCGTTGTCCTGTAATTGAAAAACTAGAGTGCTCAACCATTTGGATACATAGGTGTAACCGAATGGTATACTATCTTTGGATGGTAAGTTTTCTAATGGTGAGACAATGGAACGTAAGATAAAAATAATCAGAAAGGTAAGGCAAAAACTTGTCCTTAAGCTGATTATGGATTATCATATGGGGATACGATACACTTTGATATGTCATGGAGACTTAGCTATACAGGCTTCGTAATTCTATAAAGTTCGAGAGTGAAGCTCCAAGCTTTTAGTGGAGTAGCATTGGAGTTGATAATTGTAAAATATATATCTGGGATATTAGGTTTCATAATTATCGTGAGCTTGAACTTTATAGGTCCATTTTGGTCCCCTTTGCTAGCTCACAAAATCCTATAATGATACGGTGTGCTTTTTCAATAATTAGTGACTTATGTCGGATTTATTAGATTGATTTAAAACTTGAAAGAATCAAATAATTTATGTCTGTTTATTGGTTAAATTAATTTTGTAATAAAATTAATTTAAGATAAACTTGTTGAATTATTGGGATCGGATAATTCTTGTCTATTTATCGGTTGATTTAATTAGATAAATTAAATCAAGATAAACTTGTAGAATTATTGTGAATTGATTTATTTTCTTAGAGATTATCTTGATAAAGTTTGTTTTGGTCAGATAATTTCTCTATTGGGTTATTTGAATCAAAACTGAGACTTTATCCTATAGAATCTGGGGTGGAAAATAAAAGATTTGTGGAGATATTTACGCGGGAGTTCGGCCTACCGAATGACATGTTTGGCCTGCCGATGGTGCATGTTCGGCCTGCCGATCAGCGAGCGATAAGATTATGCGTTTTCACGAGGATCTTATCAAATATTGATCTGAACTTGATTCTGTTTCGAGTTTTTGAAACCTAATCTGATAAGGACTGAGCCCAGGACCAATCGCTATATAAAGGGAGTGAGTCTCATGATTTACTTAGATCAGTTTGAGAGATTAAGAGTGATACTCTTCTGGTGAGCATCTGAAAACTCCCTGAGAGCTTTTGTTCACAAATCATGAACACTAGCTTTGGGTTCTCTTGATTGGTTGGATGGAGAGTCACCGGTGGAAGAGCTGTACGTGTGAGCCCACACTCACTTCGATCGTGGATAGAGAATAGCAAAGAAGACTAGTTGGTTGAGGCTCTTCTGGAACGTTACTTCTCTTCATAGATTGCGAAGGTTCTTCAGCACATAGAGGTTAGTAAGATCTATTTAATTTATACATATAGCATGTCAAACTTGTGTTTTGGAAAAATACTCTGATATATAAAATTTTTAAATTCTGCTGCGCATCGTTTTTTCAACATATCTTGGAGTCGCTATCATCTCTATTTTATAGATCCATCTTCTAGATCCTGTTTTTACTCTGAATGATTATTTAATTATAAAATTCTTACAAATTTAAAATAAAATAATAATTTCGAGATGGTGATGATAGACCGCCATCTAATTACATGAAAAACCTAAATACACATTCAAACTTCTAAGAAATCATAACTGGCATAAATTAATTAATTAATAAATAATTAAATAATAATTTAATCAACCATAATTAATTAATAAACATTCACCACATAATCTATGACAACATAAAAATACAAAAAAAACCCTAGAGTGCCAACTCTTTAAAAAATTAAATTCAAGCATAGGAAAGATCAAGATCACATAATTTATACATATAGCATGATCAAAAACTCGTAAATTTATGTAAGAACTATGGCTCTGATACCAATTGTTGGAAAAAACGAGTCCGCAACAAAAATTTTCAAAATTTTAAATCAAAGTAATTTTTCAAAACACAAGTTTGAAGTGTTATATATGTAAATCAACCAAATCTTACTAACCGTTAAATGCTGAAGAGCTCTTGCAATCTATGAAGGGAAGAAAGTTAAGGAAGAGCCTTAACTAACTGGTCTTTCTTATTATTTTCTATCAATGATGGAGTGTTTGTAAGCACATGTCGTATAGCTCTTCCCCGGTGACTCTCCTTTCAATCAATTGAGAAGACCTAAAGCAAAGGTTTGTGATTGTGAACAAAAGCTCTCAGGGAGTTTCAGTATCTAACAGTATAGTACTCATTCTTAACTTTCTCAACTAATCGAAATAACTTAGAAAACTCACTCCCTATTTATAGAGGTCATCCTAAGGTTGGTTATTATCAGATAAGCCCTTAACAATTCAAATCTAGATCAACGTCTAATAAAATTGCGTCAAAAACACGTGATCAAATAATCGTTAGATCGGTAGGCTGAACTAATGGATCAGCATACCAAAATTACTCCATCGACGAGCAGAATTTGAAGATCGACCCATCGAACTTACGATAAATGATCCCTTAGAATCTTTTATTCCCCCCACCCCTCGAGATTCTTTGAATAGAGCCTCTATTTTAATTCAAATAACTCAATAGATAAGTTATCTAATTAAAACAGTATATCTAGATAATCTTTAGGAAAATAAATAATAAATTTATCTTGAATTAATTCATAAAATTAATTCAACCGATAAACAGACATAAATTATTTAATCCTACCGAATTTCAGTCATATAATAATTTAACATAAGTCATCAATTTATTAGAAAAGCACGCCGTATCGTTATAGGATTAATTATGAGCTAGTAAAGGGGACCTGATGGACCTACATAGTTCAAGCTCTGATAATTATAAAATATAATATCCTAGATATACATTTTATAATTATCAACTCTAACGCTACTCCACTAAAAACTTAGAGCTACACTCTCGAACTACAAAAATCACGAAGCCCAAATTAGCTAAGTGCCCAAATTAGCTAAGTGTTTATGATATATCATAATGTATCATATCCCTATAGGATATTCATAATCCTGATTATTTAATGGTTGAGCACTCCAGTCTTCAAATTATAAAATGTATCATTCGTTCCATTATCTTACCATGGGAAAACTTACTATCCAAAGACAGTGTATCATTCGGTCACACCTATGCATCATAATGGTTGAGCACTCCAGTCTTCAAATCACATGATAACGTATATAAAAGGATATCATTGACTCCATCAATGGAGCTATGGATTTTGTATCTATGAATAACAAGTCTACGCTATCAAGAGTCATGTCTCTAATGTATCGGTATGCATACCATCACAAAATCGGGATGTCACCTTTTGACACATTAAAAGACATAAGTCAAGACAATAGGCCTATTAGTCATTTCAGGATTAAGATACAACACATATGATTGTCTAAAGCAAATTGATTTACCCAGACAGAATTATTAATCCAAATTAATTACACTTTATGTCCTGATCTAATACATCATCGCTTATGACAATGCACCAATGTTTCTTTTCATGGAGTCCTCCTCCAATAGCCAAGACAAACAAGCTCCTGTTAAGAATATAGACAACACAACAATCTTTGCATGAATAAAGCGCCTAACTTTATTCCATCGATTGTGGATCTTATGATTTAGACCATCACCTTAAAAATCATGTCTTCTGCATAATTTGTCCATCATATGCCTGATTCAAAAAGGTTTAGACCGATAGCCTAAGACATTTGTTTGCTTATCATGCATTCAATAAATATGAACGTAAAGAGAACAAATTTGGTATATGAATAATAAATAAATTCTTTATTGATAAATGTCTTCAAAAACATATTACATTTTACTCCTTAGGGTATACACGTCTAATATCACATACTTTCATAAATAACTTTTGAACTCACTAAGTCAAAAACAGCTTCACAAAGCTATATCAAATATGTCCTTATTTTATGCATTTACAGTTGAAAAATGTAAAACATATTTGAAAGACAATATATATGTTGGATTGAATTGTTTTTTAAAACTTACCTCTATATACAGTTACATCATTGATTGTAGTTAAAATGTACTGTTACTGAAAAAGCAACCATTAAAAACTAGTCTATATATATATATATATATATGGACTAGTTTTTAATGGTTGCTTTTTCAATAAGAGTACATTTTAACTACAATCAATGATGTAACATGATAAGAATTCAATATCACTAATTATTATAAATTTTGTGATAAACTATCCGCTTTATCACAACTGTAAGATTTATATCAAACGACTAATAATAATAGTGTTTATTGGAAATGTAATTATTAAAACCTACTCACATGTGTGTATATATATATATATATATATATTAATGGCATGGATTAAAAAATCGAAAAGAGAAAACTAAGAAAATCTTTCTTACTATATTACATGTTGATATTATTGATGATGGTTTGAGCATTTTAACATCTAAGTATTACATATTAAGAATAGCATTATCATTTTCACACCTAAACCTTACATATTAAGAATAGCTTTTAAAGTTGCTTTCTTTAGTTTAGGAAGTAAATTACTAGATCCTAAACTAATTTATCTACATTACGCAGAAACGCCTGCCTTAGTCCTAAAACACAATCTTACACAATATCTGCATATCACATCTAGTTTAGTATTAAGATTTGGGGATGTGATATTGGTTGGTGTTATTACATTGGTCTTTTCTTGTGCACCGTTATTACCTTCTTTTTCTTTATCATTCCAAAAAAACCAAGCACACGACTCTATACATAATTGCACTATCCAAAAAACCTACAGTCAATTAACAATACCCTTAAATATTCAATTGAAAAACAACTGATTAATAATACTAGTACTAACAATAACACTAAGCCTTCTACCTTTTTTTTTTCCCTCCTTTTTGATAGAAAAGTAGTACTCAACGAAGAAAGGCCGAACTATGATTTGAAAATATTCCCCCCCTATTTTCTTTTATTATACATTGTTAGTTGTTTTCAAATATTGAGTTTTAACACACAACCCTTTACCAACTAGACTAATTTAACAAAAGATTCAGGTTTCATCAATCTATTGGAGATGACTAGTATTGGTGCTATGCCCTCCTAGCTACTCCAACACTAACACCAACGTCGGTAGTAGCTTCTCATAACGTTGTTTTATAGCATTATGGTATGCTTTTTTAGATACTTTACCTCTACAAAATAGAGGTAAAATTTTTTAGATACTTTAGCTCTACAGAATAGAGGTAAAAATGAGCATTGTTCACGTGTGGCCCTTGCCCCACCCCACAAAAGAGCGGTCTAGCCGTCTACAAGAAAAGCCACCTTTAGCTACTAAAGGTTTGGTCATTAAAAAATTTAATGACAAAAGTGTGAATTTAGTCACAAACAAATATTCAGCAACTAAAACAAGTCACGCCTTGATCACTTGAAGTCCGTCATAGAAAGTCTTTTACGACTAGAACATAGTAGTCACTAATATATTTATGCATCCAAATACTACAAATTTAGTTGCAAAAGAGTTTTGAATATTACTCTCGATAAAACCAGGAGGGCACCAAAATTTGTGTTGGAAATAGATTACTGTTGTTGACTATATAAAAGGTGATTGAAGTCCTAGGCGTTCTCTTTCTATTACTTGTTGGACTTTTAGAAAATAACAAAAAAGATTCGATTTTTCACCGATGCCCCCAAACTTATCTTTTTTCTTGATTTATCTGCTGGACTTTTAATTTTGACAATTTATCCTTTGATCTTATAAACTTGTTGCAAATCACTCTTATTGATAATTGTGTCACCTTTTTTACAGTAATTGACATGTTATTTGCACATAGGTTATGAATTAAGAGCATAATAAGTCTTTTCTTATCAATGCTAATTTAAAATAGCTTCAATTTAAAACTTTCTATTTCGGTAAACCTAATCAAAGATCTTAATCACAATAAACTTGGGTTAAAATGCATAAAAATGGTCTTGTGTCATTGATTAATGATTCATATGCAAGGCATATATTATTTTCTAAGAAAAAGTAACACAATAATTATAGGAGTGATTTCCAATAAATTTGCAAAATAATAAGAGCATAATAAGTCTTTTCTTATTAATGTTAACCCAAATTTATATTTAAAACATATTTAATTCAAAACTTTCTATTTTGGTCAACTTAACTAAAGATCTTAATAACAATAAATTTGGGTTAAACTACATAAAAATTGTCTTATGTCAATAATTAATGATCCATATGCAAATCTATCACGCCCCAGAGTACGGGAGATGACGTGGCGGGTTAATTAAGTTAATTAAGTAAAACATTAATTAAACATAAGTTAAAGAATTTAATTAATTATGAAAAATATGATAATTTAAAACCCTTTTTAAACAAACATTTATAACGATTAAACAAATAAGATAAAAAAATTGAAACAAAATAATAAAGAAAGAGGGAATATGCGTTGGGTCCCACGGGCCCACAACTTGTGCACACACATAGTATCGACAATATTTAAATTACAACCACAGTCTAAAATAGAAAGAAAGATTAAAATAATACATGTCTTGTTTATTTATACGAATAACCTATTTAGGTTTTCTACAAATCGCAAGTCCGATCTGCAAACCCTTTGTCAATCTAAGATTTAAAAAAAAATAAAATGTAAGCGAAAGGTTCAATAGGACTATGTTTTAAAAACAGATAAATAATTTAAATACAGAATTTACTTTTCAAAGAAATAAATAGAAAACAGAGTTAAATAAATAAATAAATTTATTTAAATAAGTCTTATTAAAACAATTCATCTAAAAAGTTCCTTTTATCTTTCTTGGATAAACCATAATTATCACTATCGTAGTGGCCCAGCTGGGTTCAAGGACCTGCCCCCAAGGTCACACGCTATATGACCCGATCTTTGATATGGCGCTATTCCCTTATATTTATTTCTATTATTGTTTAAAACCCATTTACCAAGTATTTTCATTTACATTCATTATTTGATTCGTTATGAAAATCACCTTAATCTACTATTTGTGAAGACAATCAAACAAAAATCCCTTTTACCAATAAATCATTGAAAACATTGTTAATAAAATTCTTTTGAGGCCAAAATCATTTGAAAACTAGGCTATCAAGGAAAAGGATAGAAGTTCTACCTCAATATCCATGCCGATGTCCAACACCATAGTCCCGATCCGCTATACGTTAGCTTCACGGAACCACGAACAACCTTAAATATATAAACTAAGTCTATCAGTATCTAGCCTAAGATATCTTGTGTTGCTAAGCTATCTCATGGTATCCTAGTGTGCCACTTGTGTTTATAAAATCATATTGCAAGATTAAAATCTCATTCGGGGTCCAAAACAGTGAAAACGGGTGAAAACTGACAAATTCTCATGAAACCCGATCGGTCTGTCGGTTCCCCTGGTCCGGCCTGTCGAACTATGCAGTTTGGCCTACCAACCATCTGGGTTCGATCGGTCGAACTTTTCCATGTTCAGCCTACAAAAGGTATGAGTCCGGCTTGTCGGATTCATGAATCCAACCTAGAGAACATGAAGTTCGGCCTACCAAACTAGGAAAATTATGAAATTTTTTAGAATTGGGTCTCGGCCTCCCCTAGCCCAATTCTCATTTTCACATATTTTTCTCAATTCCCAGGCATGAAAAACACTTATAGATCATAGAAAAGCATAATAGAACACTTCTAAACTAGTTTAAACAAGATTTGCATAGAAAAATCCAATAAAATCCAAAAATGAGAAAAATAGAGAAAAATGAAAAATCTTGATTTAAATCCGTTTTTAATCAAACCAAGCTTACATTCGAGATATTTTAAGTTTCTCTAGCTTAGATTAAAGTTTTCTAAGCTTAAACGAACTTGGATTTCAAAATGCTAAGAAAATTAAAAAATTTTAGAAAAAGTTTCAAATTGGAAAAGTAACCTTGATTTAGTCTTTGATTCGAAGTTGTGGTTGCTAAATCATGTTCCCAAGCTTCCAATTTGTTAAAAAACCGAAGCTTGAATTCAAATTTTGAATTTGAGAGAGAAAGGAGAGAGGGCAACGAGTGAGAGGGAGAGGAAGAGAGAGAGAGCGTGAGAGGGTGAGGAAGAGAGGGAGAGTTGGAGAGATAAATAGAGAGAGAGATGGTTTTGCTGTGTGAAAACCGTGTGCCACCTACAGTTTTGCAAAACGGGATGTATTTGGCATTTGACAAATTATTTTGTTTCAAAATTCAGAACAATAAATAAGAACAAATAAAATAATCAAAAGTACTTAAAATGATTAAAATGATTAGAAATAACATTAATTTAGAAGTTTCACAAAATAGTTAGATTAAGTTTAAAATACATCATGGTGCACTAATTTACCATTTTGCATACTAATTCACCATTTTACACATTAATATCATTTAATTAATTTTTGGGGCGTTACAAAATCGCACATGATCAACTTCTAAAAAAAAATAACACAATTATCATTGGGGTGATCTCTAATAAATTTGTAAGTTTAGGTGACAAAATTGTTAAAATTAAAGGTTCAAGAGGTATGTTACAAAAAAAGAAAAAGTTCAAAAGGCACAAGTGCAGAAAAGCCAAAAAGATTCATGCATTAGAATAGACTTTTAAAATTTTTCTAAAAACATACAAGAGTCAACTCATGTTGATATAAAAATTTGTTAGTCGATTTATTTATTTACACCCATTTTGCAATAATATATCTATTGAAGCCACCAAGGTTTCTTAACAAATCGATCTTCCTTGCTATATGAATCAAATTTTCCTATCTTCAATTTTCCTTCCGGCCCTCGTTGATTATGATTTTTTTTTTCCTTCTAAAGGCGAGCGAATATAGGGTCAAAAAGCCAAAAAAAGGTCTAAAACCTATCTATATTTAAGCTACACGAGTTGGAATTGGGGGAAGGAAGAATCGTAGATTCCGAGGCTGTTATTCACAGATTGAGATTATGGAAATGTAGATGACAGATTTGAAGTGAACGGTATTCTCTTGGACATTATGACAGCTGGTTGTTCGTATATTAATTCTTTTTTTTTTGGATATGATTTTAATTCTTTTTCTTTTTCTTTTTCTTTTCTTTCTTTCTTTCTTTCCTTTCTTTTTTTTTTTTTTTTTGAAAGCTTTCAGTTGCAACAGAATTTAGTTGATTGGACCATATTACATCTTGGCGCCCCTTGTATTATTAATTAACTTCTTAATCTTGCCATAACCAATTAAATTCAGGAATTTAACTTTATTTTGTTCTGGGCTTCAACACATGGTAACGAACAAATGTTATATCTATTATGATATTAAGTTTTTGAAACTTATAAAAGTAAACTTTAATAGTATGTTTGAAAAGTGTAGTTTGAACCAAAACTTTTGACTCAAACATTATATAGTATATGAGAACTTTGCATTGAGCTCATCTTTTCTTGATATTGTAGTATGTGAGAGCTTCATACGGTAGTCAAACACACAATTAACTTTAAAATCATTTGAAATGACAATATTTGTTAATTAAATAAATAAGTGAATACATCAATAGCAAATAACAATGAAATACTAAATTTTGACATGCTTGGTGTCACGACCCGTCATTTTTTCCGAGCCGTGCTTTAATATTTCCCTTACTTACGTACTTATAAAAAGTCTTGGAATTTTTTTTTAAATAATAGTAGAGCACACATGCTTATACAAACTTTTTCCTTTTAATCATGTTTACATAAACAAACCTTCTATATACATATACAACTTTACATACTCAACATAACATTTTCAAAAGGGGTTTTGTCTTACTTGAACCATGCCATAACTTATTTTTCAACAAGTTCCAAGTTAGCTTAATGTACAAAGCATACGGAAGCATGACAATGGCGGTATCCATACCCTGACCTGCACACAGCTCATATCCGGCCGCCAGCTCATTAGTGAACTCATTTTGACCTCTTTGTGGTAATGCCTACAACATAAAATAACTAGGTGAGTTTATACTCAGTAAGTCCAAACATAGCTCACATGCATTTCCTCCTAATATGTATGATCCATTTATGCTCTCTTATGAACATTCTTTATTTTTGTCACATCTTATCCTTAACTAGGGCCTAAGTGTTTGTATCATATGCGTGCATAGGTCTTCGTAACACAGAGACCATAACACAACTTTAAACTCCCCTTGAGTCGGGAGCTGGTATGACACTTTTCTTTTCTTCTGGTGATTCATTTACTAGTCCAATTATTATAATTATTATACCATGCATGACAATATACTCACATGCTAAGTGCAAAACATATATACTTCTTTAATTGTATAATACACACAAATACATGTATTTAAACATTTTACCCAAAAACCTACTATTCTATGTTGTAGGTGGGGTTGGTACTTACTTGTATGTGCTATTATATAGACCAACTTTAGTTCCTCCTTTAGTCGTCTAATGTCCTGTTTGGCCAATTATATCGCCATTAGCCAAATTATCACTATTTATTTATGTGTCAATACAAAGTACCCATCGATTAATAGAACGGGTTGCTCTACAATTAACAACTCTGATAACCAAGGATTCAATCCTTCTCAGTTCACTTTACCTTATCATTTCTAACAAAAGGAGAAAAATTCTTACTAATTACATTTTTTTCCTTTTTCGGATGTTTCGGGTCTGTTCGGGTCATTTTGCAAAAAATGGCAATTTTGCCCTTGGTGGCCCTTTTAAAATTTCCTAAACCTGATTTGCTATTTGAACAAAAATTGTTGCTCCTTAGCCATAAAACAATAACTTAGTGTATTGGGTTTCTTATTTTGCGCTAAAAACCAAGTTTAACAGAACTTTATGATTTTACCCCGAATTTGAAAATTTTGACAATTTTGTGCCCGTGACCAAAAATAATCTTTTTAAACCATAAATCTCTATTTTTCACAAGGATTAAATCTTTCCAAAGTTCCTTACTCAAATTCCTTTTATAAAATGATGTTTTCACCCTTAAAGAAAAATTTTACAACTTTAATAAAATTTGAAAAATTTGAATCTCACAAACAGTGGCAAATTTCGATGAACCGTCAACGATACTTAACAGTTTCGTCGAGATCTACAACTTTCATGTTTAAAATTTTCTCAAATTCACACTACACAGTGGAGGCTTTTTTTCAAATATGTCGAGTTTGTGAAATTCCTTTCAATTTAGTCCTTTGTTAATTTTCACAAAAATCTACTTTAAGACAGTTCACCCACTGTTTTAATTAGGTTCCAAAACCTTTTTAGCAAATAATCTTGTATGAAAATGACAAATTCTATCCCTTTTAAAAAGAAACACAAACTTGCAAATCTTTACTTAAATTCAAAACCATATTAAACCTTAAGCATATAACCTCTAATTATTCCACTCATCACCATCACATACTTAAAAATTATATAAACATGCAACAGTCTAACCTGAATAATTACATGCCTTCTTGAAAAACAAAACAAAATAAACAACCATAAATTCAAGATTAAGGGCTAGGCGTTTAACAAGGAAAAGGTGATGAGCTTTTACACCTTCCACACCCTTGATTTTGCCAACTTCCTAGGCATGATTCATGACAAGAAAAAATCTTATCAAATTCCCCCCTTCAATTCCAAAGAACACCCTAGGGAAACTTAGAAAAAGTTTGAATCTTACCTTGAAAATTAAGAAAACCTTGAGCTTAAGGCTTGGTCCTACTTTGAACTTGCTTGGAAGAGGTTTTGTGAGGAATATGCTTTGGACAAAATTTTGAAAGGGTGATTCTTGGGGTTGCCGTGTATTGATGGGGGAAAATGGAAAAAAAAAATTGCTTACTAATGCCTTAAATCAAGATTAGCTTGTTAGATTTTTTACAGAGGTGGTGAGTCACCTTCCTAGCCATCATCAAGAGTAACCCATTAGCATATTGTGATTGGGCCACATTAGGAAGTGTGGTGGCCCAATCAAATCTCTCAAAGTGTCCCCTTTACTTTTACACAGTATAATTTTACACCATACAGTATTTTTTCTCATACTGCTATGGTAAAACCAGTGAAAAAATTATACTTAAGCAGTATAAAATATACTACTTCATCTTTGGTTCACTTTTAGACCTCAAACACAGCATTTCATATATTTTTGTTTTTACTTTAGTAGTGTGCTTACACTACGTCCTACCTCTTTTACACGGTTTTAGGGTTTTAAAATTCTCTTCTATTTTATTTATACCTTAATCATTCATTAATTTATACCACAATACTATAATTAATTGTGATATAAAATTCAGTTTATGGATTTTGTTTACAAATTTTTGAGCCTTTAGGCTCACAAAATCTATATTTAGCAATATCCAACATCGCATCGAGTCCACAATGGAATTTCCTATCAATAGTGCTCGTTTATGCATTATCATAATTTTTACAAAAATACGATTATAAGAGTAATTTCTTTAATTAAATCTAATTAAATATTAAATTTTATTAATGAATTTCCCTCGGTCATTACAACCTACCTCCTTAAAAATTTTGGTCCTTCAAAATTAGAACAATTTAGGGTAGACTTTTCTCATCTCATCATCTTGTTCCCATGTTGCTTCTTCAACTTGCTAGTTGCGACATAACACTTTGACGAGTGGTATCTTCTTGTTCCTTAATTCCTTATCTTCACGTGCCAGGATTCGAACTAGTTTCTCTTCATAGTTCAAATTTTCCTATACCTCAATTGGCTCATGTTGAAGTACATACGATGGATTAGGTGCATACTTCTTTAACATAGACACATGGAATACATTATGTACTGATGCTGTTTCAGGAGGTAAGGCTAATTTGTAGGCAACCTTGCCTACCCTTTCCAGGATTTCAAATGGTCCAATATACCTTGGACCAAGTTTTCCCTTTTTCTCGAACCTTACACCCCTTTCATTGGCGTCACCTTCAAAAAAACCATGTTCCTTACTTGAAATTCTAAACGTCTCTGTCGTCGATTTGGTGTAACTTTTTGACAACTTTGAGCAGTTTCTAGTCATTGACGCATTAATTTTACATCTTCCATTGTTTTTAGAACAAAATCCATCGTCGATAACGCCTTTTCATTGGTTTTATACCAATGCAATGGTGATCTACATCTCCTTTCGTAAAGAGCTTTATATGGAGCCATACCTATGAAGGTTTGAAAACTATTGTTGTATGCGAATTCAATCAATGGAAGTTTTCTATCCTATCCTCCATTAAAGTCTAGTACACAAGCTCTCAGCATATCTTCTAAAGTTTGAATAGTCCTCTCAGACTGACCATCTGTTTGCGGATGGAAAGCTGTACTAAAAGTTAGCTTTGTTTCCATTGCTTGATGAACACTCTTCCAAAACTTGGAGGTGAATCGGCCATCACGATCAGAGATAAAGGATTTTGGGACTCCATGATATCTTACTATTTGAGCAATGTACAATTCGGCTAGTCATTTTGTAGAACTGCTAAGTTTAATAGGCAAAAAGTTTGCAGATTTAGTCAATCTATCCACAATTACCCATAAAGCGTCGTGTCCTCCCGTAGTTTTGGGTAGTCCGGTTACAAGATCCATGGTTATCTGATCCCATTTCCATTATGGAATTTCAATCTTTTACAGTTCTCCTGATGGACGCTGGTGTTCAGCCTTCACCTTTTGACAAGTGAGACATTTACTAACAAATCGTGCAACATCATTTTTCATCCCATGCCACCAATAATGCTCCTTCAAGTCTTTGTACATCTTGGTAGCTCCTGGATGAACAGAGTATAGTGCTTCATGAGCTTCTTCTAATATTTTCCTTTTTAGTTCTTCGTCATTGGGAATGTATAACCTGTCTTTATAGCGGAGAATACCATCTTTCAAAATGCTAAACTCTACTTCCTTGTTCTCAAAGGCTTCATTTTTATACCTGAGTAATGAAGACTTTGCTTCTTGTTGTTCCTTCAAATTCTCCAAGATGATTGGTTGGAATGACAAATCAGCTAATCTTCCTGTGATAATCTCTCTTCTTGCTTCTATTAGGTCTTTTTGAAGAGGTCTTGATATCATTCGCATGGTTACAAGAGGAGACGTTGCTCTACGGCTGAGTGCGTCAGCTACTTGGTTAGCTTTTCTAGGATGATACAGGATTTCACAGTCATAATCTTTGACTAGTTTGAGCCATCTTCGTTGTCTCATATTGAGTTCTTTTTATGTGAAAATGTACTTTAGACTCTAATGGTCAATAGAAATCTCACAATTAACCTCGTATAGGTAGTGGCGCTAGATCTTCAATGCAAACACTACAGCTGCTAACTCCAAGTCGTGCGTTTGGTAGTTCTTTCATGTTCCTTTTAGTTGCCAAGATGCATACGTGATCACTTTTCTATCTTGCATGAGTACGGCTCCCAAGCCCCTTTTTGATGTGTCGTTGTAGATCATAAAATTTTCTAAGTTCGGGTCAGGTATAGTTAGTACAGGTCCGCTTGTAAGCCTTCTCTTTAGTTCCCAAAAACTCTCTTCACACTTCTTGGTCCATTCATATTTCATTGCTTTTCGAGTAAGGGCGGTGAGCGGTTCTACGAGTCTAGAAAATCCCTCCACAAAACGTTGATAATAGCTAGCTAGACTAAGAAAGCTCATGATCTCGGTAACATTTCTCAGTGTAGGCCACTTATTTAATGCTTCTACTTTAGAGGGATCAATAGAAACTCCATCTCATGACACCACATGTCTTAGAAAATGAACTTTTTCTAGCCAAAATTCACATTTCAAGAGCTTGGCAAATAGTTGATGTTTCCTCAACAACTGCAGTGTAGTCCTCAGATGTTCCTCATGATCTTGAGTAGATCAAGATATCGTCAATAAAGACGGTGACGAATTTGTCAAGATGGTTCATGAGGTCTATAAAGGCAGCTGGGGCATTAGTCAATCCAAATGGTATAACACAAAACTCATTATGCCCATATCGTGCTTGAAACGCCGTCTTTGGCAGATCCTCTTTCTTAACTTGGAGTTGGTGATATCCAGAGCGCAGGTCAATCTTTGAGAATACTGCTATTCCCTTCAATTGATCAAATATATCGTCAATTCTTAGAAGTGAATACTTGTTCTTAATCATAACTTTGTTCACTTCTCGGTAGTCGATGCACATTCGTAAGGTTCCATCTTTCTTCTTCACAAACAGGACGAGTGATCCCCATGGAGAATGGCTTGGCCGGATAAACCCTTTGTCTAGCGATTCCTGCAACTACACTTGAAGTTCCTTAAGTTCTCTGGGAGCCATGCAATATTTTAGTCTATTTTCCCCAAAATCAGATCTTCCGCTCAAATCTTTCTCTTAAATCATGAATTTACATAGCGGCATCTCTCTCTCAGATTTTGAATATGGCATCTCGTCCCAATTTAATTTTTTCCTTGTCTCAACCCGAAAAACTCATACCTAAATGTTGATCCCTTAATCTTAAACCTAGAAAAGCGCATCTTCGTTCGGTCCATACGCTGACCTCCTCCACTACCTTCGGTGAAATCCTAGCCTTATTCAAAAGTCTACGACACTAGCCCTAAATCCCCCATGGTGAGCTTCAACGGGGCAGCTGGCGGTGGGTTGTTGCCACTAGAGAGGAGTTTGTTGTTGGCTTTGGTCGTTGCCTCCAAAGTCTACGACACTAGCTCAGTCGTCTTCTCTGACCTCTCTGTCCTTCTACCTTTGTACTGCCACTAGAGAAGAGTTTGTTGCTGGATTTAGTCTAATCTCAACCGTGGCTTTACATCCTCCTTTGAGTATCGCAAATCTGGATGGTTTTTTCTCTATGACAGAGGATGGCTGCAAAATATCACTTTGAAGAATCGTCAAGATTTTTTGTGATGGATGAGGGAATATGATTGCGGGATGTTAGATGTGTAGGGAGCTTAGAGCATGATTGGACTTTCAAATTTGCTAAGAATTAATTTTTGTTTTGTTCTTTTTTTTTTATGAAATTAAGTTGATTGAGTTTTCATTATTGTGAATATTTATTTAATCTATTGGATATTTTGAGTTTTTTGGGCTGATGAATATTGATCTTGTAAACCAAAAAAAGTATGGTAAAGAGTTTTTTTTTAATCTGTTTTGGGAATGAAAAGAAAATTCATTCCATTATAAGTTTAACCTAAAAAATCAACGATGTTTTTGCGCTTTCGTATAACAGGTTTACAAGTAGGCATGGTGGACTAGGGAAGAAGAAAATCAAATCTTTAGTTATTAGCAAATAAGAAGATCTTTTTTTTAAGAAGAAGATTTGGGTTTTGAAGAAGTAAAAATTTGGTTTGTTTTCTTCATAGAACTTGTGTTGTTGTGTTTGCCATAATTCACATAGAAATACTGATAGCAATACAAGGGAAGAATTCTAAAATATATATATGTGTGTGTGTGGGGTTGGTTATACTTTTTTCTTTTTCTTTTTTATATTAATAGGTATCGAATCAGACGTGGGAGGGTTTGTTTTAATATAACACTTTATCTTTGCTTTTATTATGGATTCAAATCTAAGGATAACATAATACCTTAGGATCATTCTTTACCAGTTAACAATAAATTTGTTCACCGCCATAGTCCTCCCAATGAAAAAAGCATCCTCTCCTTTTTTTAAAAAATAAAAATAAAAAAATCTCACCATCCTATATGTGCATACATTTCTTTCTATTTTCTTTTAATACTAATTCTTGTCAAATACATTTCTTTCTATTTTTTATTTCACTTTCCTATTTACACAGACGATTCTTTCTAGTTTCCTTTATTATTAATTCTTACCATATATGATAAGACTGATAATTTGACCGAAATCTAAGAGAAACTACAAAAATTAAAGGTAATTTTCTTTGGACTTTACTTTCATAAAGCCTAAGTGCTGGCTAATTTACCACACAAAATTAAAATTAATAATAATAATAAAAAGCTTCTACCCCTCCCGTCACGGCACATGCACCTTGGAAAAGCTGGCTATTTCTTTCGGGGGAGAAAAAAATCTCCTTTGAAAAGAGAAAAAACCCTCGGCCAATAC
The DNA here is from genome assembly GCA_025403435.1 of Artocarpus heterophyllus. Lineage (NCBI taxonomy): Eukaryota > Viridiplantae > Streptophyta > Magnoliopsida > Rosales > Moraceae > Artocarpus > Artocarpus heterophyllus. The sequence continues at coordinate 21,617,143 of CM046335.1, forward strand.
TTATTTCTCCAAGAGAAAACACTCTAGTAGGACTTCTAAAAAAACAGAATCAGTATAGTCTTAAACAAAAAAAAAAGGGCAACTTATAAGAATACCCCAAATACATCACCTTATTAAAAAGATATTTTAATAAAATATTTATTAAAACTATCTCTTTATTAAAAGTTAAGGATTTATTAAAAGGCCAACTTATCTTTTCTTTAGAAATAAAACTTGACAGAGTTTGTCAAAAAGAGAACCTGACCAGGTTCTTTATAGTTATAACAGGATGCTAGATTGTAACATGTCAAGTTTTAACTTAGAACCTATCAGATTGTAATATTCTTTTTGAAACAAAAAAATACCAACTACCTTTGTTGTCGACGCAGGTACGAGGCTGTAACTTGTGAGATTTCAACTTAGAACCTACTAGATTCTAACATATTTTTTTTAAAACAAAAAAAGGCCAACAACTTTTAGTCATCGATGCGGAGTGCCGGAGCATAATAGAACAAGCCACGTTCCATCTAGGATCTGTTGGGTTTTAACATAAAACTTGCTAAATTCCATTTAAAAAATTATCAAAACCGTTAGATTTCAGGTCATTTGAAAAAATGACTTTAAGAAAAAATCATTTTGTACAACTGATATTTTTTTTATAATTTTTAAATGCTAAAAAATATGATTTTTTGGTATAAAAACTGCTTCAGTTTTTTTTTCACTCTGTTGAAGTTGTTCTTCTCGTTAGAGTTATTTTTATATTTTTTTAAAAAAAACTAAGATAATTTTTCTATCTAAAAAAATGTATTTTTTTTTTTAAATCATTCCCTCGATTAAAATTTTTTTTTTGCCCTTTTTTTTAAATTCTTCCCTAGATTTCGCATCAAAAGCCACCGGATTCTAATACGAAACGCGCCGGATTTTGTTCATAAAATCGCAAGAACTGCTAGAATGCAACCTTGAACTTGCTGAAACCACCAGATTCCATCTCTGAGCCTGCAAGGTTCGAACGTTAAAAAAAACAAACAAAGAGCAGATCAAGTAAAAAATACAACCAGATCACTCGCCCTAACCAAAAAACCATCCAATCAAGGACACATTCAACAAGATAACAAAAATAACAAAAAGAAAAAAAAGTAAAATTCGATCTCAAATCTCAATTCTCAAATCATACTTGCTGGTGATGAAGCTGATGAACTCAGAAACATGTTCATGAACAGTCTCCAAAAGACTTTAAAAAAACTTGAACAAAATGCTTATTACAAACACAACCAATTCCAACTTAAACATAACAATTCAATCAAAGCGGCTATGAACCTTGTGCTTCTCCTTACTGCTTTGATCGACGAGTGTGAGCTCGAAGAGTGCTCAACGTTGGTGCCTTCGCTGATGAGTGCGATGAAGATAGAAATGTAGGCGAAGCTGTTCTCCGGGTTCTTGTCATCGGGGTAGAAGTAAATCACCCGTTGGTAACCTCCGTGAACTTGTGTGAGGTCTTCACCATCTCCATCACCGACCGCGAGCTCATCAGCGGAACAACGTCATCAGATCTTCTTCCGCCATCGATGATCTAAACCTCTCGGATTGGAGAAGTCACCAACGCTAGAGAAGATGGCCAGATCCCATAGCAATGAAATCGGATGTCGAGCCGCTTCGTCTTTGACGGTGACACTGTCGAGGTAGACGAAGTCGAAGTTTTTCTTTTTGGTTGGTGATTCGCTCTCCTCGCGATGGGATGATCTTCGATCTGGCTTTGATTTTTGGACGGAGAAGACCAGGGAGAGAGGATGGCTGGAAGAACAGAGAGACAGAGGAAGAGAGAGAGATGAGGCACAGAGAAGCGAGAACGAGAAGGAAGATTTTGACAATAGGGCCAAAAAAAAAAAAAAATAATTGGGTAAATGATTTTTTTTTTGAATCAAAAAAATATTTTTTTATGCAGGTAAATTGTCTTTATTTTTTTTAAAAAATAAAAAAATAACTGTAGCAGAATAAAAAATCTCAACAGGATGAAAAAAAAAACTGTAACCGTTTTGATGTATAAAAAATCTTTTTTTTATGTCAAAAACTGTAAAAAAAAAAAGACCATTTACCCAAAAAAAATTTCCCAAGAGGCCCTTTTTAAAAATCCTCCCATAGAGAAAGAGTATAGGAGGTTGAAAGGAAAAAAAGGAGAAAGAGAGAGGCAGATAAGGAGAGAATAGGGATTTTATAGAGTGAATCACAATAGGAATTGAGTAAAATTGTAATTAGTATTTTAAAAAATAAAATACAAAAACGGACACTATTAAAAAGACAAAAGTGAAAAGACAAATTTATTAAGTGGTGTGTTTTAAGGGCATTTCATGTTTTTTTCTCAGAAAACAATTACAAGGCCGTTTGGTAGACGAATTAAATTGTATTAATTAGGAATATTTTGATTTGAGTTGTGTATTTTAAATTACTATATGAATTGGTGTTTGAATGTGTAGCTAATGCATTAATTTTAATAGAATATAAAATTAAAATTTATGTTTAGATATATAGTAGAAAAAGTTTTTGATTTGTTAACTAATAAAAATCTTAATATTCATGATATTAAAAATAGAGTTAATTATAAAAATTCCCTATGAACTATACTCTTTGTAATACTTTGTCCTCCAAACTTTAAAATATAACATTTGTTTTTTCTAAAGTATGAACTATTAACAAAAATGGTCATTTTGTTCAAATCTTTGCGACAAATTGACAAACAATTTTAAAATTAAGGGCAATTTAGTAATCCTAGTTATAAAAACAAAAAAAAAAATAAAACTATAGTAGAAATAGTCTTTATTGATGATTAAGAACAAAAAAAAAAAAAAAAAAAAAAAACCTACTACTATCAAGATCCCTCCTTTTTGTTGATATACTGAAATTTTTTTAAGAATTTTATTAACTTTTTTTTACACTCAAATATTATTTTGAAATTTTAAAAGGTATAAATACTAATAAAAACTTCAAAAATATGAAAGAAATTTTATTAATGCTATTAGAGTTTTTGTTTTCTCCTTGAAAATTTTGTGTTATATTTTTTTGTTATATTGAATATATTTATGTTACAACTTTTTTCATTTCACTAATATATATATATATATATACATATATATATAACTTATAAAAATTTCAAAATACTTTTTGAGTGTAAAAAAATAAAATTTTGAAAAAAATTTTGGTATATCAACAAAGAAGGATTCTAATGGTATAATGGTTTTAATTTTTTTAATCATCAATAAAGACTATTTTTATTATAGTTTTAATTTTTATAATTATTTTTATAACTATAAATGCTAAAGTACCCTTAACTCTATAATAATTTGTCAATTTTTCATTAACATTCTAACAAAAGACCATTTTTACTAACGGTTCAAATTTAAGGAGAAATGGATGTTACGTTTTTTTAAATTCGAGAGTAAAGACTTACAAAGACTATAATGCAGGAGAAATTTTTGTAACTATTTATTCATCTCTTTATGATGAATGTAATAAAAAAAGAATTGTCTCAATAGAATATCATTATATTTTTTTCCTCAATTATAGGAAAGAAAATTTAAAACATATATAATATTATACTATAACATTTAGATTCAAATCTTATAATTTTAAAGGATGCCAAAACTTAAATTTTACACTCAAAACTCAATTAAGATTCAAATATTGATACCATAAAAAAGTATCCAAGTTGAATCTAAATTTAAAATCTAAAAAGTAAAATTTATCTATAAAATAGACAAATTATAGTATAAAACTTTAAATAACTATAATATTTTAAAATAAAATTATCTAAACTATTGATTTAAACTTTTCTCTTAATCATCTTAATAGTAATAAATTAAATTATTGTTCAAACGACGAAAGTTGGAACAGATTTTGTGCAATCTAAACACCTTTATTTAATTCAAAAATGAGGACTTGACGAAGACCAACAAAGGGGGGAAAAAGTATCTAAAGCAAGACCTGCCAGCTGTATCTAAAGCAATGTTTCATAGTACGCCTCCACTTTATTTCGCATCGTCAAAAGGCCAAATTCATGTTATTGATAACAAGACCACATGAAACGAGTTCGCTTAAAAAACAAAAAATATAAAAGTACATAAAAAGTAATAAACTTTGTTTTATGCGCATAAATGCCTTCACAAGTACAAAGAACCATAACAGAACCCTAGCAACACGGGGCCAAAATGAGCAATTAAAATTAAAAGAAAATTTTTTCTGTAACCTGAATGAAACCAGATGACCAAAATTTGTGCATATTATACAGAATTTATGAACTGAACCAGGCAAAAAAAAGGATAAATTAACAAATGATTAAATTGTAAGAATAAATTACCGATAATCAAGAACACAGAACCGTCGCAGATGGATAATTTAGAGTATAAATAAATCGAGCAAAACACAATGTTTAAGTCTCAAAAAGAAAAAGTAAATAACATTACACTCAGACAAACACAACATACAGCTAAAATATATAAAGATGATAGAAACAGATGTCGATCTACAACTCTACATGCCCAAAACGGCGGCGGCGCAGAGAGCGACTGCGACCGGACCGGAAACAGAGAATCTGTTGAGAGCGGCACCGTTCTCCGACGGAGCAGGGGCTTCGGAAGGCGGAGAGGAGATAGTCGACGGAGGAGTCGCCGGAGACGGAGAAGTTGCCGGAGAAGCAGGAGTAGAGGACGGAGGAGGAGCTGGCGGGGTGGTCAATGTCGCAGGCGGAGGCGAAGCTGCGGGAGGAGAGGTAGTGGTCGACGGAGAAGGCGCGGAGACAGGAGTTTTGGCTGAAGGAGACGGCGGAGAAGAAGCCGGAGGACTCGATGATGGAGCCGATCTGGTCGGAGACGAAGCCGGAGACTGAGCAATAGTCGAGCTTACAAACAGTATGGCGATTATGAGAGTGGCGACGATTGCGCTGGAGTGAGCCATTGCAGAGAGAGAGAGTCTAGAGAGAGAAAGTGAGAAAGAGAACAGCGGAGAAGGCGATTCGTTTGTCTGGGAACGGAAACAAGCGAGAGGAAGCGGAATTTAAAGGGAGAGTGGTAGTAGGTGGACATCGAGTCAACTCAGCCGAGTCCCAACGAGTACGTCCTTCTTTAAGCGCAAAATGCAAATCGTCTGATTGCCTAAAATTTCGGAACTTGTATCTCAAGGCAGATCCGACGATGGAGGATCAACATTGTTAATACGTGGCGTGATTTGGACGGTGATTGAGTAGCTAACTGGGGCAAATCTTTTTGGTCTTCTTCGTGCTCGACCACAAAGTTACAGTTGTCTGATTAATCCTCGACCGTACGCGTGGTGTGGATTTCGAATATTTTGTTAAGGTAAAGTGTACAATTAATTAGTTTTTAACTATGTACACATAAATATATGGATTTTTTTACTTTTTTTAAATAACGGTCGATAGTGGAAGGAACGTTTTGGGTTTTGGACAACGGGCATCGACGGGAGGACCACTTATTTGGAAGCATGACACACACGTTATTGCTTTTTTGTCCAAGGTGTTCCTGGAAGTCTTGCCTGTTTTTGATTTGGAACAGTTGTGTAGGGCCTCCAGAGTGCAAACTTTCAATTTCAAAAGTAAAACTTGGCATTATTTTTTTTTTCCTTTTTTTTGTTTTATTATTTCTAATATTATTAATTGCCATGATGGAAAGAAAATAAAATGAAAAAAATATTTACTTTTGGTGAGAAAGATAGAGCGACGGATATGATTCTTATTTTTGTTGTGTTTGGTATGAATTTTTTTTTTCATCTTTTTTTTTTTATTGAAAGATATTGAACGATATCATCTTGCAGCTAATTTATTAAACTTTTCTTCTTCTTTTTTTTTTTACCAAACATTCATGAGTTCCAGAATTAAAAAAAAAAATTCAATATATAGCGAAAATTGATTATCAAAACAAATCATATTAATTTAGTTTCACATAAAAAAATAGATTCATTCGTTTTGTTTGATTGATGATTTTTCAAACTAATAGAGTGTTTGAAAAGGTGATGGGAACCAATAGTGGGAACCACTTTTACTGTAGCATGTGAGAGTTTTATACTATAACACTTTTTTTTTTATTGTTACTGTCGCATGTGAGAGCTTTATACTGTTTATAACTAAAATCATGGTAGGAACTGAATGGCTCTCACCACTGTCAAACACCCTCTAAAGAAGTGAACACTAGATTGTGCACGATTCGACCATGGGCTCGACACATTTTCAACAGAACCCACCCAACCTTGTTCCATTGAAGCTCAATCAAATAACCCCAATCAAAGAATCATGTGTGTCACGTGTTTGGCGAGGCAGAGGGTGGATCGTGCCTTACACAATCCAAGGTTTATGGGTATGAAATTAGGAAGTTGCCATTACGAAATCAGCCAATCTGAGATTTATGGGTATGACTAAATTAGGAATATTTGGAAAAGAAAGATGACACAGAATGAGTGCTACTCATTCTAATTTGGAAAGACAGATAATCCCATTATTCAATTGATTTATCACAATTAATTGTAAAAGGACTATAAATAAGAAAATAAACTTCCAAAAAATAGTTGTGTTTGGCAGTGGTAGTCTATACTATTTTTTTCAGTTATAAACAACGTAAGGTTCTCACATATTACAATAACAATAAAAAAAATCACTACAGTGTAGAGCTCTCACATGAAAAGTTCTAACCAACGATTCTCATCATTATGCCAAATATACTATAATCTCGTATTGAGCAATTGGCCCGGTATTCTCATTCAATATAGTGAAAAAAATACTCCAAACACCAATGTGGACATAAAATTGAGAGTAAATCACTCTAATTCTTTATGTTATTTAATTTGCTGCATTTTATTCCCTATTTGGCCTGAGTGATTGATCCTTGATGAGACCTGTCACGCCCCGGAGTACGGGAGGTGACGTGGCAGAATATTTAGATTAATTAAAAGAGAATTTAACTAAAAACCGAGAGTTTGAGAATCCAATTAAGTAAGAGATAAAGAGATTTTCCACCACATTTTATAAAAGAATTTATAAATATTAAGCAAATAATAATAATAAAATAAAAACCGCGAATATGGGTTCCACAACCCACAACTTGTGCACACACATGGATCTGACAATATCACAAATACAATTACAGTCCAAGTACAAATAAAGTTAAGTCTTACATGCCTTGATTAATAAATACAGAATGTAAATAAATTCTCCTATTGCTCCTGAGTTCGGTCCGAAGAATCTTCTCCAAACCTAAATGGGAAACCACCTAGAAGGGGGGGGGGAATTTAAAACAGATAAAACGTGAGCGAAAGGCTCAGTAGGACTAAGTTTTTATAAAATAATTTAATGCAAAGAAACATAACATTATCAGGAGTTATACAGAAAAGGAACTTGAATAAATAAATAAATAAATTGAGTAGAACCGTTCTGACACAGAACAGTCTACTCGTCAAATCAAAACACCAGTTTACTTTTACCTAGGCAAACCATGAAATCACCACCGTAGTGGCCCAGCTGGGTTTCGGGACCTGCCCCCAAGGTCGATCGCCACACGACCCGATCTCTGATATGGCATCATGCCTTAGTGTTTATTGTCATTGTCATTCAAAACCCAATTACCGAGTGTTGTCAATTACATTCATTATGAAATTCATTTCATGTCACGGTATATTAAAATATAACCGATAAAATCATTTTCAAACAACCGTTGAAAACATTTTGATAGAAATCATTTTCAAAGCCAAATCATTTCAAAACCAGGCCACCAAAGAAATAGGATAGAAGTCCTACCTCAGTACTCGTGCCGGTACCCCACACCGTAATCCCGATCCGCTATACGTTAGCTCCACGGAACCACGAACAATCCTAGATACAAACTAAGTCGATCAATATCTAGTTCGAAACATTCTATGTTACTAAATCATTTCATGATGTCCTAGTGTGCCATTTGTATCATTAAAATCATCCTATAAGGTTGGGATTTAAATTAGGGTTCAAAACAGTGAAATCGGGTAAAAATCACAAAATTTTCCATGCCTCGGTCGGCCTGCCGGACGCCCTGCTTCGGCCTGCCGAACTGCACAGTTCGGCCTGCCGGAAACGAGGTTCGGCCTGCCGAACATTTCCCCAGATTTGGCCTGCCGGTCGGAAGAACACCGGCCTGCCGATCATCACTCCGGCCTGCCGAACATGAACTTCGGCCTGCCGAACTGGGAAGATCCAGAAATCCCAGCCACGGGTTTCTCGATCCCCAAAATCCAAATCTTGTTTCTAACCTGTTTTTCTCAAATCCCAGGCATGAAAAACAACTATAATTGATAGAAAAACATTCTAGAACACGTTTGGGATCATTTAAACAACATTTAAACTCGAAATCCTCAAAAATCCGAAAATGAGAAAAAGAGGAGAAAAATTAAAATCTTGAATCCAATCCGTTTTTCTTCAATCTTGGCTTAGATTCTAGTTGTTCTAAGTTCATTTAACACAAATCCACGGTTTTCTAAGCTAAAACAAACTTAGATTTCAAAAACACACAAAATTGGAAATTTTGTAAAAAGTTTAGAAATTTTGAATCTAACCTCGAATCGAAGCTTCAATCCGCGTTCTCGGTTGCCGAATCACGTCCCCGAGCTTCCTCCTTGCTGTTCCGAAGCTTGGATTCGAATGGAGTTCAAAAATTTTTGAAAGAGATTGAGAGAGAGAGGGAGCTGCCGAGAGAGAGAGAAGAGAGAGAGAGTTGAACGTGAGAGTGAGGAGAGAGAGAGAGAAGAGAGAAATAAATAGAGAAAATCGGTGGGCGGTTTTACTGTGCGAAAACCATGTGCCGCCCACGGTTTTGTAAAACGGAGTATTTTTAACATTTTACAAATTGTTGTGTTTTAAAACTCAAAACATCATTTTAAATCAACAAGAAATCTTTTGAACACATCAATTTAACAAAACAACCAAAAACTAAAAATCCAACCAAATAATCTAATTAAAGTTAAAACTTTAATTATGGCACACTAATTCATCATTTACATTACATTAATGTTAAATAAATTTCGGGACGTTACAGCTCTCCACCCCTAAAAGAAATTTCGTCCTCGAAATTTACAACTCATCTCAAAAACAAAACAAATGCGGATATAACTCCCGCATACCCGACTCTAGTTCCCAAGTGGCTTCATCAACCCCGTGATGCTGCCACACGACCTTTACCAACGGTATCTCACGACGACGCAAGCTAATCACTTTCCGACCGATGATCTGAATCGGCACTTCTTCGTACGTCGTATCCTCCTGAACCTGCACATCGCGAAACGAGACTATCTTATCCTGCCCAGGTGGACACTTCCTAAGCATAGACACATGAAACACATCGTGCACATGAGAAAGTTCGGGCGGAAGATCAAGCCGATAAGCGACCACACCAACACGCTGAGTGATCTCGAACGGCCCAATATACCTCGGCGCGAGTTTCCCACTCACTCCGAACCGCATAGTTCCCTTACGAGGTGACACCCTCAAGAGAACAAAATCTCCAACCGCGAATTCTAAAGGTCTACGTCTCCTATCCGCGTAGCTCTTCTGCCGACTCTGAGCTGCTCTCAATCGATCCCGAATTACCACGACTTTCTCGTTGCTGTCACGAATCTCATCTGGCCCAAGAATAACTCTATCTTCCGGCTCGGCCCAACACACAGGTGACCGACACGGTCGCCCATACAACGCCTCAAATGGTGCCATGCCGATACTCGCCTGATAACTGTTGTTGTACGCGAACTCCGCCAAATGCAAATATTGCTTCCAATTCCTGCCGAAGTCCAACGCACAAGCACGCAACATATTCTCGAGAACCTGAATAACCCGCTCAGACTGCCCATCAGTCTGAGGATGAAACGCCGTACTGAAGTTCAAATCCGTACCCAAAGCCTCCTGAAAACTCCTCCAGTACTTAGCATTAAACCTGGTGTCTCGATCAGAGGTGATGGACAAAGGAACCCCATGCAACCTCACAATGTTCTGCATATACAACTCCCCGAGAATCTTCCTGGAACACGTCGACCTAAACGGAATGAAATGCGCCGATTTCGTCAACCTGTCGACTATAACCCAAACTGCATCATGCCGCTGCTCCGTCCTCGGCAAACCTATGAGGAAATCCATCGTCACATGCTCCCATTTCCACCCTGGAATAGGAAGCGGCTGAAGCTGACCTGCAGGCTTCTGATGCTCAGCTTTCACCTGGAGACACGTCGAACACTTGGCCACATACTCTCGAACATCTTTCTTCATGCCTCTCCACCAATAGTGCCTCTTCAAATCACGATACATCTTGGTGCTCCCCGGATGAATAGCGAATTGAGACCTATGAGCTTCGTCTAGAACGACTTTCGTCACCTCGGCGATAACTGGAACTGCAAGACGCTCCCGGAAGTACAACGATCCATCTACATGCACGCTCCATTCCTCGAACTGCTCCCCGTTCTGAATCCGCGACCAAATCCCCTGCAAATGTCGATCCTGCCACTGACCTTGCTTCACCATCCGAACAAGAGCTGGAGTCGCTTCCACATGATACAACAAAACTCGATCACCGTCTTCATGATACTGTAGCCGATACTCACTCACTGTCGCATCCCTGCTCCAGTCCTCAAAAATCAAACAAGCGAGAATCCCTGAAGACTTCCTGCTAAGCGCGTCCGCGACCACATTAGCTTTTCCGGGATGATACTGCAACGCGAAATCATAATCCTCCATGTACTCCACCCATCTACGCTGCCTCAAGTTGAGATCCCTCTGAGTGAACAAATGCCTCAAACTCTTATGATCGGAGAAGACCTGAAACGATGCTCCATACAAGTAACACCTCCAAATCTTCAGTGCGTAGATCACCGCTGCCAGCTCTAAATCATGAGTAGGATAATTCCGCTCGTGAGGTCGTAGCTATCTCGATCCGTATGCAACCACACGTCCATGCTGCATCAACACGCATCCAAGTCTGCGCCCTGAAGCATCCGCATAAACCTCATATGGCTCGTCACTACTAGGAATAACTAATACTGGAGCTGAAGTCAACCGGTTCTTCAATTCCTGAAAAACAGACTCACAGTCTTCATCCCACTCAAACCTGACATTTTTCTTGGTCAACCTCGTCAACGGAGCTGCAATCTTCGAAAAGTCCTTTACAAATTTCCTGTAATATCCAGCAAGACCTAAGAAGCTGCGAATCTCCGCTACATTCCTTGGTCGTTCCCACTCCAATATAGCTTCAATCTTGGACGGATCCACTGAAATACCATGCTCCGAGATGACATGACCCAGAAACTTGACCTCGATCAACCAGAACTCACACTTTTCCCTCTTAGCATACAACTGGTGCTCCCGCAGAGTCTGAAGCACGATCCGAAGATGCTGCTCATGCTCCTCCCATGTCTTAGAATACACAAGAATATCATCGATGAACACGATCACAAACTGATCCAGATACAGCCTAAATATCCTGTTCATCAAATCCATAAAAGCTGCTGGAGCATTCGTCAACCCAAAAGACATAACCAAAAACTCGAAGTGCCTATACCGAGTCCTAAAAGCTGTCTTGGGAATGTCCTCTTCCTTGATTCTGAGCTGATGATAACCTGACCGCAAATCAATCTTCGAGAAGTATCGCGAACCTCCCAACTGATCAAATAGCTCATCAATCCTAGGCAAGGGATACTTGTTCTTCACCGTAACACGATTCAACTGCCGATAATCCATACATAACCTGAGAGTCCCATCGTGCTTCTTAGCGAACAAAACAGGTGCTCCCCACGGAGATGTGCTATTCCGAATATATCCTTTATCAGCAAGCTCCTGAAGTTGCTTCCTCAATTCCTTCATTTCTGCCGGCGCCATCCGATAAGGTGCCATAGAAATCGGTGATGTCCCTGGAAACAACTCGATACCAAACTCAATCTCCCGATGTGGTGGTAATCCTGATAACTCGTCGGGGAAGACATCCTCGAACTCACCAACCACCGGAATCGCTACACCACTACTCGAAACATAGGGCTCGCAATCTAGATTGGCAAGAAAAGAAAAACAATCTAGATTCCTTCGCCCTCCTAGACATGACTTCATGAGACGTTCACTCATTAGCCAATCACCACCACCCTGGTAAGTGATTACCGTCCCCCTATCAGACACTAGGGTCACTTTTCTAAGTTGGCAGTCCACAATTGCACTATACCTGGACAACCAGTCCATCCCTAAGATCACATCATAGGAACTCATGGGGAGTACAATCAAATCACTTTTCAAAATCTCATCCCCAATCTTTATTTTACATGATTTACACATACAATTCACACACACCCGCCCCAAAGGAGAAGTTATAACTAGGGGTTCATTAAACTCTTCTACTTCTAATCCCAAGGCATGTACAAAAGAGCTCGAAATGAGAGAATGAGAGGCACCGGTATCAAATAAAACGCGAGCTAGAGATCTAGAAACCAAAACCATACCATCGACAACCGCGTTACCAATCTGAGAATCTGACCCTCCAGATGCCATTGCATGAACCTGCACTGGCGCCTTCCCTTTTCCTCTACCGACATTGCTGGGTCCTGCATTACTCGGCCAATACTGCTGAGATGGAGATGACTGCACACTACCTGTACTCGGAGCTCTATACTGAGGAACACTGCGCTGAAAATACTGCGGCTGCTGTCCTCGTGCCGGATATGAGAATTGCTGAGGAGAAAACTGCGGATACTGCAACTGCGGGTACTGCGGAGGCGGAGGTAGGGTCTGAGGCTGAGGCTGAGACGAACGACTGGCATCCTCCCCGGTCTGCGATCCAAGACGAGCACTCCTGATCGGGCAATTCCTCTTGATGTGTCCGGGCTGCTGACAGAAATGACAATGAAAGCTGTAGGGATTGCTACGCCCGCTGCCAGACGAACTGCTACTGCCACTGGTCGCACCGCCTTGCTTGCCTTTCCCCAGAGCTGGACGACTACTGGTGCTCTTCCTGCCACTCCTCTGCGGTCCTCCTGAAGCCTTGGCTCGGTCCTCACAATACTGCACGTAATCATTCTCTACGGAGATCGCCGACGACACAAGCTCTCCGAAACCCCTAAGCCGTAGAGCAACCAACTGTCGCCGAATAGGAGCCTTGAGTCCTTCCTGGAACTTGATGCATTTCTCGCGCTCCGATGCCATAGCTGATGGAGCAAACCTAGCCAACTCGCTAAACTTTGCCTCGTACTCCCGAACTGACATATCACCCTGCTGCAATCTATAAAACTCAGCTGCCTTTTGATCTCTATATCCCTGCGGAAAATACCGATCATAGAACAGATCCTCGAACTTGTCCCAACCGATATCGCCACCGCGCTCCAGACGCTTAGTTTGTTTCCACCAGGTGTTAGCGCCACCCTCGAGCTTATACGTCGCAAACTCCACACGATACTCCTCAGGCACACAAAGAGTATCAAGATGCTTCAAGATCGAATCCAACCAATACTCTGCTATCTGCGGATCCCCATTGCCATCAAAAGTCAGAATAGACGCCCGCCGAAATTCCTTAAAGAAAGCATGCCGACTACCAACACTGGAGTCTTCCGGTCTAGTCCTGGCTGCCATCTGTCGGAAAGCCGCAATCATAGACCTCATCAGGCCCTTATCATTTCCGAACTCGGCGTCAGCTGTCGAACGACATCTAGGTGCCATTCTCTCACTTCTGAAAACAAAATTTGGACTGTCAGAGGTATTTCATTGTCAAACCTATGTGTGCACAATTCCCAAGGTTCATAACCTTGAGCTCTGATACCATTCTGTCACGCTCCGGAGTACGGGAGGTGACGTGGCGGAATATTTAGATTAATTAAAAGAGAATTTAACTAAAAACCGAGAGTTTGAGAATCCAATTAAGTAAGAGATAAAGAGATTTTCCACCACATTTTATAAAAAGAATTTATAAATATTAAGCAAATAATAATAATAAAATAAAAACCGCGAATATGGGTTCCACAACCCACAACTTGTGCACACACATGGATCTGACAATATCACAAATACAATTACAGTCCAAGTACAAATAAAGTTAAGTCTTACATGCCTTGATTAATAAATACAGAATGTAAATAAATTCTCCTATTGCTCCTGAGTTCGGTCCGAAGAATCTTCTCCAAACCTAAATGGGAAACCACCTAGAAGGGGGGGGAATTTAAAACAGATAAAACGTGAGCGAAAGGCTCAGTAGGACTAAGTTTTTATAAAATAATTTAATGCAAAGAAACATAACATTATCAGGAGTTATACAGAAAAGGAACTTGAATAAATAAATAAATAAATTGAGTAGAACCGTTCTGACACAGAACAGTCTACTCGTCAAATCAAAACACCAGTTTACTTTTACCAAGGCAAACCATGAAATCACCACCATAGTGGCCCAGCTGGGTTTCGGGACCTGCCCCCAAGGTCGATCGCCACACGACCCGATCTCTGATATGGCATCATGCCTTAGTGTTTATTGTCATTGTCATTCAAAACCCAATTACCGAGTGTTGTCAATTACATTCATTATGAAATTCATTTCATGTCACGGTATATTAAAATATAACCGATAAAATCATTTTCAAACAACCGTTGAAAACATTTTGATAGAAATCATTTTCAAAGCCAAATCATTTCAAAACCAGCCCACCAAAGAAATAGGATAGAAGTCCTACCTCAGTACTCGTGCCGGTACCCCACACCGTAATCCCGATCCGCTATACGTTAGCTCCACGAAACCACAAACAATCCTAGATACAAACTAAGTCGATCAATATCTAGTTCGAAACATTCTATGTTACTAAATCATTTCATGATGTCCTAGTGTGCCATTTGTATCATTAAAATCATCCTATAAGGTTGGGATTTAAATTAGGGTTCAAAACAGTGAAATCGGGTAAAAATCACAAAATTTTCCATGCCTCGGTCGGCCTGCCGGACGCCCTGCTTCAGCCTGCCGAACTGCACAGTTCGGCCTGCCGGAAACGAGGTTCGGCCTGCCGAACATTTCCCCAGATTCGGCCTGCCGGTTGGAAGAACACCGGCCTGCCGATCATCACTCCGGCCTGCCGAACATGAACTTCGGCCTGCCGAACTGGGAAGATCCAGAAATCCCAGCCACGGGTTTCTCGATCCCCAAAATCCAAATCTTGTTTCTAACCTGTTTTTCTCAAATCCCAGGCATGAAAAACAACTATAATTGATAGAAAAACATTCTAGAACACGTTTGGGATCATTTAAACAACATTTAAACTCGAAATCCTCAAAAATCCGAAAATGAGAAAAAGAGGAGAAAAATGAAAATCTTGAATCCAATCCGTTTTTCTTCAATCTTGGCTTAGATTCTAGTTGTTCTAAGTTCATTTAACACAAATCCACGGTTTTCTAAGCTAAAACAAACTTAGATTTCAAAAACACACAAAATTGAAAATTTTGTAAAAAGTTTAGAAATTTCGAATCTAACCTCGAATCGAAGCTTCAATCCGCGTTCTCGGTTGCCGAATCACGTCCCCGAGCTTCCTCCTTGCTGTTCCGAAGCTTGGATTCGAATGGAGTTCAAAATTTTTTGAAAGAGATTGAGAGAGAGAGGGAGCTGCCGAGAGAGAGAGAAGAGAGAGAGAGTTGAACGTGAGAGTGAGGAGAGAGAGAGAGAAGAGAGAAATAAATAGAGAAAATCGGTGGGCGGTTTTACTGTGCGAAAACCATGTGCTGCCCACGGTTTTGTAAAACGGAGTATTTTTAACATTTTACAAATTGTTGTGTTTTAAAACTCAAAACATCATTTTAAATCAACAAGAAATCTTTTGAACACATCAATTTAACAAAACAACCAAAAACTAAAAATCCAACCAAATAATCTAATTAAAGTTAAAACTTTAATTATGGCACACTAATTCATCATTTACATTACATTAATGTTAAATAAATTTCGAGACGTTACAAGACCAATTTCTTGTAGGTTTTCTGCTAGTGCTTCCCATTGGTAGAGTTACATGGATCCTCACCAACTTATCATTTACGGTCATGTTGGCCGGCGTTGATTGTCTTGTACACATCGTTGGGATCTTTTAAGTTTTTAATGTAATAATGACGATGCTTTTTGTCAAGTAAGACTTGTTTTGTAATAATAAAGTTGATCTTTGCACCTATCAATTTTGTTGGTGTCTCACCCATTTGAGTTGTAACTAGATTATTTATTTCTAGATTATTTAACTAGATTATTTATTTCTATATCGTGTCACTTGTGTTCCTAAGATTTGTTTTTTTTTTTTTTTTTGAAAAAGCTTTGATTGTGTTTGATAATATGTGCTGGGTCTTTGTTATTGGGTCTTGACATTTGTATTTGTCTTTGTGCTTTTATTTTATTCATAGAACTAGTCAATTTTCATGGCCGAATTCTATTTTAAATGGTGGTAATTTTGAGACTTTTTTTTTTTTTTTTTTTTGTATATATGTTGTTTGATTTTATACGAAATTTTACCACTATTTTTTTTTTGCAAAAAATTTTTCCACTAAAAAACATTGAACATAATAATCTCTCACATTACTGCTCATTATTTTGACTGATAGATAGCTTTATCGAAAAAGAAAACAAATCCTTTTTTTTTCCCTTCAAATTTTAAGATGACAATGATTTGAAAGAAAATAATACTTGATCTAAATATTGAAATAGGGGTATCTAATTCAATGTGAGGCTGAGTAATAATAATCAATAGTAACATTCCCAGTCAACAATCAACGCCAACGACGGAATCGATTCTTACGATATAGAAAAAGAATCAAACAAACACCACGTAGAGAAAGTCTTATTAGAGCCTTTAAAAAAAAAAAAAAAAAAAAAAAGGCCTTATTGAGAGAGAGTAATATATTTTTTCCTTCGTGAGTAAGGGAATTCATAATTAATTTTTCCCCCTTAACGTTACTAGAGTCCACGTTTCTTTTTTTTTCTTAATTCCGTTTTCCATACGATAAAGCTTCCTTAATGGAACTGTTCGTGTCTTCAAAGTGGAAACATGTGCGCTTTTGAAAATCGTTCAATTGCGTTTCGTCATAATTGGACCAAAGAAACTTTCTTTTATTGTTTCCAAAACATTTCTCGTCATGATCTGCTGATGAACATGTAATAGAAGAAATATCTAAACTTTGTAGCAACAATTTCAGAAAAAAAGAAAAAAAAAAAACATTTATGAGCTTAATAAACCAAGAATAGCATATACTGTCTCCTTATTTTTCTATAATGTAATCAATCATGAGTCATTACAAAATTAAATGTAATAAATAAATCAATAAATGAAAAGTAATAAAATATAAAATATCTATGAACAACGACGAATCCCCAAAATAATGAATCACCGACGAAAAATCTCCGATGGAGCCACAAATGATAAACTCCCTACATCACGAAAACCGATGCGAAAACCGCGACGGCGACAGATCCAGCGACGGAGAATGCAGCTGCAGTGGCGGCGCTTTCAGCCGGAGCGGGGACTTCTGACGGCGGGGCAGAGATGGACGACGGAGAAGCCGCAGGAACGACATCGGAGGTGGCTGGTGAAGGGGAAGGAGGAGAGCTCACCACGTCAGAACGCGACGGAGCAGTTGCCGGAGGAGTCTGTACTGACGGTGCAGGAGCAGCAGATGTCGACGGCGATGGCGACGGAGAAACCTTACGAGGTGGTTGCGCCGAAGAAGGAGACGGCGACGGTGATTGGGCTGTGGTTGAGGCCACAAGAAGTGCAGCCATCACAGCTAGCACCACAAAGCTTCCGCGAGCCATTCTAGCGATAGAGAGAGAGAGAATTTAGAGAGAAATAGCGATACAGAGACAGAGACTGAGATTGATTATCAACAGAAGAAGAGAGACTTTGAAAAGTTCGAGTTGCTTCTGGGAGGAGAAGAAGAGTTCGCTATTTATAAGAAAAGTTGAAGCCCAGATCACCGTTTAGTTTCATGATTTTGATTTGAAAATAATGATAAACGGCAGTGTTTGATTCCTTCGCTTTACTTTTCTCGCTTAATCTCTAAGGGCCTAGTCTCACACGGAACCGAGTGACCGACCTATTCTATACGCGTTTTAGGTAATCGGCTTCGGCATCGCATCTAAGGCCTACACGTGGAGCGCAGTAAGATTGAAGGGGACAACGAAAACCGTAGGATGAAGCATAACGGTCAGTCCTTGGACGGTGGAGATTTGGTAAAAAAAGATATGGAAGGCAAGTGGTATGGGGGTGTGGGACCATGTAGACAAGATAAAAAAAAATGAACATGGTCATGGTCCAGCTGTTGCAATCATAATTTAAGCATAGCCCTATTTTATTTTTTTTATTTTTTTTTTTTTGTAAACCGTCTTTTAAATTCTAGTGGAAACATACAGCCGAATTTTAGGCAACACATGATGCTGATAGATACAATAATGCAGAGTTTCCATATTTTTGATTTCTGAAACGGGAAGATGAAGAATGTGAGTTGTCTAGTGATTGTGCCAGCAAAGATGAGTCCATTTTCAACTTTCAAAACGTTTTTCTACTTTAGAACTAGCCATAATGAATGGTTTCCAGCAAAAATATAGACTTGCAATGATTTTTCTCCCCATCAAAGAATGATGTATACCGTTATATTTGTGTGCGTCAGTGGATGAGAAAGAAAGAGTAATTAATTTGAAAAAGAACAAAAATTTATCAACTTATCAAAACCTTTGCACCAAATTGAAATCCAACATCTTTTTGCCATATAGAATTTCTTTTATAAAGGTTTGGACATGAAAAATTGTGTTTTAAAAACAATTTTACTAAAAAAAAAAATTAAAAAAGAGGAAAAAGTTGTGCTTCTAGTCTAAAAGAGAGTTGCATCAATTTCTAAACAAAGTTCGGTATATGTATATATACCCTTTCTACAGTCCATCAGGGCTTTTGAAGTTTCCAAATTTGGGTTTTTCTTCACCGTTCAAATCAATCTTAACGGCAATAGTAATGGAAGCTATTGATCCACCGTGCAACTTGTTTAACTGGTAAACCAACTAGCATCTGGGCAAGTAACATATAGTTGAGGGACAACAACCGGTAGTTTAACTCATTAACATGTGTTTGGTTGCCTTATATTTTATCTGTCTCTTCTACCTTTATAAAAATTCAAGCTTCAAAATGATATAATTTTTTCATTTCACTCTCGATTGAGACAATTCTTCTTTCTATATGTTTATAGCTAATAGATAAATAAATTCCCTTTCGTATAGCCTATAAAAAAATCTCATGGACAATGACGTTTTGTAAGATTTATTACAAAATATCTAAGTTTTTCAAACGATTGTTTTGAACACTATATCCAAGCAAAGGTTCAATTTTTTTCCATTTAGAATATATTCATTTGCATATTCAAACAACAGTTTAGAACACAGTCCAAATCACTTTAGTTCAAAGTTTTTAGTTTGAATCACGATCTCATTTATTCGGGGTCTGAATTGTAAAGATTTGAAGTCCGACTAAGTCAATTCTTTTTTATATTCATTTGAAGTGAAGAGAGAAACAAATTTCCATCCATACAGTTCATGAAGTCTTCTATGGAGATTGAGATTTTGCAAGACCCTTGTGATACGTATTTAGTACTTTTTGCACTTCTGTTGATAAAAACTCAAGTTTCAAAATAGCATAACTTTTTTTTTTCAACTCCAATCACAGTGATTCGTCTTCCTAATCATTTGGAGGAAAGAGAGGAATAAATCTCCATCCATATAGCCCATGAAAATCTCTCGTAGTCATAAATGTTTTGTAAGATTTGTTAGAAGACACTAGACTAAAGATTTGAACAATTTTGGCTTAAATTGAAATCCAAAATTTGTAGTTTAGATTATAATATAACTAGCATTTGGATATATAGTTGAAAGTGTAAAACTAAATAGGGAATAAAATTGAATATGTATTTTGATATGCAGTGAAAAGATATATTTTGGTAGAGAATATGCGCGAAAAAGTGAAAAAGTGAAAAATCGAGAATTTTATATTGTATAGAATAGTTTGGATTTTATAAAATTTGGGGGTTGAAATCTAATCAGAGAATGACTGTTTAGATTACATATCTAAATTCTTACAATTCAGACGATTTGATTTGAACAAAAAAAGAAACTGGGTTGAATTGAACTGAGATTTGAACAGTCATTTAAATATATAGATAAATTAATATTAAACTGGAAATAAAATCTTAATCTGCATTTGGATAGATTTTTGCAAACAACCATTGGAAAACTTTAGTATTTTCTAGAAATATATTACAAAACCTCAATATCTATGGTAGGTTTTTGTAGGCTATATGGATAGAAATTTGTTCCTCTCTTAGCTCCGAATGCATAGAAAAAATTGTCTCGAAACAAATAAGTTTTTCCAAAACTTGAGTTTTTATAGAAGTAATAGAGAGAAAACGAAAAGCAACTGAATTAGAAAAATAATTTTTAATTAATTGTGCATTGACATGCAAGCCAACCATTTTACCCTTCACTAAAACAACAATATTATAGTAACTTTCACTACTACAAACTGATCATGGGACAATGGTTAAAAAATGGTCTAAAGATAAGACGATGGTTAACCAAACCGTCAAATTATCAAGCATCAGAGTATATGATCTACTCTCCATGGTGGTTTCAAAATGTCATTTAAAGTCTACCTAGGCTGCCAAGTAGTGAGTTTGTCTATATTAGACAACAGTTTTTAAGGAAAACCATCACCTACTATGTTCACAACACATAGTTTAGATGACAGTTTCCCATAGAGATCATCGTCTAATGTCTTCCAACATAAAAAAATGTTGTTTCACTCATATTTCCTATGGGTGGCCTTTAATATCTTTTAGTTTATCTATAATTTGCCTTCGCAATTTACTAATTTTGGTTAATATATTCTACACTTACAAAATAAATATTTATAACAACAAAAATAGTCAAAACATATATGAATAAAACTAAAAATTAACAACAATACAATGATATATGAGAGTAATTCATTTAACTTTGACACTAATCATAATTATTAGGGCATTGAATAATCAAATAAAGATACAATAAAGTTAAATGAATAAAACATGAGAGAATGAAATATGACATAGGAAAATACAATACAATATGAAATGAAATAGTTGAATAAAATACAATACAACAAGATTATTTCTTTCTCTTACTTTCTCTTACCTTTATTAGTGTTTTCAACATATGTCCATTCATCATCTAAATGGACTAAGTACGAATCATCATCGTCAAAAACATCAACCTCCTCTACTAATGGCAATCCTTTAGTAAAAGATGAAATGTTATTGCATTCGTCATCATCAATATCACCATCACGAATTGCTTTTGGCTTCATCAGTATAGCTAATGATAACTCCAAATCCCTAGGATCGGTTATACAAAAAAGTTGTTTTGCTTGCAACACCATGATGAATAAATCATTTTGTAGCCCAATCTTCACATAGTTATTGTCGGCCTAATTGTACTAAAAAGTGTCACTCGTAGTCCGCAATAGTCAAGTTTCTATATGTCCTCAACATAACCACAGTAAGTCATTGTTCCATGCATGGAATTTGTCTTTCGCGGAGGAAATATGCATGGAATAGTATACACACCACTATTTTGGACCAAGTACTTCTCATCCCTTTTCGTGGGTCTGGAAGGTATAACCATTAATTAAATGCGTAGTGTATCACACGACCATTAGCAATGGTCCTCTGACCAACTTAAACAAGTCTTGAAAGATACCTTTGCTTTTTGACTCATAAACCATAGCATTTATGTGTGTTCATATCCACTCTCTAAAGGTGCAGTTGTGTTCATCGTGCAATCACTTCTTATTTCTTCTTCTTTTAGGATTTGTGTCTTTTATTTCTTTCATGTGGACCTCTATGAATTGTTTAACTATGTATTGTGCAAAACATAAAGGCATGTTTGCTCACATTCCATGCGAGAAGCTAACGATGGAGTACTGAAAGTAGAGATGGAGCTATTAAGACTCTATGGCCCCCTTCAAATTTTTATTTCTTTCTAAACCTATATCTATATAGATAAGTTATATTACATAAAATTACAAATAGGCCCCTAAAAAAAGACCTTTTTGCAAATACTATTATAAAAGAAACGTAATCACTCAAATGACCAATATTTTTTAATTTTATTTTCTAATACTAATGTTTTATTGTATTTTTTTCTTTTGGAAAGATTTGATTGTTGTTATAAACTTTTTGTGTTCTAATTCTCATGTTGTAAAAATCTTACCTTAAAAAATAACATTTTATTTTTTTTTTGTTATTGTCATTATAAAAAATAAGATTTCATTATTTAAATATACTACACACATAATGTTCACAATTTATATGTTTATTTATACAAATATATTTAAGAATGTCAACTTAACCTATATAATCATGAGAAATCAATTTGTGAATAATATTTTACTTGTGTTTATCAAAAAATACATTTTCAGTAGTCTTGATAATATAGTTATTATCTAACATCTTCCAACTATAAAAACTTGTCGAAGACAATTATAATACATTCGTAGTTGTTGCTTTGAATCAAACTTTTGTTGTAGTTATTAGCCCCTTGAGAAAAAATTCCTGGCTTTGTCATTGACTGAAAGGAATTGCTTTAGGCTTAATGTTAATCTATCTTAACAAACTAATTGTTTCAACATTGGACAAGTACTCCAAGTAAAATTTCATGACTTCTTCGGCTATGTAATTTTCTACAATGAGGCCCTCAAGCCTGTTTTGGTTCTTGACGGTCCTTCAACATCTTTATGTATCTTTCAAAAAGGTACATTCACCTTAAGTACACAGGCCCACAAGGCCTAACTTCGTGTACTAAGTGCACCGTTAAAGTACATCGCCCATATGACCTAACTTCGCGTCCTAAGTACACTGTTAAATAAAAAATAATATCAAAAAGCGATGGTGGAAGGTATTTTTCAAGCATGCACAAGGTCTTCACAAACTCTGCGTGTATTGTATCTAGTTTCATTGGATCTATCACCTTGGAGCATAAGTGCATATCTCACCTTTGATGGTAGAATTCCATGCCATGCAAGTGGCAAAAATTATCGTATCAAAGTGTGACAATCATATGCCTTCATACTAACAAGCTTCAAGTCCTTCATTGACACTAAGTTTTTCAAGTTGCAAGAAAACCCTACCGAAACTTTGACCGAAGCAAAGCCATTAACAAAACCTTTTTTTTTCTCTTGTCTCGATAAGGTGTACTTTGCTGGAGGCAAGCAAGCCCGAGTATTCTCAAGAGCCAAAGCATCTCTTATATTTATATCGACAAGATCCAAATGTGTATTGAGACCATCTTTAGTTTTTTTGGGAATGTCAAGCAACGTGCCCACTATCGATTCACAAATGTTCTGAATTTGCATGATATCCAAGCATTGTCGAAAGTAAAGAGCACTCTAATTTGGAAGTTAGAAAAAAATTGACTTCTTCATCCTAGGTCCTTCTCCCCACCAACTCATGGGTTGTACCAAGTCTGAAACCAAGCGGATTTATTTTTTGTCCCATAATCCCCCACTAGTATTACTATACAAATGATGACCTCTTGTACTTCTTTTTTTTTATCCTAGTCTTTTATTTTTGTTTTTCTCTTCCCAAAAGACACTTTGATTTTCCTCACCATCTTAAACACTTGTTAACCTTTCAAATATTTTGAGGCTTGTCTTTCTTTAGTCTTGCCATTAAATGCTTTCTTTTTTCTATAGTATCGATGCTTCATAGGCAAAAGCATTTGTGGCCATCATAAACCATCTTCTTACTATGCTTTAATCGAAATGAAGATGTCTTTGTCATATAATTTGTTGAATTCTTAACCAAGTACTCTGATAGCTTTTCATATATAGGGAAGTCATTAATAATTTATGTCAACATTGCTTGGAGTATAAAGGTCTCCTCACTAAAAACATTTTGGACTTGTATACTACTTTCTCACAATATTCTTAACCAATCAATCAATGGTGCCAAGTACATGTCAATATCATTTCCTAGTTGATTAGGTCCAAAGATCAACAAATTTAACATCAAAAACTTCTGCTTCATACACAAGTCTGATGAAAGATTGTAGTTGATAAGCATGACAAGCTAAATACTATGCTTTGTATTAAAATTACGATGAGGATGTTAGTGTGCCTGGAAAAAATTCAATAAAAATAGTGAAAATGCAACGGAATAGGATTTTAAAATTTTTCTTAAAATTTTAGGATCCTTCTTATAATACTATATATGACAATAGAATAAAATACGAACTTACGAGGTTTGGCAATAGCTTTGAATGATCAAGTGTTCTAAAACCTTCAAATTTTCTTTATTATTCTCCTCAATCTAGATTAACTACTATGGAGGCACCAATGAAATTTCTTGAAAATCTCCTTAATATCTCCTTCTAATTTTTCTCAGCAGAAGTTCTTTAAAGCTCTAAAGGAGATAGTAATTAAGAACAATAGATGGAGGCTAGAGAAAAGTCTACAAAAAATAGAGCCTATTAGGTCCATTTATAGATACACTAGTGCTTCATAGTTAGAACAGAATCCTATTGTGATTTTACTAAGAATCACACCTATCTCTAGGGTTAGTAAGCATGATTTTAATCCTCTAATGGTGGGGTGACACGTGTCATAATTACCTCTAACAATACGATCTTATATCCTTCTAGTATCTATTTGAGATTTAATTTTAGTTCAAATTGAGATATTATTTATTTTAATTTTTGCAAAATAAATATCTTCCTTAATTTTCTTAATTATTTATAATATTTGATAAAATAAATAATTATTGTGCAATATTTATTTCAACTTTGACAAAAATATTTTTCTACATTGAGACTACAATCAAATCCCATGAAAATCATGTGATATAACTGAATCTACCAACCATGAAGTTGGCTCCACATGTGCTCCCAGAGTACACAGTTGGCGGCCACTAACAGTGCAGGTAGTGCACTATGTGAATTTCTAATTCTGCCCTTTACATCATAGAAATTATCCAAAAAAAATCCATTTATCCACCTAAAAGAATGTTATGGAGCCAGCAAGGGGACTTCATGAATATATATATTTTAAGCTTCAAAAATTATTTAATTTAATTATCTCATAACTAAATTAATAATAATCAATAACTCCAATTTGCGTTACTATCGGAGACTATAGCTGCACTCTTAAATTATATATATTAACTATATGGAACATTAAACATTAAATGTTGACAATAAGGTTGTCCATTGATATAATCATTCACTATGTGATAATATCCTCTACAATAATATTCATAATTAAAGCTAAGTTTATAGTCATCTGTGCAACCTTTCTCATTACTTCTTCGTCCATGAGTTCCGCTAATTCTTTAATGGGCAACCTATTTATGAACAAATCATGAATGCGGATTAAGGTTATTTATATTTGATATCCCATATCAAATAACGAGTGCTCTTCACTCAAGTTCCCAAAATTAATATTCATGAGAATATTATCTCGTCATCCTATCTAGTAAGAGTTGTACATCCATATCTGTGAGTAGTGTTCCCAGCCACCTATTACATTATGTCTCCAATCAAAAGACATAATAAATAGATGTGAGTCCATTATCACTTTAGGGTTAAGGTATGATCGATAAACTAATCAATATGATAGAGTTAATTTCTTGTTATGGAATTACACAAGAAATTAAACTCTATCTTGGTCCAAGTTTAATGTGTCCAAATCACACTAAAATCTGTCTAGTTATAATAACATTACAATAAACCAAATAAGATTATTCCACTAAAGAAGGAATAGACAAAATTACAATATTAAACAAGATAAAGTATCCACCTATATCTATTTTTTGTAAACCAAAATTTATGCTAAGTACACATAATCATATTCTCTATATTATGAACACTTCATATATACATGATTATAGATTTTTATAAGTATTAGAACCTTTATGATTTTTGCACATATAAAAATATACTGAAAATATACATTTAGAAGAATAAATGGAATTTATTTTACTAATTATGTAATACTTTAAATCTTATAATATTTAGATAGAATTTATACCATGCTATAAAAGCACCAATCCAAACAAAGGATTCATTCTATCGCCAGATAAAGAAAGATGAAGATTCCTACATTCTGTACTAAATTCTAGAGTTTTTGTATTAAATGTCTTCTATTGTGGTGAATCAGCCGAATATCTTGACATGCCATCATCAATCCTCATTTTATGGTGCCAAGTTAAATCCTTTTCATGATCCATATCCCAAAACAATTGCTTCAAGTGCGATTCTATTAGAATGTATCATAATACCTTTGTCAATACATCTTTTTTTCCTCTGATGGTTTCTTAACTTTTTTCCACCTTGACTCATTGCACATTAGGTATTCGGGAAAACATGTAACTTCTTGTATTCCATTGAGTACTCAACATTTTATTTGCATCATTCATAGTTGCCAGTACTTTGTTATTATCTAGAAATACATCATGTAAAAATTTTAAAAGTCCCGTAAAACATGAATTTGACCACCCACTCGATGCCTTCAAATTCGAGAATCTAATCAAATCAAATAGTTTGATATACTTTGAATACTAGTCACACAATGGTGCCTTTGCATCTTCCATCATTGTCTCAAATAACTCTTGTCAATGCACAAAGTCTTTTTCTATATCATTCATTATATCAACCATGTTACCACTGACATCTCCCTTATCAACATGACTAATATGGACATTTTCTCTCACTACCAATAATAATGTAGGGATATCCTCACCATGCCAAATCCGTATTTGATAAGTTCAATCAATTTCATATTGATACAAATGAAACCTAACACTATCATATTATTGTTTCCTAATATTTTTCAATCTACACAAAGACAACAAATCATACCCCTTCTGATATTAGCCTTCGCAAAAGCTACAAAATCCTCAACTACTTTTACATTTTCATCATGCATCCTATTAGCATACATCCATTTATTATCCATTGTTACAAAATCAAATCAAACTTTATTCAATCTCATAAAAAGTTATCTAACAACAATCCAACAATTTTGCAAATACAGTAATGACAACAAATGAACATAAAAACAAATAATCGCAATAAACGCAATGACTAATTTCTAATGCAAATTTAACTAATAAAACCTAATAATAAGATCATCCAACATTAAAACAAAACTAAATTACTAATTAAATACATAAACTCATGAAAAATAAAATACTAACTAATTCCAACAAAACTATATCCAACAAATTCCATAATCAACTAATTATATAAACTAATTTCACAATTGTACAAACTAAATTCTAGAAAATTAAACCTAATTATTAAACAATTACAATAACAAATTCCATAATCATACTAACTCACAGAAACAAAGCCATGGATTTATGAACGAGGCAATGATGCGACAACTACAGTGAAGGTAGATAGTGTGACGGAGGCGAGAGTGAGGGTAAGCTTAGGTGACAGAGAGAGGAGACGGTGAAAGGCTTGGGCATGAGCTTGGGTGATAGAGAGAGATGGAGAGAGGGCACGACCGCAGGCTTAGGTGCTATGATGATGGGCTTGTAAAAGATTGACAACAACAGTGGTGGGCTTAGTGGAGCTCAAGATCAACAAGAATTATATATATTTTTACAAATTTTTATTAATTTTTATTTTACATTTTTTTGCCAAGAGTTTTGTCACTCAACTCATATTTTACCCCAACAAATCTTCATTTGGATTTAAAAATGTTACTTTTTAAATTTGTTACATGAAGATTCAAAGTTAAACTATTAACTAAAATATATCAATATTCGTTGCTAATCAATAAAAATACTTGTGAGTTATCGGTTGTTATATACAATACGTTTATATATATTATTTGTTCATTTGAACTCATAAAAGTGAAAAATAATAAAGAGAGCACTACAAGAAAAACTATATTTAACGACATATTATTTATGACATGTAGTTTTTGAATGTCGTTAAAAAGTACATACAACGACATCTTCGACAAACATGTCGTTAATGACATTTGAAACAATAATTAACGACATCTATATAGATGCCGTAGTAAAGGTCTCATTTTAATGACAATAGTTTAGTATCGTTAAATTATTTAACGACAAGTATGAGATGTCGTCAAAACCTTGGAGATTCCACGACACCCCTTATAGACGACATCTTGACCAATATTGTCTATAAGGGGTGTCGTGGAATCTCCAAGGCTTTGACGACATCTCCTACTTGTCATTCAATAATTTAACAACACTAAACTATTATCGTTAAAATGAGAGCTTTAATATGGTATCTATATAGATGTCGTTAATTATTGTTTCAAATGTCATTAATGACATCTTTGTTAAAGATGTCGTTGTATGTAGTTTTCAATGATATTTAAAAACTACATGTCATAAATAATATATCGTTAAATGTAATTTTTTATGTAGTGGAGATTCTATACTAGTATTTTTTTTAGGTAAAGTCTCAAATTTGACACCCTAATTAATCCATTACTTACAACATTTTCGTTCATCAATATAATATCGTTCATACGTTCGAATAATACTTGATTTACTTAAGTGTAACCTTCAATGTTACAAGTCATGGACTTAATAAACATTAAACTAAAGCAAATAGATTGTTACACAAAAGTAAATAGTGTTACATTTACAAACAAAAAATATTACAAGTTCTTAACTGGTCTTGGTGCCTAATTGAGGACAATTTTATTTTTTAATAACATTAAAATCGGATCATGCCATGTTAAAAAGAAAGGACTATTAAGACCAATAACCTCTAAAAAATTTAGAGTCGCCCCAACTTTACCCTTTAAACTTTTAAAATCATTACTTTACCCTCTTAACTTTTTAAAGCTCTTAACTTTGTGCCCCTAAACTTTTAAAACTCCTCACTTTGTTCCCTAAACTAGTATTTCGAAGTTTTTTTGTACATGAAATATTCTATTCGCTCTTTTAACCGCTTTCAACTAGTACAATTAAAAGTATATTATTTAAGAAGTAATGTTGGAAACAAAAACAAAAAAAATCAAGAACCACAAATTTTCTCATATAAAACTTTTTTTTTTTTAATTTGAGGGTAGAGATTTGAAGTCCACATCATATGGTGCAGAATTATTGCTAGATTATGCCTAGAACCCTCTTATAAAACACATTCTTAATTGTTTAAATTAATCTAACTTCAGCAATTATCATTTTATTTAAGTATTTCCATAAAAAATAACAAGATTCTGCATGAAATACTTTTCTATTCCACCGATCATTATGAGACAAAATTGACTGCATTAATTCAATCTAAAGAGTGAAAAAAATGAATTATCATGTATTTAATCCTTGCACTTTTATATTTTCATTCCTTTTTCTTTATTTTAACTCTAGGACAAGTTACTAACGTACTACAAAGGAATCTAATGAAAAATATGATGGATCAAAAAATGAAAATAAAGGAACATAAATGTTGATCCTTAGTTTTCTTTCTAATATTTACTTGTCTATTAGAAAGTATAATGTCACATTTCCTTTTTAGTGTTTGCCAAACTTAATGTCAATGTCATTACTGTAATATACATGATCAAATATACGGTGTGGGGGCTAGGTTCCTGATGGTCTAGCAACCTCTTCCTGTGTGTGCTACTATAAATTAACTATATTAACTAAGTCTAAAGAATAAAAAAATCATTAGCTTATGACATGTAAACTTATTAAAAGTATACAAGTAAATTTGGTATACAATATTTGAACTGAAAAACAATATTATTAAATAGGTATGCGTTGAACTTTTTTTTTGTCATTTTGACCCCATCAATTTTACATGTTTATTACCATTTATTTGTTTTCATTTTTTAAAAATAAATAAATAAATAAAAATACATTTAGTAACGATAATTCTGATACATATTTTTTCAAACAAGAAAAAAAATATTGTTGACTCAAGGTCTTTAATGGGATTAGATTGGCAGATCGAACTCCCTATCGAGGACAAGCTGCTAGCACTGACAAGGACGAGCTTCAAGATCAGGGTTGAGTTTCGAGACTAGGGCCAAGGTCAAGATTTGAGCCAGGATTGAGGTTACATATTGGTTCCGGAACTAGGACTGTGGTCGAGGTCGGGCTAAGGTTTCAGGAGCAGCATAGGAGTCGAGTTTTAGGACTAGGACTAGGATCGAGGTCAGTTTTGGGGTTGGGTTCTAAATGTAAGGAAAAGGTTAGGTTTTGAGGCCAAGGTCAATGTCAGGTTTTGGGACCAATGGTGGGGCCGTGGCCGTGGTAGGGATGGGATTTGGGATCAAGGCCAAGGTCAAGGTCGGGTTTTGAAACCAAGGTCAGGGTCGAGGTCTGGTTCCAATGCTGGAGTTAGGGTCAAGTTCTATGACTAGGACCATGATTAGACTTAAGTTCTAGGATTGGACTCAAGTTTTGGGACCGGGGTTAGGATCGAGTTCCAAGACCGGGATCAAAATTGAGGTCCGGGTTAGGCTTCAAGCCTAACCATAACCTTAATCCTAAAATACAACCTCGATCCTAGTTCCAAAACTAGACCTTAGCCTGAGTCCCAGAACTCAACCCGCCTCGTTCCTAGAACACAACCCATGATCCTAGAACCTAACCCAATCCTAAGACCCGATTCCTAACCTGGTCCCAGAACATGACCTTGGCCTTGATACTAGAACCAGAACACCAACCCTGACCCTGGCTTCGGTACCAGAACCAGAACCCGACCCAACCCTGGTCCCAAAACACAATCACGATCCCGATCTTAGAACCTGACCCTAACCTTGACCCTAGTCTTGAAATCCTACCCTGACTCCGATCTAGGAACCCATCTCTGGCCATAGTCCTAACAGCTGACTACGGTCCTAAACCCAACCTTAATCCCGACCTTGACCCCGACCACTCCCAGAACCTAACCTCGACCCCGATCAAGTCCTTGAACTAGAACCCGGCCATACTCTTGAAACTCGACCTCAGTTTTGAATCCTTACTTTAACTCTGGTTCCCTACCTGACCTTGAACCTATTCTAGGTACCTGACCATGACCATACTCCCGAAACCTGACCTCGACCATGCTTCTAGAACCAAAGCTTGACCCTAGTTTTAGAACGCGAGTCTCACCCTGGTTTTGGAACCCAACCCCAGTCCTTAACCTCGACCCCAACCTTGGTCCTTGAACTCAATTATGACACTAGTCTAGGAACCTGACCTTAACCTCGGTCCTGAAAACCAACCCTGGTGATGAGTTTGGTTTGCTGTCCCAACTGCAATGGCAAGTACGACCTATAGACATAATTCATACGATGAGTCTGTCCTAACCTTGACAGTGAGTTTGGTTTGCTCGCGAGACACCAACGATGATTTGTGCCTATCGATTTGACCCCATTGTGTGTCTGACTTGTTGTCTTGACCTTGACAGTATGTCTAGCTCACTGGCTAGACCCCAATGATAAGCCTGGTATGCTAGCTTGATCCCATTGGCGAGATTAGCCAAACCCTAATGGGGTGTCCACTTTTCAATAAAAAAATTGAGGACTAAATGTTCACTTTTGTAAAAGGTTTGAAACTACCGGAGCAATCTATTAATTGTTTTTTTGTCATTCTGCTCCACCAATTTTACAAGTAAATACTCTATTATATAGAATTTTCCTTTTTCCTCTTATTTGAAGTGTTAAAAGTGACACATGCCCCTATAAAATCTTTATTTCCTGGCTTGATTATTGGCATTGCATGAGTTAACAAAAATGTAATCAAAGTCTCAAATTCGTTGAAGTTCAAGAGGGGAAGAAAAAGGGTCCCACATTCATTAGAATAAGACATAGCTCTCAGCCTAAACGCTGAACTTAACGAATAAATACACTTGGAGTATAATTATTTGTTTATAACATAACCCAACGTTTGTTCTACGTTAATTATTATTACTCGGTCCTGGACATGGAGTCTAAACTGCCAAAGCAAGGGCAACTACGCCAACCGCCATGGAACCCGTCCACCCCAAAGTGTTAAAGCCGGCGCCATTTTCTGCTGGTTCCGGTGCTTCCAATGGAGGATAAAGCTTTCATTTATTGGAGACGAGGCAGTACCCTCTGGAGAAGGTGCATATATCGGCGGTTTTACCGTCGGTGATCAAATAACCGGCAGAGATTTTATTAGAGAAGGCGCCGGAGATTATGCAACTGCGAAGCCCATCAAAATTGCAGTTATTAGCGTGAAAGTCACAGCACTTAAGCTTGAACGAGCCATTGTAGAGACAGAGAGAGTATAAGACTATAAGCTTGGTTAAAGCATGAGAAGACGGACTTAAGGTGGTCTTTATATAATAAGAGGATTTAGAGGAAAGAAGACTTAGAGTCGATGGCACGAACATTCGGCTAAATCCAAGAAATGAATTACCTTTGATATTTGGGTTTGGAGGAACGAGGGGAGCACGGCGTGGGTGGCATGATTGAGTAGCCAAACCAGGGAACTGAACATTGAGTCCGAGATATCGTGCTTAGCCACTCCCACACATTTGTTCGTTAAACTTGGAAACCCATTTTGATTCTGTAGGTCTAGAATCTAGATCGGTGAATTATGTGCTGCCACGTAACAGATTTGGAAAATAATATTCAGTACATTTTTTTTTTTGGGTATATTGTTTCGAGAATAAGGGTTGGAGACTTCCACTTAGTGCACGTTGAGGGTCCATGAATTTTATGTGTACTACTTTGTGCGTTTAAAAAAAGAAAAATCATTTTTATCTTTATTGGGTTATAACTTCGATGTAGATAAAATTGTAAGCCTTGGTCTAATATATAATGTATTTTTTAGATTGAATCCACTATTTTGTTTATAACAGGGTTACAATCCTATAAAATTAAATAGGATTGCTTTAAAAAAAAAATTGGTGTCTTATATTGTATTGTGATGTGATATCATATTTATATTATAGTGTTAAGTGTAAGTAACCTAGCAGTAATTTGACACTTGACTTTATTATAAAATGTAGAGTTTGAATTCCTTCTTTTTTAAGTTTTTTTTAAAAAAGGACAATTGTATTTTGTCCTTGAGCAAGCGAGAAAGTGATAAGAAAGGAAGCGGTCAGAGCTTCAAAGTCTCTTGGCCATACATTATTGTCAAGAAGATCACAGCAATGAGACAAAGATAGCGGTGACCAAAGCTGCTGGCCGAATGTTTTTGGTCGGTGTTCCTAGCATGTTGCTAATTCAGTGTCCATGCTCTCTTGAGGTGATGTTTTTGGTGGCATACTGATGGCATTGGAACTATCATAGCAGATGCATTAGGATGCACATGTGGTGCACATACATTGAATCATCAGTGTGTCGACGACACTTTTCCCCTCATTAGGCCATAGACATTTGTAGCTCCGTTGGAAGCTTCATCGTTATTATTTGTGGTTGTTTTTTCCCTGTTCCTTTTAGTTTGATTGGAATTAGTAATAACCAACGGTGGTTTTTGTCACAACTTGTCTGTGTTTAGCATTTAGTTGTATCTTCTGTCTGTTAGATTTATTTCTTAAAGGTTTTTTGCACGGGGGATTTTATAGATTTGTTGCTTGAATATTTTCATCGATTATAGAGGATACATTAAAGCAACATTTATATGCTTGATCTTTAGTATAACGCTTTTGAGTATCTATTTGATTGTTTCATTCGAATTTACGGGTAAAATAAGTTGTTTGTTTATGGCATGTTTCCCATAATAGAAGTCTAGGTGGGTATGAATTGGTATTTGTATTGCTTTTTATACTACAAAATATAATTTTCATTCTTAAAAAAAAAAAAAAATCGTACTATTTTTGTCAAATTTTTTAAAAAATCATTGCATTTAAGTGAGTTTCTCATTTCTTTTCTCTACTCATCGCCTGTGTCTCCTCCCCCTAAACTCATCACCTCTCTTGACTTCACAGGTTCATATTTTCTTTAAGTGATCAGTATCTCTCTCCATTTTCTTTCTCCCCGTTTTCATTATTTTTTTCTCTCTTTACTTTTTGGGTGTTTCTATATATGCACATCCATATTTACTCTCCACACCCCTTCTAAATACACACTCCACATAATTTTAAATGATTAAATTTAGTATTTACAATTCCCAGTATTTCAGAATTATCCCTACTATTCTATAAAATTATTAATTCTTGACCACTTTATTTTTCTTTATTTTACTTCACTTTATTTTTCCTTTCACATCCACTACTCTTTTTTTTTTTAATTTGTGCCTTTAACATTATTATTTTTTACCTCTTTTTTTTTGTCAAAGTTATAAGCAAGAGCCTTTTTTTCACACATAAATAGAACTTACAATTAATATTTTATTAATATATTTGACATTTATTGATATATAATTTGACAAGTAGTGGCCATTTTTTATAAAATAAAAAGCAAGACTGCAAAATAAATAAATAAGAACAACAATAAAATTATTGTAAAAATATGGGTAGAACCACTTTGAATTATTTTCTATTAAAATTTAAACATGTAATTAAGTCTATCATAATATTGTCCTTTTTGTCATTTTGCGTTAGGTTTTTTCTTTTTCTTTTTGTAATAAGGAATCTTAGTTTGGGGTAAGGGTGTTCAAATACTAATCTATCCAAACCACTTAATCCAAACCAAGCTGAACTAAACCGGGAAGTTTTTGTTTTAATTTTGGACGATTTGAGTGGTTTTTTTAGACATATATTTTAGGTAGTTTAGTTGGTGGTTTGAATTTCCCAAACCTGAATTTCCCAAACCATCCACTCAAACTGTCCGTCAAATTGTCCCCTAAACCGCCATATTATAAAGATTTTTATTATTTCTTACTTACATTATTTTTCATTAGTCTTCAAAGAAGTTCTGCACATATAAGATGCACCTTTATAATTACACTTTTCGCTAATCACTCATCATCAGCATCTAAAAAAAAATCAAATTAAAAAACCACTATATACAATTAAGACTAACTCATAGAATAGAACCCTAGACTCACCACCATTCAGTAGTGAACATCTTCTTTCTGCACCGCTTCTAGCCTACTTGCTGCGCCATCACTATCATGTTGTCTGTCTCCACCGCTAGCCCAACTCACCATAGCATCGATAAAGGATATTTGTAAGAGGAGAGATTTATTAACATAAATAGAAAGATTCAATTCAAGTTTAAAATTTAATTGTATTGTCTTATGTTACTTAGTTGTATTTTTGACATTTTAGTTTGGTTGTTGGTGAATTTTGATTTGCATTATTGTGACTTTTAGTTTAGTTTTTGGTTTATATTGAAACTTCATATGATAAACATTTAGAATTTTAGAATTTTTGTTATATAGTAATTTTTTTAATCTTAAGCATAAATCCCTCAAGCGAAATTGCTCAAACCATTTATAAGTGATTTGGTTTGGTTTGGCTTTACAAAAAAAAATATCAAACCGGCCAAAAATAAAATTGTTTTTGATTTGGAAGGAAAAAAAAAAATTGCCTAAACCACCCATAAACACCCTTAGTTTAGGGAGGGGGATGGGTGTAGATAGTAAAGAGGGATGTGTGAACCTAATTTTTGTCATTTAAATTTACTTATGTAACCTTCTCTCTTTTTATTTTCTTTCACTCCATCATCCCCTCTCTTCACTTTATCCTTTCTCTCTTTATTTTTTTATCTTTATCATTTGCTCTCTTCACTTCTCTATTATTCATTTTATCTCTTTATTCTCTCTTATGACTTTGTTTTAGACTTAGGAGTAAGAAAATTTGAACTCTTCACCTTTAAGTAGAGTCAGGTGTAGTTTTACTACTAGACTATATCTGCAACCATCTCTCTTATCACTTTCATGCCTTCAATAACTCTATTCTCATTTTCTCCCTTGACACTTTTATTGGACAAAATTAATTGTTTAACATAGCATAATTTTAAGATTTTTTATTACTCACCGCAATATTAACTCATGTTGCTATAAATAAAAAATTAAATCTAAGAAATTCATACCTTGTAAATAATGAATAACAACACTTCTGTAAAGCTTTCCTAGAATAGTTTCAACTAACTCTTCAATACTTTGGTATTCTCCTTCCAACTTCACAAGTGAAATAGGACAAGAAGAGTCAAAGTCCAATAAAAAATTAATAGATTTTTTTCTCCTTTGTATTACCCAATAATTCAGCCACCTTTGGGATGGGGATGCCAAAATTTAGCCACAACTAAGAGTTATGTCTTTGGAATTCTACTTCCATCCAAAAAAATTTAAATAAAATTCAAACTCATATTTTAATTAAATAATATCATTTCAGTATTTATTTAATTAAAATATTTGGTAATTAATTATCAAATCACATTAGGATTCTAATTAATTGTTTAATCTTAAATAAATAATTAATAATTCCAATCGTAATTATTGATGGTCGATTTTGTACACTAGAACGGACAATGCATTAACCGTCATCAAAAGATTAAATGATAGTTAGCTGAACCGTCAGCTAATGTAGTGTCATAATAGGTTGTTAGCATTAGACGGCCATTATAAAGCGTTGTCTAATGTCTACCCAGACAACCAAAGGCATGAGTTTCTAGCCTTTAAAGAACAGTTTATGCTTAAAACTGTCATCTAAAGTACATGTAAATGACAATTTTTGCTTAAAACCGTAATCTAATGTCTATAGTTACTATATTCTACACTAGAAAAAGTAATTCAATAAACTTTCATACTAATCATAGTTCGTGAATTGAAATAGTACTTCAGACAAAAATACAACAAAGTAAAATGTAATACAACAATGAGGGAATGAAATACAACATAATAAAATACAAATACACAATATATGAAATAGTTCAATTAAAAATACAATAAAGCATACAAGATTTATTTTTCCTCTTACCTTTATTAGTGTTATCGATACAAGTCCATTTAACATCTAAACAAACTAAGTGTAAATCGTCATCGTTTAAAACATCAACCTCCTCTACTGATGGTAATCTTTTAGTAAAAGATGGAATATTACTGCTTTCATCATCATCCTCATCACCGTTACTAATTGCTCCTGGCATCATTGGCATGACTAATGACAGCTCCAAGTCTTTAGGATCGATGGTATAGAAAGATTTGTTTAACTTGTGATGCCATGACAAATGGATCAATCTTGTAATCCAGTTTTCTAAAGTCTACTATCTTAATGCTATCATTATCAATTTTCATGTAGTTATTGTTAGTTCCAAGGCTTTAAAAGGTGGAATCGGGCCTCGAGCCTTTATGTCTTTGTGAGGTAAGGCGTAAGCCTCAAGACGCTTTGAGGCGTATGTTGGAAAACGAGTACATAATGGAATTTTAAAAATTTTAAATTAGAGTATTTTTCAAATAACAAGTTTGACATGGTAAATATATAAATTAATAACAGATCTTACTAACCTCTTTTGTATACCAAAGTGGACTCGAATCTGTATAGAGAAGAACGTTCTAGAAAAGCCTCAACCAACTAGTCTTCTTTGCTATTCACTATCCACGAATGGTGTGCGGGTGGTCACACATCATACAGCTTTTCCTTCGGTGACTCTCCTTCCAACCACTAGAGAAAACCTAGAGCTAAGGTTCTTGATGTTAAACAATAGCTCTTAGGGAGTTTCAAAGTTTCTCTCACTAGAGTATTTACTCTTTGTTTCTCAAATGATCTAAATAACAAAGACGACTCACCCCTATTTATAGTGGTCGGATTTGGGGTTAACCTTATCAAATTAGGCCTCAAAATACGAGTCTAGATAAACTTCTAATGAGAAACACGTCAAAAATATCTATAAAGATTATCACTCGATTGGCATACCAATTTGGGAGATCAGCCTGCTGAAATTACTCCATCGGCAAGTCAAAGTTTCCCATCGACCTGCCGAACTTGCAATAATCTTGTACCTTGAAAATATCTTATTTTCCACCTGAGAATCTTAGATAGAGCCTCAGTTTTAATTCAAATAATCTAATAGAGAAGTTATCTGATCAAAACAGTCATATATAGATGATCTTATAGAAAATGAAATATTATCTAAATAATTCAACATGTTTATCTTGAATTAATTTACAAAATTAATTCAACTGATAAACTAATATGACTTATGAAATCCAATCTTATTGAATTTTAGCCAATCTAATAATTTAACATAAGTCATCAAAATATAGGAAAAATATGCCATATCATTAGAGGATTTATTATGAGCTAGCAAAGGGGAATCAATGGTAATATATAGATCAAGCTTCTATAATTATAAAATAACATGTCCTAGATATATTTTTTATAATTATCAACTCTAACGCTACTCCACTAAAGCTTAAAGCTGTACTCTTGAACTATATAAAATTACAAACTTCAATAAGCTAACCATCTATGACATATCATAATGTGTCACATCCCCATAGGATATTCATAATCGGCTTAAGGATAAATTCTATTTTACCTTCCTGATTATTTTTATCTTACGTTCCATTATCACACTATTGGAATACTTACTATTTATAGATAGTATACCATTCGGTTACACCTATGTATCCAAATGGTTGAGCGCTCTAGTCTTCCAATTACAGGATAATGCATATAAGAGAATATCATTAACTCTACAAAAAGAGCTATAGATTCCATATCTATGAATAACGAGTCTACGTCAATCAAGAGTCATGTCTTCAATGTACCAATATGCATACCATCATTAAGTCAGGATGTCACCCTTTGGTATATCAAAAGACATAAGTCAAGAATACAGGCCCATTAGTTATTTCAGGATTAAGACACAACACATATGATTGTCTAAAGTGAATTGATTTGTACAAATGGAACTATTAACCAAATCAATTCAACTTTTATGTCTCAATTGTCACCTATGATAATGCACCAATGTTTCTACTCGTGGAGTCCTACTCTGATGACCAAGACAAGCCATATCCTATTAAGGATGTAGACAACATAACAATCTTATCATAAAAAAAATCCAACTTTATTCCCTCGATTACAGATTTTATGTTTAGACCATCACTTTTAAGATTTATGTCTTTTGCTTAATTTGTCCATCATATGCATGATTCTTAAAGGTTTAGACCGATAGTCCCAGACTTTTGTTTGCTTATCATACATTCAACAGACATGAACATAAAAAAAAGAACATTTGGTACATGAATAATAAATAAACTTTTTATTGATAAAATGTCTCTGAAAACATATTACAATATTTTACTCTTTAGGACACTATGTCTAACAGCGTAAGCCTCAAAGGAAGCAAATAAAAAATTAAAAAAATTAAAACAAAAATTATCAAATCTAAATCCATACTTACAATAATAATTAAAAATACAAAATTTAGCCAAACAATCCAAAAAACATAAGTTTTGTTCATAACCAAAGAGATAAAAAAGATTAAAAGTCAAATCCTATTCTTACTAGGTTCATAATTCATTTCTAAAAGCCTATAAATCTCCAAAATCATCATCACCACTATTAAGTGGATCTTCAAGAGAATCATCAGCCAGTTTAAATTGATCATTGTCCTCAAATTCTTGATTATATGAGTCAGAGTCTATCCATTCATATTCTTCTCCTTCTTCTCCCTCTTACATCGGTTGGTTGCCTTTACCACCTAATAATAAAAATTATAATCGTGTTATTATCTCTAATTTGATAATTGCAATTAATGTCATATAAGATATATCAACAATACTAACATATCCTCTTCTTTTTAGAACCTTTTGAGCTCTTGTAGCAGCACTTGTACCTTCCCTATCATCAAAAAGTTTAATGTCAAGATGATCATTTGATTCCTCCATTTGAATTTCTTCATCTTGATTTCCAACTATCCATTCATCATTAGTTGGCAAGTCATCAAAGTCAGCAATTAAAGGATCCTCATCTAGCTTAAGAGCTTATTTCTTCAAATATTGATCTTCCAACTTCTTGTTAAACATGATGTGGACCAAGGAATTTATCTTTTGTGTAGTTAAGTGATTTCTTCTCTTGGTATGAACTTGGTTATATGTACTCCAATTGCGTTCATGTCCTGAAGATGAATAACTAAGACTTAAAACTCTCATTGCAACGCTAGTAACTCTACAGTGCCATCTCCAAATTGAGACCACTAATTATCTAAATTTAAAAATGAGAATAATTAGACCAACAATAATAATAATCTTAGTTGTTTGTAAGCAAAAACAAGAAGATAATATACACACCAAGGTTGCATTTTAAGTATGATGCTTGAGCTTGACGGAGGCCAAAAAACCCTTGCTTCAATCAAAATTGATCTACTTAGAGATCGGCCTTCTCCACATCACTAGGGTCCTTGAACAACCTATTCATATAATAGTATAAACCAAGCTTGATCTCCAGATGAGTGGAAGCAATATCAGAGTATAGAATTCTAGGGTTCAAGTAGTATGCCATTGCATGTAACTAAAAATCCCACTTTTTATCTATAATCTCCTAAATTTCCTTATAATCTTTTTCTTCACCTCCCAAGTTTTTAGCAATGGACTCTTTTCCCTTGTCTATAACCCCTTATACAAACCCTATGGCCGGCATCTTTTCAGAATCAATTGTTCTCAACACCTTTACTTGGGGTTATGTGGACTTAAAAACATCTGCAATACTAGCCCAAAAGTTATGATCTTTCATGACTATCTTTTTTACTTGTTTTCCTTTTGGCTTCTTTACGCATGCACAATTGTTCCATTGCTCTAATACAAACATAGATTGTAGAGGTTGCATTAGTTTGTAGAGGCATTCCAAAGTCAAATAGGCAGCAACAAATCCTATTACAGCAGGTTGAATAAGATCCTTTCTAGTGAACTTTCTCATCTATAACCACACCCAAGAGTGATTATATATGAAATTTCTAACTTCTTTGCTTTCAACAAGGCCTTTTTATGTCATGGCAATTCTCCTAGTTTCT
This sequence comes from Artocarpus heterophyllus, assembly GCA_025403435.1. NCBI lineage: Eukaryota > Viridiplantae > Streptophyta > Magnoliopsida > Rosales > Moraceae > Artocarpus > Artocarpus heterophyllus. The sequence goes on from CM046335.1 coordinate 21,658,033, forward strand.
TAAGAATCAAATCGATGCAATGAACAACACAAGGAGTCCAAAATAGGTGTTTTCTTTTCTCTGTTAGCTTTTGCCCGGCAGCCTTGTAAGTGCTTGCATTGTAAGTTACAGCTTGAACTACTAAATCCTCCCCAACTACTCCGACAACCTCATCAAGCATCTTGAATAACAAATCTGCATCTTTCTTTTTATCAAAAGCATCGACGGATTTCAAGAAGACAATTCCATTGGGATTGTTCAGTAGAAAGTTGATCAAATTCTGATTCTAGAATTGGACCAATCATCTGATAACATTTGTTTCCAAGTCATTTTTATCTCCTCCACATTTTTTAGTGGTGAGTAATTCCTCCTTCAAGGTCCATGTTCTAATCTCATGCATATTGGGGGTATGAATCCTTTACCATAGTTCCCAATTGATCTACACATGTTGTAGTAAGAAGGGCTCGTAGCAACATTAAATGCAAGTGCATTTTCAAAAAAGAACCTACCAATGTCTAGGCATACTCGATTGCATGCCTCCTTTTGACTTGTTGAGGTTCTAAGAGGAAGTCCTTCATTTGCTTGAGTATCATTATCCACATTCATAACAAACCTATACATGGGATCTCTAACTCCTCTGTTACTAATTACTTGTTTCTGTCTACGACTGCCATGACAAGAGTCCATAGTTTCAAATTGACCATCACTAATATAAGAATCCAAATCCACCATTTCCTCAAAATTCCGTTGTGCCAAGTGTTTTGCAACAATTGCCTTGTTCATATAATAAAAAATTTCTTTCTTCATCTCTTCAGGAACTTTAGGACAAGGCTTTACATTCTTATGAGTATAAGGAAGATGCACCTTCATCTTCTTAACACCTACTTTTATGATCTGAGTACAGTACACATATTCAAGATAAACATACGTCTTCTTCTCATTTCCCAAGGCTACAATTTCTTTTCCATATGTCCATGTCGGGTCTAATCTCCCATTACCACGGGTATTATTTTGTGGAGGTCTTATCTTAATTTAAAACCTCGATTTCACAAAAAAAGAAAAAAAAAACATTCAGAAAAGGACCACCTGCTGCTGGCTGTTGCATTTTTTTTCCTACTAATATACAAACTTTCTAAGTTCCACAATTCTCACTGACTTAACTCTTTTGTATGAGTTATCTAAAAAAAAAAAATTAGAAAAGGACCACCTGCTGCTGGCTGCTGCATTGTTTTGTTTTTTTTTTTTTTCCAATATACCAACTTTCTAAATTTTACAATTCATACTAACTTAGCTCTTTTATGAGAGTTATCTAACAAAAATCGAAAGGAAAAACTAAAAAAAAAGTTAGATGAAAGAAAAAGAAATTACTTGATATATAGATGGAAGCTGTTGAAGAATAATTGAAGAATTGAAGCTACAGAGACATAGAAGGAGAGAAGAGTGGAAGAACGGCAGTTAGCGGAGGACAAAAGTCATAGGAGGATGATATGATTGTTTAGGATTTTGCTTGCCTTGTTTTCAGTTTTATTACTTCTTTTAAAGCCCAAAAATTGTGGGCCTTATTCCAACTTAAACAACCCACAAAAAAAACTGAAATAAGTAGGGGAGAAGAGAAGCGTAAGCCTCTTACACCTTAAGAGGCGCACGCCTCACTTTCAAACCTGCAAGGTGTAGGTTTTGAGGTCCTTTTGAGCACCTCACCCTGAGGCGCGCCTTGAGGCATGTGCCTAAGGTGCTTTTAAAAACATTAGTCAGCCCACTTGTATTTTAAAAAAAATTACTCAAAGTTTGCAATAGTTGTAACACCCGCCTATTTTATATAACGGACCACGTTAAGTTAGTAACGCTATTAAGGAATGTTATTAATAAATAACGTTATATGATATGATATGTGATGTGCATGTTACTAACTTCTTATGTCAAGATTTGTGACAGGTGACGACCGCATGGAATCGTTGTGCTCTAGTGTTCATGTGAAATTATAAATATAAGATTATTTATGATGCAATGATGTGAGAATGTTTTATGTTATGGCATTTAATGACAGATCGGCAGGCCGAAGAGGGAAAATCGGCAGGCCGAAGAGGGAAAATCGGCAGGCCGAACAAGGTTGACAAACAGTCAGCAGAAATCTCTCCAAAGTTATGACTGAGTTAATTACGTTAATTGGGTGAATTAATGTGATTAATTGGCATAATAATGGAATGTTTTTATCAGTTAAGGAAATTAAAGGATTAGATTTGTATTATATTAAGAGGTTTCCTATTTTTAGAAGGTAAGTTAAGGTAAGATTGATGATGTTTGACCTTCCTTTTCTATTCTCCTCCTTTCCCACGCCAATCACCTTCTTCATAGTCAGAAATTTCTGACTTAATGAAGAGTAATGACTCTTTATTATACACATTACGTTAAAAAAAATTTTAACGCTCTTTCCTCAAATAATTTTTCTCGGTTCTGAGACGTTCTCTCATTATTTTCTCTTCCTCCTCCCACGCCTCATGTCACGCCCCCAACAGTCAGAATTTTTTTGACTTAATGAAGGGAATTGAATTCCCATCAATGGTGTTTATTGCGTTAAAATTTTTAACGTTTCCTTTTTCATTATTTTCTCTCCTTCGCACGTTTTGCCTCTCAAAAATTTCTGAGACGTTCTTCCATTTCTCTTCCTCTTCTTTTCCTCACGAAATTTCTCTCTCTTCCACGGAAATTTTCTGAGCATATTGTAAAAAAAAAAAAAAAGAGAGAAGTCTTGTTTCGTTGGTCGAATTCAAGAATTTCGAGAAGAAACTTCAAGGTATGAATTCAGTTTTTCTGGTAAATGTAAAAAGATGTTCTCCTCTTCAAATTTCGTCTGCAATGTCTTCTTTAGGTATTGTATTTTGTTATGTGTGATGTCTCTTCACGTTTTATGTCATTTTAACGTTTTATGAAAAATGAATATTTCTGTCTTCTACCCCTCACAGTAAAATGTTACTGTTTAATTTTTAAGGTATGAAAAATGTAATGATTATTCAAGAGGTAAAGAATGATGTTTTCGTGAAAAGTTGTTAATTATGCTTATGTATGAGTATGTAAGATGAATGTATTTTATGATTATGAAATGTTTTAATAAATGTTATTTCTGGATTTTTGATTATAAAATGTTATGTATGTTTAAAAGATTTTATGATAATAAAAATAATTTCATGCATGATAATATGATGCTTGTATGAAGTTTTGAATTAAAATATAAATATATTAATTGTTTGAAAATGTTTTATTTAAAAGATAATTATGTTTAGATGTAGGGTTTTGAATAATATTTAAAATATGAGATGAGTGTATGGGTATTTTATGATAAGTATTGATTTTTTTATTGCATCTTAAAATGGATATATGGCATGGACACTTAAGGAAGCGAGCACAACGAGACCGCGGTGTCGTCACCAAGTGCAATATTAAGGTTAACTAAGCTATCGATAAAGTAAGTACATTCTCACTTGCAACATGATATGTTTTATAAAAGGTTTGAAATTATGTGCATAATGATAATTATTCTATTATGGATTTTATGATGGTTTCATTTAAAGTTCTCTCATGAAATATTTTGATGTTCATAAAGTTATGCATGTATGATGATGACGTATTTCAAAGTATGAAAATTATGTATATATGTATCACCTAATAAGTGTTGCACACCCAATGTTATAAAATGATATGTTATGATGTCATGTTTGGTTTGGGATTAGCTACCCTTCTCCTCTCATGACGGCGCGCCTACGATGATGATTATGGTGCAACACTTGGGCCCTTAAGAAATAAAAAAAATATATATATGGAATAAATTTTAAAATGGTCAATATTATGAAAGATATGTTTCTATGAAATTATGCTTAAGGTACTTTTATGATACGATGACAATGATGATGATGATGATGTTTATGAAATGTTTTAAATTGTGAGAATTTTATGTACTTACTAAGCATTAGCTTATTCATGTTTTATATGTCATGTTGCAGATAAGGGTAAGAGAGTCATGGAATAGGTGGAGGACATAGAACGGCATGTGAGCAACATGAACGATGAATTGTAACCGGAAGCACGCCAAGAAGAAATGAATTTATGATTTAATAAAATTATATATTTTGAACATATTTTATGTTGAGTTTTTTTAAGAACACTTATATTATGGTTTTATAAGTTATTTTATCATTTTTTTATGAAATATGAACTCTCGCTATATTTTACGTAAAGTTAGAACGTTTTAAATTTTTTCCAAAGTAGATTTGGTCTCGGATGGCCTGCCGAAGACCAGAAGTTCAGCCGACCGATATATTTTTTTTGCCTGCCGAACCTGGATGAATTTTTGGTCCGAATTACAAAGCTTCTGCCGGCCTACCGGTGGAAGACGCTCCGGCTTGCCGATGTTGTTCGGCTTGCCGAAGTCCCAAGTTCGGCCTGCCGAACCGTGGGAATAAGTGGATTTCAAAGATGTGATGATCAAAGAGATTTAATGTGAGATTTTAATAAGTTTTGATTTTATAATTTGATTAACAAATATTATTAAATAAATTCATGAATAATTTAAGTATAAATGAATAAATTATGTTATGGAATAAAATTAAACAATGTTCTACGAAACAATGTTAAGTTAAGTAAAAAAAAAAACGTATGAATGGATCCTAGTAATGTAAGTTTAAGTACTTTTAAAATCTATAGTAACGATTGAGTTGATATTATCTATAAGTTTTATTGTTTAAGCATGTATGAATATAAGTATGTAACGATATCTGTGACGTCCAAATTAAGGGGCGTTACAGGCTTTGGTATCAGAGAGAATCTTCCTATTACAATTCATATCGCCACACGTCAATCCAAGTCCTCCAAGTAAGTTTGTTAGATGTACTGATACAAGTATGATAATAAGATTAAGTTTTGAATGTTTAATGATTAAAGACATAGTAATGAAAACCTGTCTCATAAATAGAAGATGAATTTTAAGTCCTTATTATTTTAGGAAATTTACGATGGACGGCTATAGAAGAATGCAGACCCGCACCCAGACTAATGAGAGACTTATGACGATGATCGCTGAACTACAAAGGCAGTTGGAGGATCAACGACGGGAAATAGCTGCATTAAGGGCCAACAGCCAGAATGGTGAACAACCAGGCAATGATGTGCCTCCTCCTCCTCCGCAGCCACAAGTACAAGTAAATGAAGTCCCAGCTCCTGCTGCTGAACCAAGAGCAGCCTATCAGGAACCCCTTTTGGTCAGATGGAAGAGAGTCAAGCCAGCTGACTTTGAGGGTTCTAAGGACCCGTTAGTCGCTCAAGGATGGTTAAAGACAATTGAGGCTACCTTACGACTCATGGATTTCACGGATAATGAAAAGGTCCTCTGTGCCTCGTACTGCCTTACTATGGAGGCCAGGATATGGTGGGATGGCATCGAACAGAGCAGAAGTGTTGAAGAAATGTCATGGGCTGACTTTGTTCACGAGTTCAACACGAAGTTCTTCCACATGAATGTTACGAGGAAACATTATGAGGAGTTCGAAAGCTTACGCCAGGGGGATATGACAGTCACTGATGTGGTGACAAAGTTTGATCAACTTGCTCGTCTATGTCCAGGGATGGTTATGAATGAAGATGAAAGGGTCAGAAGGTTGATAAGAGCCCTTAGACTAGACATTGCTGCAATTGTTGATGGGGCAAGTCCGCCAAGGACCCAAGAGCAGGTTGTTATGAGGGCCCAACGTGCTGAGTTCCATTTGTCAAAGTTAAGAAGGAATCAGCCTCAGCCCAACCAGCAAGCCAACAATGCTAATAGCCAGAACCGTCCTTCCCACAGGAACAACAACAACAACAACAGCAACAACAACAGTCAAAACTAGAGAAACAATAAGAGGAAGGGCAATCCTCAACAACAGCAGGGCCAAGACAACAAAAGGCACAATGATGGTCAGCGCAACAACAATGACAGGCGATTCCAACCATGTGCCAAATGTGGAAAGAAGCATCCGGGGGAATGTCGACTAGGAACGAACCAATGTTTCATATGTGGGCGTGAAGATCATTTTGTAAAGAATTGCCCCAAATTGATAAATGCCAATGCCCCACGGAGACCTACTCCTCAGGCCCAGCTGCATCAGATGCAAGCCTCCCTTGAAGGGCCACTAATTAGTCAAGGGAGACTTGAAGCCCCACCAACGAATGCCCGAATCTATACCATGACAAAGGAACAAGTGGCTGCAGAAGCCTCCAATGTGGTCACAGGTCAGATAACAAGCTTATGTAATGATGTTTATGTTCTTTTTGATACGGGTGCCACGCATTCTTTTGTGTCTATGTCACATGCTAGGAAGTTAGGGGTTCGTTTAGAGCCAATGAGACAGGGATTCACTACGACACTATCCTCCGGGGAAGTGATATTATCCACGCATTGTTTGCTTGCAGTACCCCTATAGATTTCTGATAGGGAACTTTTCGTCAACCTCATTGCAATCGACATGCATGACTATGACATGATTCTTGGGATGGATTTCCTAAGCAAGTATAATGCCGCGATCGAATGCCGGAAACGAAAGGTGATCTTCCATCCTGAAGGTGATCAGAAATTTGTTTATGTTGGCGAGACCAGGAAGAAACCCCACATGTTTTTATCGGCAATGAAAGCAAGGAAGCTGTTAGCAAGTGGCTGTATGGGCTATCTGGCAAATGTTGTAGACAAAAGCCAAGAAGGAAAGACAAGAATTAAAGATGTGCATGTTGTTCATGAATATGAAGATGTGTTTCCTGATGATCTGACGAGTCTACCGCCAGAAAGAGAAGTTGAATTCGAGATTGAGCTCGCTCCAGGCACCGAACCAATCTCTAAAGCTCCTTACAGAATGGCCCCGGCAGAATTAAAGGAGCTGCTTGACAAAGGATTTATCAGGCCAAGTCACTCACCGTGGGGTGCACCAGTCTTATTTGTGAAAAAGAAGGATGGCACTATGAGACTCTGCATCGACTACAGAGAACTGAACAAGGTGACGATCAAGAACAAGTATCCGTTGCCTCGAATTGATGATTTGTTTGATCAGCTCAAGGGTGCATCGGTGTTCTCAAAAATTGATCTACGATCAGGATATCACCAGTTGAAGATTAAAGAAGGAGATATCCCCAAGACTGCGTTCAGGTCGAGGTATGGTCACCATGAATTTGTGGTTATGCCTTTCGGTTTGACGAATGCACCTGCTGCCTTTATGGATTTAATGAACAGGGTATTCAAGGATTTTCTCGATAAATTTGTTGTTGTATTTATCGACGATATTCTTGTCTACTCGAAGAGTCAGGAAGAGCATGAGGAGCATTTAAGGATCGTGCTGGAGACTTTAAGAAGACACCAGCTTTATGCTAAGTTCTCTAAATGCGAGTTTTGGCTTGATAAAGTGTCATTCCTAGGGCATGTCATTTCAAAGGATGGGATAATGGTAGACCCTACTAAAGTAGAAGCTGTACTCAATTGGAAGCAACCGATGAATGCAAGTGAAATAAGGAGCTTCTTGGGTCTAGCAGGTTACTATCGAAGATTCGTAGAAGATTTCTCCAAGATAGCAGCTCCACTCACGAACTTAACTCGCAAAGGAAGGAAGTATGAATGGACGGATGCATGTGAAAAGAGTTTTCAAGAGTTGAAGAAAAGATTAACGACGGCTCCAGTGTTGGCAATTCCTGAGGGAAATGATGGGTTCGTAATCTATAGTGATGCATCCAAGATGGGCCTAGGAGCTGTATTGATGCAAAATGAAAAGGTGATTGCTTATGCTTCAAGGCAACTAAAGGATTATGAAAAGAACTATCCTACTCATGACCTCGAGTTAGCAGCAGTCGTCTTTGCATTAAAGATATGGAGACACTATTTATATGGGGTCCAATGCAAGATATTCACTGATCATCAAAGTCTGAAGTATTTATTCACACAAAAAGACCTGAACATGAGACAACGAAGATGGCTAGAGTTGGTGAAGGATTATGACTGTGAAATCCTTTATCATCCTGGTAAAGCAAACCGAGTAGCTGATGCTTTAAGTAGGAAGTCAGTTGCCACATTGATGTCTATGCAAGCAATGTCTCCACCTTTAAGGAAGGAAATTTTAGACTTCGGTTTAGAACTTATAGTAGGCCAGCTATCAGCACTCTCTCTTGCTCCGACGATGTATGATGAAATTCGAAGTAAGCAAGATGACGACGTGAGCCTTGTAAGGATTAAGCATGAAATAAAAGAGGGAAAATGTCAAGAGTTTCGTATTGCTGATGACGAAACTCTGTACCTTAAGGATCGTTTATGTGTTCCCAATGTTGATAATTTAAGGGAGAGGATCTTGGCAGAAATTCATGACACTCCTTACTCTATTCATCTAGGTGCAACGAAGATGTATAATGATCTAAAGGGTAACTTCTGGTGGTTTGGAATGAAACGTGATGTTGCGAAGTATGTGAAGAAATGTATGACATGTCAGCAAGTAAAGGCTGAACACCAGAAACCTGGTGGTGAACTACAGTCTATTCAAATACCGGAATGGAAGTGGGAGGAAATAGCAATGGATTTCATTACCGGCTTACCCAGAACTACGAACGGCTATGATGCAATTTGGGTAATTGTGGATCGACTGACGAAGACGGTGCATTTCATTCCTATCAAGATCACTTATTCCATGGAATGATTAGCGGAACTCTATGTTAAGGAGATTGTACGACTACATGGGATTCCCAAGTCAATTATCTCAGATCGTGATGGTAGGTTCACATCTAAATTTTGGAAAAGTGTCCAGAATGCAATGGGAACCAGGCTTCATTTCAGTACAGCTTTTCATCCTCAGACTGAAGGCCAAACAGAGAGGACGAACTTGATTTTAGAAGATATGCTACGGGCATGTTCTCTCGATTTTAAGACCAGCTGGTGTAAAATGTTACCGTTAGCAGAGTTTGCTTACAAAAACAGCTTTCAGGCGACAATTGGAATGGCACCATATGAAGCACTGTATGGACGGAAATGCTGGTCACCTATGTTAGACATGTATGCTCTAAGGAGTAAAAATGTAATACGTTTTTGGAGACATTTTTATCAATAAAGAATTTATTCATTTATATATACCAAATATTGTCCTCTTTACGTTCATATTTGTTGAATGTATGATAAGCACAGTAGTCTGAGACTGTCAGTCTAAACCTTAAGAGTTGGGCATATGATGGGATGATTATGCGGTAGACACGACTCTTAAGGTAATGGTCTAAAATATATGATCCGCAATCGAGGGAATAAAGTTGGGCGCTTTATTCATGTAAAGATTGTTATGTTGTCTATATCCCTTTTGGGAGATGGTTTGTCTTGGCCATCGGAGTTGGACTCCGTGAATAGAAACATTGGCGCGTTGTCATAGGTGACGATGTGTTGGATCGGGACATAAAGTGAATTGATTTGGATTAATAATTCTGTCTTGGCAAATCGATTCACTTTAGACAATCATTTGTATTGTATCTTAATCCTGAGATGAATAATGGGCCCGTTGTCTCGATTTGTGTCTTTTGATGTACCAATGGGTGACTCCCACATCTCTATAGTGGCATGCATGCCGGTACGTTGGAGGCATGACTCTTGGTAGCGTAGACTTGTTATTCATAGATATGGAATCCATAGCTCCTCTTTAGGAGTAATGATATCCTCTTATATGCGTTGTCCTGTAATTGGAAAACTGGAGCGCTCAACCATTTGGATACATAGGTGTAACCGAATGGTATACTATCTTTGGATGGTAAGTTTTCTAATGGTGAGACAATGGAACGCAAGATAAAAATAATCAGGAAGGTAAGACAGAACTTGTCCTTAAGCCGGTTATGGATGATCATATGGGGATGCGATACACTATGATATGTCATGGAGACTTAGCTACACGAGCTTCGTAATTCTATAAAGTTCGAGAGTGCAGCTCCAAGCTTTTAGTGGAGTAGCGTTGGAGTTGATAATTGTGAAATGTATATCTGGGATATTGGGTTTCATAATTATCATGAGCTTGAACTTTATAGGTCCATTTTGGTCCCCTTTGCTAGCTCACAAAATCCTGTAACGATACGGCGTGCTTTTCCAATAATTGGTGACTTATGTCAGATTTATCAGATTGGTTTAAAATTTATAAAAATCAAATAATTCATGTCTGTTTATCGGTTGAATTAATTATGTAAGAAATTAGTTCAAGATGAACTTGTTGAATTATGGCGTTCGGATAATTCTTGTCTGTTTATCGGTTGTTTTAATTTTGGACAATTAGAACAAGATAAACTTGTAGAATTATTGTGAATTGATTTATTTTCTTAGAGATTATCTTGATAAAGTTTGTTTTCATCAGATATCTTTTCTATTGGGCTATTTGAATCAAAACTGAGACTTTATCCTTTAGAATCTCGGGTGGAAAATAAAAGATTCGCGGAGATTTTTTCTCGGCAGTTCGGCCTGCCTATCAGAAAGTTCGGCCTGTCGAACTGGCCAGTTCGGCCTGCCTATCACACAGTTCGGCATGCCGACCGCGACAGTTAAGATTACGCGTTTTTCACGCGTATCTTATCAGATATTGATCCGAACTTGATTCTGTTTCGATTTTTGAGACCTAATCTGATATGGACTGACCCCAAGGACCAATAGGTATAAAAAGGGAGTGAGTCTAATGATTTACTCAGATCAATTTGAGAGATTAAGAGTGATACTCTTCTAGTGAGCATCTGAAAACTCCCTGAGAGCTTTTGTTCACAAATCACGAACACTAGCTTTGGGTTCTCTCTATTGGTTGGAAGGAGAGTCACCGGTGGAAGAGCTGTACGTGTGAGCCCACACTCACTCCGGTTGTGGATAGAGAATAGCAAAGAAGACCAGTTGGTTGAGGCTCTTCTGGAACATTACTTCTCTACACAGGTCGCGGAGGTTCTTCGGCACACTGAGGTTAGTAAGATCTGTTTAATTTATACATATAACATGTCAAACTTGTGTTTTGGAAAATACTCTGATGGAAAAATTTTAAAAATTCCGCTGCGCACTTTGTTTCCAACAACCTATATGTTGGCACGAAGCTGGTGAAAAGAAGTTGATGGAAAGTGTTGATGCTGAAAGAACCGACTTTGTAAATGAAACTTCTGAGATGATAAAGTTGATAAGAAGAAGAATAGAGACTGCTCAAAGCCGTCAAAAGAGTTATGCTGACACAAGAAGAAGACCTTTAGAGTTCGCTGTAGGCGAATATGTGTTCTTGAAAGTTGCACCAATGAAAGGGGTTATGAGGTTTGGGAAGAAAAGCAAGTTAAGCCCAAGATTCATCGGTCCTTATGAAATTGTTAAACAAATAGGCAAAGTAGCTTATCAGCTGAAGTTGCCATCTGAAATGTCCGCAATACATGATGTATTTCATGTCTCCATGCTGAAGAAGTATGTTCCGGACCCTACGCATGTGATCGAGCCACAAGTGATCGAGATACGAGAAGACCTAAGTTATGAAGAAAAGCCAATGAAGATACTCGATCGAAAAACCAGGACTTTGAGGAATAAAGAAATTCCATTGGTCAAGGTGTTAAGGCGAAATTAGCAAGTTGAAGAAGCTACATGGGAACGTGAAGATGACATGAAAGTTTTGTATCCACATTTGTTCTAAGTTTTGAGGACGAAACTTTTATAAGGTGGGGAGAATTGTAACACCCGCCTATTTTATATAACGGACCACGTTAAGTTAGTAACGCTATTAAGGAATGTTATTAATAAATAACGTTATATGATATGATATGTGATGTGCATGTTACTAACTTCTTATGTCAAGATTTGCGACAGGTGACGACCGCATGGAATCATTGTGCTCTAGTGTTCATGTGAAATTATAAATATATGATTATTTATGATGCAATGATGTGTGAATGTTTTATGTTATGGCATTTAATGACAGATCGACAGGCCGAAGAGGGAAAATCGGCAGGCCGAACAAGGCTGACAAACAGTCAGCAGAAATCTCTCCAGAGTTATGACTGAGTTAATTACGTTAATTGGGTGAATTAATGTGATTAATTGGCATAATAATGGAATGTTTTTATCAGTTAAGGAAATTAAAGGATTAGATTTGTATTATATTAAGAGGTTTCCTATTTTTAGAAGGTAAGTTAAGGTAAGATTGATGATGTTTGACCTTCCTTTTCTATTCTCCTCCTTTCCCACGCCAATCACCTTCTTCATAGTCAGAAATTTCTGACTTAATGAAGAGTAATGACTCTTTATTATACACATTACGTTAAAAAAAATTTTAACGCTCTTTCCTCAAATAATTTTTCTCGGTTCTGAGACGTTCTCTCATTATTTTCTCTTCCTCCTCTCACGCCTCACGTCACGCCCCCAACAGTCAGAATTTTTTTTGACTTAATGAAGGGAATTGAATTCCCATCAATGGTGTTTATTGCGTTAAAAATTTTAACGTTTCCTTTTTCATTATTTTCTCTCCTTCGCACGTTTTGCCTCTCAAAAATTTCTGAGACGTTCTTTCATTTCTCTTCCTCTTCTCTTCCTCACGAAATTTCTCTCTCTCTTCCACGGAAATTTTCTGAGCATATTGTAAAAAAAAAAAAAAAGAGAGAAGTCTTGTTTCGTTGGTCGAATTCAAGAATTTCGAGAAGAAACTTCAAGGTATGAATTCAGTTTTTCTGGTAAATGTAAAAAGATGTTCTCCTCTTCAAATTTCGTCTACAATGTCTTCTTTAGGTATTGTATTTTGTTATGTGTGATGTCTCTTCACGTTTTATGTCATTTTAACGTTTTATGAAAAATGAATATTTCTGTCTTCTACCTCTCACAGTAAAATGTTACTGTTTAATTTTGAAGGTATGAAAAATGTAATGATTATTCAAGAGGTAAAGAATGATGTTTTCGTGAAAAGTTGTTAATTATGCTTATGTATGAGTATGTAAGATGAATGTATTTTATGATTATGAAATGTTTTAATAAATGTTATTTCTGGATTTTTGATTATAAAATGTTATGTATGTTTAAAAGATTTTATGATAATAAAAATAATTTCATGCATGATAATATGATGCTTGTATGAAGTTTTGAATTAAAATATAAATATATTAATTGTTCAAAAATGTTTTATTTAAAAGATAATTATGTTTAGATGTAGGGTTTTGAATAATATTTAAAATATGAGATGAGTGTATGGATATTTTATGATAAGTATTGATTTTTTTTATTGCATCTTAAAATGGATATATGGCATGGACACTTAAGGAAGCGAGCACAACGAGACCGCGGTGTCGTCACCAAGTGCAATATTAAGGTTAAGTAAGCTATCGATCAAGTAAGTACATTCTCACCTGCAACATGATATGTTTTATAAAAGGTTTGAAATTATGTGCATAATGATAATTATTCTATGATGGATTTTATGATGGTTTCATTTAAAGTTCTCTCATGAAATATTTTGATGTTCATAAAGTTATGCATGTATGATGATGACGTATTTCAAAGCATGAAAATTTTATATATGTATATATATGTATCACCTAAATAAGTGTTGCACACCAATGTTATGATATGTTATGATGTCATGTTTGGTTTAGGATTAGCTACCCTTTTCCTCTCATGACGGCGCTCCTACGATGATGATTATGGTGCAACACTTGGGCCCTTAAGAATAAAAATATATATATATATGGAATAAATTTTAAAATGGTCAATATTATGAAAGATATGTTTCTATGAAATTGTGCTTAAGGCACTTTTATGATACGATGACAATGATGATGATGATGATGTTTATGAAATGTTTTAAATTGTGAGAATTTTATGTACTTACTAAGCATTAGCTTATTCATGTTTTATATGTCATGTTGCAGATAAGGGTAAGAGAGTCATGGAATAGGTGGAGGACATGGAACGGCGTGTGAGCAACATGAACGATGAATTGTAACCGGAAGCACGCCAAGAAGAAATGAATTTATGATTTAATAAAATTATATATTTTGAACATATTTTATGTTGAGTTTTTTTAAGAACACTTATATTATGGTTTTATAAGTTATTTTATCATTTTTTTATGAAATATGAACTTTCGCTATATTTTACGTAAAGTTAGAACGTTTTAAATTTTTCCAAAGTAGATTTGGTCTCGGACGGCCTGCCGAACTCCGTGTCCGGCCTGCCGAAGACCAGAAGTTCGGTCGACCGATATATTTTTTGGCCTGCCGAACCTGGATGAATTTTTGGTCCGAATCACAAAGCTTCTGCCGGCCTGCCGGTGGAAGACGCTCCGGCTTGCCGAAGTCCCAAGTTCGGCCTGCCGAACCGTGGGAATAAGTGGATTTCAAAGATGTGATGATCAAAGAGATTTAATGTGAGATTTTAATAAGTCTTGATTTTACAATTTGATTAACAAATATTATTAAATAAGTTCATGAATAATTTAAGTATAAACGAATAAATTATGTTATGGAATAAAATTAAACTATGTTCTACGAAACAACGTTAAGTTAAATAAAAAAAAAAAAGTATGAATGGATCCTGGTAATGTAAGTTTAAGTACTTTTAAAATCTATAGTGACGATTGAGTTGATATTATCTATAAGTTTTATTGTTTAAGCATGTATGAATATAAGTATGTAACGATATCTGTGACGTCCGAATTAAGGGGCATTACAATAGTTAAGTTCTCATATGTTGTTAATATAACCATAGTAGGTCATTGTTCTATACACGGGATTCTTGTCTTTTGTAGAGGAAACATGCATAGAATTGGCACGAAAACGCACACTATTATTTTGGACTGGGTGCTATTCATCTATTTTACAAGCGTAAAAGATATAACTATTTATTGAATGCAAAGCATATCACATAACCATGAACGAAGGTCCTCCAACCAATTTAAACAAGTTTTTTGGGACACCTTCACTGCGAGACTTGTAAGCCTTGTCATATAAGTGTACTTATATCCACTCTCTAAAAATACGCTTGTTTTTATCTTGCAACTATTTCTCGATCCTTCCTCTTTTGGGATTTGTATCTTTTATTTATTTTATGTAGATCTCTACGAATGATTCAATCACACACGTATTGTGCAAAACGTGCAGACTTTTCTACTTATATTCCTTGAGAGAAACGGACGATGGAGTTCTAGTAGACATTGTTTAACCAATTGCTTCAATATTTGATAAGAATTTCGATCAAAATTCCACAGCTTCTTTGGCTATGTAATTTTCTACAATGCAACCCTCCAGCCTATTTTGGATCTTGATATAACCCTTCAAAATCTTCATGTATCTTTCAAATGGGCACATCTACCTCAAGTACACTAGCCCACAAAGCCTAACTTTGCATACTAAGTGCACCATTAAATGAATCATAATATCAAAAAATGATAGTAGAAAGTACTTCTCAAGCATGTACAAGGTCTTCACCAACTCTCTTTATTTTATATCTAGCTTCGTTGGATCTGTCATCTTGGAGCACACGGAGTTAAAGAAAAAATAAAACTTTGTAAATGCATATCTTACCTCTGACAAAAGAATTCCATGCAATGCAAGTTGCAACAATTGTTGCATCGAAGTGTGACAATCATGTGTCTTCATGCCAACAAGCTTCAAGTCCTTCATTGACATGTTTTTGAAGTTTGAAGAATAACCTTCTAGAACTTTAATTGAAGCAAGCCATTTACCAAACTTTTTCTTCTCTTGTCTCAATAAGGTGTACTTTCTTGGAAGCAAGCAAGCCCAAGCGCCCTTTTTTTTCAAAGTCGAATCACCTCTTAGATTCATTTCAACAAGATCCAACCGTGCATTGAGATCATCTTTAGTTTTGGCAAGAATGTCAAGCAATGTACCGACTATCAATTCACAAACATTCTTCTCAATATGCTTAACATCTAAGTAGTGGCGAATGAAAAAACTACATCAATATAGAAGTTGAAAGAAAATTGACTTATTCTTCTAAGGTCTTTCTCTCACTGTTGCATTGTTTTTAGTTTTTGTCTTCTAGAAAACTACTTTGATATTCCTCACCATCTCAAACATTTGGTGACCTACTAATGGTTTTAGAGGTTGTCTTTCTTTAGTCTTGCCATTAAATGTTTTCTTTTATCTATGATATGGATGGTTCATAGGAAAAAACCATCTATGGCCATCGTAAACTATTTTCTTACCATGCTTCAACCAAAATAAAGATGTCTATGTGATGTAAACAGAACAACCTATTCAACTCTTGACCTAATAGCTAGATAGGTTTCCATATGGAAGAAAGTCTTTAATAGTCCACATCAACATTGCTCAGAGTATGAAGTCTCTTTATGGTAAGCATCTTGGACTTGTATATCACTTCTCTACAATTTCCTCTACGCAATACGTAATTTCATTTTCATAATGATTAGGTTCAAAGATCAACAAAGTTAACATCAAGGACTTTCACTTCATGCCAAGTTCAGTGGAAGATTGTAGACAAGAATGATAGGCCAAATACTGTGCTTGCTACTAAAATTACTATGAGGATTCATTCCATCTGCGGATAAAGAAAGATGAAGGTTCATAGGTTTTGCATCGAAATTTGAATTCTCCACATCTAATGTCGTCCATTGTGATGATCGACTGTATGTCTCAACATGCCATCATCGATCCCCCTATCGTTGTGACAAGTTAAAGCCTTTGCATGATCTGTATTGCGAAATAATCACTCTGAACACGGTTCTATTGGAATATACAACGACTTAGCTGGTACACTTTTTTTTCCTTCCAATGGTTTCTTTGCTTTTTTTCACCTAGACTTATTACACACTGGGCATTCATCCAAGTCTTCACACTCTTTCTAGCATAGCATACAATCATTCGAGAAAGCATGTATCTTCTCATAATTTATTCCTAAAGTACTCAATGTCTTCTTTGCGTCATACATAGTTGTCGATACTACTATCATCTTCCTCATCAATATGACTAACATGGACATTCCCCCTCACCGCCGATGATGGTCAAGACTTCCTCACCATTCTGTATCTATGTTTGACAAGTCTGATCAATCCTATGTCATTTCAAATAAGACCTAACATCATCGTATAATTGTTTTCCAATGTTTTCACAATCAATATAAGGGTGACGAATTATACTCCCTTTGACATTGGCCGTCACAAAAGCCACAAAATCCTTAAGCCTTTTCTCCTATTCATCACTCATCTTATTAGCATACATCAATTTCTTATTCATAGCTACAAAATAAAATCAAAATGCACAGCAAATTTAAAATTATCCAACAACAGCAAATTAAACCTAAAACTAACATACCCAAAATCAATCAATTTCAATATCATATAAAAAATTATAAAAATGATTTATAACTAATTTTAAACAATATCTACTTGCAAAATATAAATTAAAACCTAGTTAGCTGAATGACAAAATAAACCTAAAACTAACATATTTAAAATCAATCAATTTCAATCTCACCACAAATTATATAAATAATTTATAACTAATTTCAAAAAATATCCACTTCGAAACATAAATTGAACTTAATTAGCTATATAACAAAAAAAACCTAAAGCTAATATACCCAAATCAATCAAGTTCAATCTCACAATAAATTATACAAATAATTTATAAGTAAACAAAAGAAAAAAAATAAAACTTAATTAGCTAAACAATAAAAATAAAAAGAGACATGCCAAACTCGATATTGGAAGGCAGAGGGACCACAACGGATGTGAGGAAGGCAACAGAAGCAAAGGTGGTAAGGTGAAGGAGGTGAGGCAAAGTGAGGCAAGCAAAAGAGTGGCAGTGAAAGTGACAGAGGCGGGGAGAGGCGATGGAGGTTGGGCAAGGCGACAGAGGTGGTGAAGAGGGCAAGGGAGAAGATTGGGTGATTGGAAGAAGCTTGGGCGAGGAAGAGAAAGAGACGCCTAGGCACGATATCAAAAGATATTAAAAACATGAAATTAGACGGCTATGTCAAGGAAGCCGCCATCTAAAATTACATTAGAGTACGATTTATAATAAAACGTCATCTGAGCCATGGCATGAATTTTAAAAAGACAGAGTTCTCTGTGCCACGTAGGATATAATGACAGTTTTTGAAGAAACTGTCATCTCTTTTGAGTTGTCTAAACCATATTTTGTTGTAGTGATGTAAGGCCCTCTTTGAAGCCCTAAGACTAGCATTCTAGTCTTGCAGCGCTGATAGGCTCGCTTCATGGACTCAAGCCACGCTTGGGGAATTCATGTGGGCCGTAATTTGGTAGCCTATAAGTAGTCAAATGGGCTCATTTATTACAGTTCAATTTAATTTTAAATCGTAATTTGGGGGATTTTAAAATTAATTAAACCAAAATAAATGGACGATGGAGGAAAATAACCCAAAAATCATTTTTTGCCTTAAAAGTTGCCCAAAATCATTCATTTTGCCTTAAAACAACACAAAAATCAAAATCTAGGCCTCAAAATCTCTCTGTAGCAAAAAATGTCAAGAAAACATGGCCATAAAGCAGCAAGTGTACCTTCAGAGCATCCAGTATGTGCCTCCAGAGGGAAGCCTTCGAAGAAGTTCTATTCACATCAATGTAGCATTTGTCAAAATTGCAAACTCACCATGAAGGCATTATACATATGCCTTCGTGAAAGCTTTGGAAGCAAATTTTTGAAAATGCTCTGATTGTGTGTTACGCTTCTCAAACTTAACGAAAATAGCGAAAGCTTGCACCAGAGGAGGTATCGCATGTGTTAGGCTTTTGAAAATAAGGAGTCCAATGAAGTCAAATTCCTTAAGGAGCTTTAGTCCTAAAGCAAGGTCTAAGGATTAGCACGAAATCTGGAATTCACCAAAATTGCATGCCATTTTAGGCCAACAGTTGAAAGTCCATAACGTGGTTTGCTCTGAAGGGAATGGAGTATTGCATGCACTATTGGAGTACAAAGGCACCACTTTTATAGCAAACCTCTAAACTTCACCTCTCTTATAAATACCCTCCAACTTCACCATCAAAAAAACATGAATTTTGAGAGACTCTTGCCCATTTATTTTATGCAATTTTTGTCTCAAAATGCTTCGAAGGTCTTATTCTTCTTCCAAGTTTACACTTTTCAAACTTGGAAATTTTTAGAGAAATTCTTCGCCTTTACTCCTAGAGATTAGGTCCTTCCTCTGACAGACCTCCAGCTTTTTTTCGAGTTCAGCAAAAAGTGTTCCCAAAACACTTAAGAATTTTACCAATGCCTTTCATAACCCTTAGAGGTCTCTAAATCCTTAGCCTCACATTTCAATAATCCAAACCTGAAGCCAAAGACGACTTATGTTTGCCTCCAAAGCAAGTTTCTGAAAAACCAAAGGATCCCAAAGCTTCGTCCCTACAACTACAGTCACCAAACCTCCCTTATCTATTTTTACAAAGACAACCCAGATCTACCTTCAGAGGCAACTTTACTTCTAGCCCTTACAAAGATAACTTTTCTACCTTTCGAACCTAAATCTCAAACAATAGTTTACTACTCCTCCCACGATCTCCCTTTATGTTAGTTCCTATATTGTCATATTTTGTGTTCTCTTGATCTCGTAGCATAACTTTGGTCACTTGACAATAGAGAGGGCCTTAGAATTCATTTTCTTCGGTTCATTTTGAGCCTAATCAACCCGAATACTTTGTTGGTGGTCCTGCCAAAAGCTATGTTGTATGGACTTGTCAATTATTCCAACAACATCAACATCGCCACCAACAAGTTGGAAGCTTCCATATATGCTACCTTGAAACGTTGCACTTTATGGATCTATCGAATCCCACAATTTACACTTAATTAGTAATTAATCTGAATTTACATTCAAATTAATTCTTCTTGAAAATATCTACCGAATGCGCTTATAGTCATAGAGGCACTGCTTGGTGCTCAGTCCTTCCCTAAGACGTCCTGTCTTTTTCGATGGCCAAACCCCCTTGTTACTTTACATATCGGTTCTATTTGGATTTATTAAAATCGACAATTCGAAAACTGTGAGCTAGTATAAGGAAACAACGAAAATTATATAATTTAAGCTACAATAATAACAAAAAATTAATGCCAAATTAATTTATCTGTTTAATTATTAACTCAATGTTATTCCACTAAAAGCGAAAGTTGAACTCTTGATTATATACCATATTATGAAAACTCTAAATTTTTTGTCCATAATCTCTAATTGTATGTACTATCTGCTATAAGTTGTCCATAATATACCTAAGGACAAGTTTCATTTTATTTTCTTGATTGTTTTATCTCAAAGTTTTATTATTGCTTTTAGGAAAAAAAAACCATTTATAAATCCATATAAGTGAAAATTATTTCATTACCATATAATGAAATGATCAAGGCATCTTTTGTTTTTCTAAATCCCGAATAATCCCTTTATGAGAATAATATTAAGTTTTATTAAAAGAGATATGGATACTATATATATGAATCATGCTCTTATCGTTTATAAGTTGTGCCACTAACACCTTGGATATAAGATCTTTGATTATCGAAAATTTTCCTTTGATATATCAAAAGACATAAGATTAAAACATGAAGACATAATTCTACTTCAAGATTAAGATCATTATATAAATGATTCTCAAAGTGAATTAAATTAGTTAAACAAAATTATTAATAAAAAAAAATTACACTAAAGTTCACTCCAATATATATGTACCATTAGGTATATACAAATGTATGTTTCAACCTGAAAGTCCTTATCCCAAGGGTCAAGATCAGCAATCTTCCCAATGAAAGTAAACACTCATAACAATAGTATCAAAAAACAAAGTGCCAATATTTGTTCCACAAATCGCAGATTGTGTATTTAGACTATTATTTTGTAAACATTTCTTTCAACATATAAATCTATATATGCACGATTCAAATATTAGTGATCAATACTCTTAGTCCTTTAGTTTGCTTACAATAGAATCAGCTATATGAAAGCAAGTAGGAGACATTGATGCATAAAAATTGCAATAAATTAATATTTATTAATCTAAAATGTCATAACTGTAATTTGATCAAATGTATCTTATTCTTAAGGTGCGAATTAACATTTCTCTTTCCTAGGACTTTACTCTTTTCTTATATTCTCTCTTCATATATTCAAGTCTTCTCACCTTAAAACACTTCAAAAATATCTACTTTGGATAAAAATTGAGTAAGTCAAGGCAATAGTGTATGCTGTTTAAGTCGCAAAGAAGCACTGCCTAGTGCTAGTGCATGAAAGCATTGATGGACTCAGAGGCTGAGCCAGAAAATTTAGTCAGGAGGAGCGGAGCATATACTAATATTATCAAGAAAAATTAGATAAAAGAAACATATAATTTCATGGGGTGGAATAGGATTTTAGGAGGGGTAAAAAGTAATTTTTTTTAAGTTTTATATACAATATTGAAATAGAAAAAAAGTTCAGAAGAGGCAACCGCCTTCCCTGATCTGTGTAGCTCCACCTTTGGATGGACTAGTTCTTGTATAACCGCTAGTTTCTTAGCTATTGTGACCTTGTGTCTAATGGTTAGTTGTTGGCTTTTTCTACATAAACTCAACCTATTTGAGACATTTAAATTTTTAAGGCTTTTGCAACTAATGGAATCCTAATCATTTACGTAAAACTCGGTTTTATTTGAAAAAGAATTTAGAATTTTTGGGTCAATTTGAAATTTTTAATAATTTTTGGGGTAGAAATTTATTCTAAAGAAACAAAAAATAACAAAAAAAAAAACACAAACAACTAATCTTAAGAGATCAGGCCCATGCCCCCTATTTTTCCCCACTACTTTTCTTTCTATTCCTTTTTTTATTTTTCTTCTTTTTTTTTTCCTTCTTCTTTTTGCTGCACGTCCAAAGCACAGGGAGAAAGAGAGAAAGCCCCCATCGTGGCTGTCTTCTCTAGCTAACCCACCTCTGACATCTACCGCCTTGCATGCATCAGGGGGCAAGAACCACTATTGCATAAAGTCTCAACTGCCAGCCCGTCGTCCCACTACTCGCCGCAGGCAGCCGGAGCAAGCCAAAGACCACCGCTACTTTAGAGCTTCCATGTCAGATTCTGGCATTGTCTAGCCTCATTTCTCTAGATCATTTGCACCATTATGTTCCTCTTGTTAAGGAGAACAAAGCCAGTCCATTTTCTGCCCCGATCATCGTTGGAAAATTCAGCCTCCCACCGCCTCCCTTCATTGGTTTTGTGTCATTTTCTGGCGAACCGAGCCCTATTTTAGAAAACCAACTTTGGAACGATGATCCTCATATCAAGAGCTTCATTTTGGTACCGATCTCTATTGTCGCCTCATCAATCAACCTTGGTCAATGCTGGTCAAAAGTGGCCAACTGTTGTCCCCACCGCCAAATTAGAAAAGATGTCATACCAGCCTGTTTTTGACGTTCTGGATGCATTTATGGTGTCAGATTTGCAAGACAAAATTCCAAAGGCTATGATTGGTGATTCAAAGTTTCGACAGACGACTGCGTTTTTGATCTTTTTGCCATTAAATGTCATCGACTAAGTCGTTAGGAATACTATTACTCATCTCTCATGATATTTTATTTCATTAGCTAATAAATTTGAAATTTTAAATTAAAATCACATGGATTTTGATATGTTGTTGTTTCTATCATTGTTGTTGTTGTTGGTATTGATAATGAAATGTTATCATTGTTATTATTATTGTTGTTGTTGTTGTTGTTAATATTGCTATAAATATTATTGTTGTCGTTATTGTTTTTGTGATTATTGATTTGTTGTTATTCTTATCATCGTTGTCATCATCGTCATCATCTTTATTCTTCTCATTGTTGTTGTTATTGTTATTGTTATTGTTGTTGTTGTTGTTGTTTTTACTATTATTACTATTACCTAAACTTCTTGTTGAATTAATTTTATGTACACTTTGATCTCGAGATTGGTTTTTATATACATAATAGATGCCTACATGTTCACTTTTGATTTGGGATTTGAGTCAATGATATGATATATAAGCGTGGCCTTAAAAATACAATTTTTATGATATGATTGATGTGGATGGAATGGTGAATAATATTGGGTGAATTCTAGTTATGTGATATAATAATAATTGCTCTGTGTGATACATCTTGAAGTTATGGCACACCACAATGTAATTGTAAATCATTTTCTTGTAGATTTAAAATTTTGGATTTAACAAAAATAAGCCGTTATACTATCGGAATTTCATGGAAAACTAACTAACGTGGGTAGAATGATTTAGGATGGGTTTTTAGTAGCCATATGGGTTATAACCAGATCCTATAAATGTTGAGACCTTACGCGGCACAGTTGGACAATTTCTAAAGCCATCTAAAGTGTTTATCAATGTTAATTCCCATGGGGTGCTCATTTGTTGGGCACAAAGGACATTTCACATTTTTTATATCGACGATGCTAGATGGACTATCTCACGGGTGCTCTTTTGGGGCACAACCGACACGAAGTGCTCAGTTGGGGCATGACGGAACTTCTTATAATCCTTTCTTTCCTTTCCTTCACTAACAACCTGGGATGGGTGTGAAAGTAATTAAGCGACGATCACTAATTGTGAGTTATAGATTTATCAAATAGACTGTGAATATGATGAATTTTTCTTATATTGATATGAGATTTTTTTTAATAACTTTATAAGGATTTTATGATAATTACTAATAGAAAGAAAAACCGAGAGGCGAGTAATAGATTTCCTACTGGATGCTGTATGCTTACCCACCCTTGCTTTCCATTTTAGGTTAGTCAATTAATACCTGGTGTTTGGGAATGTCATCGACGCTCCACATTGCTCATTTGGTATATCCTTCCTATATTTTTCTTGGTGCACAGATGATACATGGAATGAACACTCGCAATAGATAATTGATTATTTATAAACCTTGATTTACTTGTTATTTGAATTTATTTTATTTATTTATTTTGTCTAAGCCCCATAGCTGTGTTTTTACTTATTTTACAAGCATTCTTTAAGGTTTTGAATATTTTCATTTTAAATTTTCTATTTGTATTTTATTTCTTTTTATTCAACACTAAAGACTCCGGAGCATTTTGAATTCTTCTTTTATAAATTATGGACCCTATTGTAGTTTTCAAGTGTTTTGGCTTTTTAGGTCTTCAAAAATAATTCTTTCAATTAAGTTATTACTTCCAGTTTTAGGTCGTGGCAATTTATCCTCGAATAAAAAAGAAAGAAAAAAAAAAAAGAAGACACCAATGGAATCCTAACCAAAGTAATCTAGCCAACTCTCAAGCTTACATTTGCTTCAAAATTCGTTTGGAAGTATATTTCTAAGGTTTGAGCTTCCATCAAATTTAATTTATCATATAACCAAAAAATTGAAAATTTTACAAAAATTGTTACAGTAAATGCAAAATAATTGTTAATGGATTTTCACGACAACCGAGACCATCTTTATCTTCTTCTTCTTCTTTTTTTTTAAAGATAAATAGAAAGTTTTACATATAATGCAACAATTTCTATAAATTTTAAGTTAACATGCAACAAATACTTGATTATCTTAATTAAAGTTTTAAAAATCCACTCAATCTTTTAGTGAGGGACATTGACTGTCGAAAAACAAAAACATAGGAAGTAACATGTGTCTAGAAATCAAAAAGTCACTATGATTGTTCTTTATAAACAAAAAGGGTGATAACCAAATACTTGACCAATCTATACATTAAACAAGGAATTCAACGACGCCCCCCCCAAAAAAAAAGGAAGAAAAAAACAAAAGGAAGCACGCCCAACATAAAGTTTGCGCCCATTCTTGCTGGCAACAAGAACGAAGTGACTTCGTCTTTTAAGCGGCAATTTTATTTTGAGTGCCAAGCATCCTCAACAATTGCCAATAACAACTTACTTCGAAGAAAAGAAAAAGAAAAAACCCTGAGAACTATTTAATTATTACCACAGAACTGAAAAGGCTGTTTTGGGCCCCTTATTTTCATTTCATTTATCAAAAGTTCATTTAGCCATTATGACCCAAGACGATTTGAATTTTCATAAATTGTTTAAGATACATATTTCTTAGAAGGGAGAAAGAATAAATATTGCATTGTAGTACAAACAAAAAAAATTCAAACAGAATATTTAGTTAAGCCCAACAAATAAATAAATTGAACCCCACAAATTCATGCAAGCAACATCACCACTTCGTCAAATTATCCTTATGCGTCTGCATCTCACAACTGAGTTGTGTTGATCTTGTTGGGCATGCTTATGTGTTAGATATAGCATCAGGAGCTGCATCCGAGCTCGGTTTTCCGTTGCTGCTAATAAGATTGCCAGAATGGCCATCGAATTCTAAACTGTAGATGTGTCCCATTTTGGCTCTTTTGGTCTCCAGGTATCTCTAATTCTCCTTTGTAATCAGACTTAACAGTGGGACCCTGCCCGCAATGGTCAAACCATAACCTTTGAGGCCGACATACTTGGCAGGATTGTTTGTCATTAGTTTCATTGTTCGAACGCCTAGATCTCTTAGTATCTGCAAGGAATACAAGTAAAGAAATTAGATTTTCAAAATTTGACAGCCAAAGGAATCTATTATTCTTTAAAACATGTCATCCTTTCACGTTTGAGGCAATTGTTATCACGCTAAGTTTTTCATTCCCTCGACATAATGATAACAATTCAATAACAAGGATATGAAGTGCGTAAAGAAGTGAAATGGTCATTCAGAGCAATAAGAGTAGTCTGTGAAGAATATTTTGAGGACTTGCCTGTGCGCCAATGCCATATTCTCGTGAGTCAACAGGCAAGCCCAGCTCTTCATTCGCTTCTACCATATCACGTCCCTTATCTTGTAGGTTGTAAGCGCGAAGTTTGTGGCCCAAACCGATGCCCCTTCCTTCGTGGCCACGGAGGAAGACTAAAACGCCTCTCCCGGCGGCTTCAATTTGTTGCATTGCAAGTGCTAGCTGGTCCCCGCAGTTGCATCTGGCCGACCTAAATATGTCTCCTGTGAGACATTCTGAGTGCACTCTCACAAGAATATCTTTTCCATCCCCAATATCACCCTGTTTGTGCCATAGAACTAGTTATATTCAATATCACCCCAAAAAAAAAAAAAAAAATTAATCTCTTTAAGTTTCACATTAGATATACAAAAATACGTATGTATCTACTCCTCAAAAACACGTGATAGACTTGACAAAACATCCGCCACACTGAAAATATGACTCTGGGATTAATGCTCAACTTAATTGTATTCATGCCTCTTGTTTTGACCACGAATTAAACCAAAATATAGCATTTTAACGACCTTAGGCTCTCATAAAATTTTACCAACCGTAGGCTCGTTGAGCATATAAGATATAGCGATAAAAACTAAAGCAGTGGAGTTATATCAGCTTCAAATTAAATTTTAAATTTGACCCCGTAGCAATGCAAATTGAAAGATTTGAACAATTGAACTACAATTTCACACCTTAACCATTGCAATATGCTCAATCCCATCTAAGATTGATTTGTAGCAGTAGGCTGTGAACGGTCCCCACATTGTAGGAATGGATGCTGCACCCGAACGCTCTACTAATTTATCTCTTTTCCTCCTATATCTGCAAAGGTAGAATCAAGCTATCAGAAGAATAATTTGCAGTCAACAAACGCCAATAACTGTGAAACTATCAGCCTTGGCCTTTTGACAACCAGCCAACCAGAGAAGAGGGTTATCTTTGAAGATTTTCAAGCAGTCTAGTCAATGAATCAACTATATGCATCATCATTTTTTGTAACATTAAACAGATGTAATGTGCACATAAAAAAGTAGGTGCGTCAAATAAACACAAAACCCATGCATCACCAATCTGCAGCCACTTGTTTGTTCCTATGAAAAGAATCAGGTTTCAATAACAAAGGTAGACATTAGCTAATCACTCAAGGTGACAAGACCTAGTTATTCTATTTCCCTAGCCATGCAATTCAAAAGCCCTTCGCAATTTGGTTTCTCTCTAGAAAACTAAGGTAATTAACAAAAGGAAGAAACATAACTGTACAAATGTGGTTTCTTTATTTACTAAAAGCCTTTTGCTTGCAATTTTAAGGATGTAGTTATGAAAACCAGTTTGTACAAAGGGTGATTATGCAAGAGACGTGTGGCTGAAATGTTAATGACATAGAAAAAATGATGTTGCGCTATGGTAAATGTCAATACTAATATAAATTATAAAATGAAGGTCGAAAAAAAAAATTCTCTGGTTAAATAACTAAGGGTCATATTGAAAAGTTGAGGTAATTATGTTACCTTACTAAATCAGCTATGGATATAATTTTCAAGTTCTTCTGCTGTGCAAATTGGCGAAGTTTTGGTAACCTAGCCATGGAACCATCATCATCAACAACCTCACAAAGGATTGCAACAGGGTTCAGACCAGCCAGCATGGTAAGATCAACTGAAGCTTCCGTATGTCCAGCTCTTTTCAGAACGCCACCCTCTCTATACTTCAGTGGAAAGATATGGCCTGGGCGATTGAAGTCATCAGGTTTTGAATATTTGGAAGCAAGAGCTAACACTGTCGTTGCCCTATCATGGGCTGACACTCCTGTGGTTGTACCATGTTTTGCATCCTACAAATTCCATGTATACACAAACCAAACACGAGAAAGAGCTAAAAATAGGCAAGAATAACATTGTGAAACTGTTGGAGATTATGCTCAAATTACGTTGATGTAAGTATATTAGGGAAGTAATAGTTGTACTGATTTTTAGGCAGATTCGGTGCTATATTTATAGGGTGCTATATTTATAGAGAGTTGACTTAGGTTATCTCTATTTTTAGGCTAGGATCATTTTTATTACATGATTTTACATTGATTTTGTTTTACTGTATTCAGCCTATAAAGGTCAGGCTAGTTTGTATTTGTAAAGTGTGTGTGAAATACAGAAAATACATTTTTCCAACTTCTCTGATATGGTATCCGAGCCATATAAATAATCTTCCTGGGAAATATATTTCATCACCAAAAACAAAAAAAAAAAAAAAGGGGCAGAAAACTGAGATGTCAGAGGTCACACAAACCAGTCCCCAACCGGAGGAGTTCACAGTCCAACAAAATGTTGCAGGCGATCTACAAAATATTCAAGCCGCATATAGACTGAATGGAACAAACTATTTGAAATGGTCACAACTGGTAAGAACGTTCTTGAAAGGAAAGAGAAAAGTTAATCATCTTCTTGGAACAGGGCCTAAGGAGGGAGATCCGAAATTTGCTGCATGGGATGAAGAAGATTCAATGGTCATGTCTTGGCTTTGGAATGCGATGGAACCCCAAATAAGTGACACCGTCATGTTTTTGACAACTGCTAAAGACATATGGGAGGCGATTAGGCAAACTTATTCAAAGAAGGATGATGCAGCCCAAGTGTACGAGATCAAGGTGAAACTAGGTGCTACGAAACAAGGAAATAAGACTGTAACAGAGTATGCTAATACTCTGAAAAATTTATGGCACGAGTTGGACTATTATCGGGTTTTCGAGATGAAGAGTAATGAAGATGCTGCTCTACTGAAGGTTTTCATAGAAAAGGACCGAATATATGATTTCTTGGCAGGACTTAATCCGGAATTTGATCCTGTGAGAATCCAAATCCTGGGAAAAGGGTTGTCGTCCTTGAATGAAACAATTGCAATAGTTCGTGCTGAAGAAAGTAGGAGGATGGTCATGTTGGAACCTCAGCCGGTAGAAGGATTAGCACTGCTCACAACAGCTACCAGTGGACAAACTTCTGAGAAGAACTCTTCACCCACTGCAGGAGACAAGAAATCAGAACAAAAGAGGACTGCTAAAGGGAACTTGGTATGCAACTATTGCAAGAAACCAGGTCACACCAAGTATACTTGTTACAAGCTACATGAAAGACCACAGAACATGAATCAGTCAAACTGGAATTCTGGAAAAAAGAATTGGCAGCAAAAGGAACAAGCCCAAATTGCTCAGGCTAATGACAATAGTACCTGTGATCAGCATACCCCAGGCAGCAGAGAATTCAATAAGGAAGACATTGATCGCCTTCGTTCTCTTCTGGATTCTCTCGAGAAACCATCAGGTGCTTGCTCATTGGCACTTTCTGGTATGTGTTCTGACTCTCATTTGTTTAGTGCCTCTGATAATGTCTCGACCCATCCTGATATTTGGATAGTTGATTCCGGAGCGCAACCGACCATATGACCAACTCATCAAAATTTTTTTACTCATATAAACCATGTCCTAGCAATAGAAAAATTACCATAGCTGATGGGAATTTTGTCACCACTGCAGGCCAAGGGGATATATTTTTAGGATCTTCCTTGTTTCTTAAAAATGTTTTGCATGTACCTAAGCTTTCAACCAGCCTTATATCTGTTAAACAGATCACTAAGGAAATGAACTGCAATATCATTTTCTCAAATAATTCTTGTGAGTTTCAGGACCGTGCTACGGGGAAGACGATTGGGCATGCTAAGGAAAAAGATGGTCTCTACCTTCTCGAAGCTAGAAATGAAAAAAAGGAGACTGGAGTTGGTTACTCTTCTGTTTTTTGTCGAATTCTTCCAATAAAGACAAAATTCTACTTCTTCATTCTTAGCTTGGTCATCCTGCCTTTAAAACTCTGAGTCTTATGTTTCCTTCATTATTTAAAAATGTTGATTTGAAACAGTTTCATTGTGATATTTGTGAACTTGCAAAACACAAACGTGTTTCTTTCCCTTTGAGCAATAATAAATCATCAGTTCCTTTCCATTTGATACATAGTGATGTTTGGGGTCCTTCACGGGTTGCTAATCATTCAGGGACACGTTGGTTTGTCATTTTTATAGATGATTGTACACGAGTAACCTGGACTTTTCTCATGAGGCAAAAATCTGATGTTGCCAACATCTTTCCAAAATTTCATAACATGATAAAAACACAATTTGGGGTGAGGATTAAAAGGGTGAGAACTGATAACGGAAAAGAGTATTTTTACCAAACCCTATCTTCCTATTTTCAGCCAGGAAGGAATAGTTCATGAATCCTCATGCATTGAGACAGCTGAACAAAATGGTGTTGCGGAAAGAAAGAACGGATATCTTCTTGAAACCACACGTGCTCTTCTTTTCCAGAGGCAAGTGCCAAAAATCTTTTGGGGAGAAGCAGTTCTCACAGCCACCCATCTTATTAACCAATTACCCACCAAAGTCTTGAACTTCAAAAATCCGTGGGAAACACTGTCACAATATTTTCCAGATTTTCTTCCCCCAAACAGATTGCCTCCTCGGGTATTTGGGTGTGTTGTTTTTGCTCATGTTCATGCACACAGTCGAAGCAAATTTGATCCCCGTGCACTTAAGTGTATGTTTATAGGGTATTCTTCCACACAAAAGGGATACAAATGTTATCATCCACCAACTCGAAAAACCTATGTTCCATTGATGTCACGTTTGTTGGGCATGAGAGTTACCTTCATCCTTCTCCTCAGGGGGAGACAACATGTGATGAGAAGGATGATGGATGTGTTGATATCCTTGACTTTATGCCCGATTTTTCACTTCCACTTACAGCAAGCCAGGTTCCTGTCCTTATTCCTTCAAGTCCACCTAATCCTTCAGGTCCACCATCTGATAATTCTCCACATCCTGATCTCAATTTTAATTCCAATTTTGGACCTGATGACTCTCCACATGAAAATCCAGTCGTGTCATCTCCTAAAAATTCAACTTCACCAATCAATCTAGTATTCACTAAACCACTTCAAGTCTATTCGAGAAGGAAGGAATCCAAAGTTGATCCAAAGCAAGCCCAAAAGTCTGATCCTGTGGTCGGGAAAGGAACTACTCAAGAGGAAATCACTTCCCAGGTAAAAATTCCCACTCTTATGCCTAGCCAAGATGAGTTAAATTTACCTATTGCCATTCGAAAAGGTATCCAGAAGTGTACACAACACCCTCTCTCTCACTTTGTTTCATTTGAAAAATTTTCTACTTCACATAAAGCCTTCCTTACTCATCTAAACTCAGTAGCTATTCCAAAAACTTTATCTGAGGCATTAAACAACAGGGAGTGGAAACAAGCTATGAAAGTTGAGATGGATGCACTAATGAAGAACAGGACTTGGGAAATGGTGGAATTGCCAAAAGGAAAGAAACTTGTGGGTTGCAAATGGGTTTTTTGGGTAAAGTACAATTCAGATGGGTCGCTTGAGAGGTATAAGGCGAGGCTGGTTGCAGAGGGATATACTCAAACTTTTGGGGGTTGATTATCAAGAAACTTTTGCTCCAGTAGCAAAAATGAACACCGTGTGAGTCCTGTTATCCCTAGCTGCTATGAATAATTGGACTTTACAACAGTTTGACGTTAATAACGCATTTCTACATGGAGACCTTGAAGAAGAAATATATATGGAACCTCCTCCTGGATTTGCAATCCCAAAGAAGAATGTGGTGTGCAGACTACGAAAGGCATTGTATGGGTTGAAGCAGTCTCCTAGAGCCTGGTTTGGAAGATTTGCGAGAGCAATGTTGACAATGGGATACAAACAGAGCCAAGGAGACACTCTTCTTCAGGGGGAGTTACAGCTCTAATTGTGTACGTGGATGATATCATTGTCACTGGTAATGATCAGATAGAAATGAGAACCTTGAAAGATAAGTTGGCCAAAGAATTTGAGATAAAGGACTTGGGCAAACTAAAGTATTTTTTGGGAATTGAAGTTGCTCACTCTAAGGAAGGAATTTTCATTTCACAACAAAAATACGTGACTGACCTATTGAAGGAAACGGGAAAGACAGGATGCAAACCTGCAGTAACCCCTATCGAGCCAAATCATAAGCTGGGAGAAGCAATGGATGGTGAACCAGTTGACAAAGGGATGCATCAAAGACTTGTGGGAAGACTCATCTATTTATCTCATACAAGACCTGACATCGCCTATGCAGTCAATGTGGCAAGCCAGTTTATGCACAATCCAAAGGAAGTACTCCTTCAAGTAGTATACAAGATTCTACAATATCTGAAATATAGTCCAGGCCGGGGTTTGATGTTTAAAAAGGGATCAGTCATGAATTTAGAAGTGTACACAGATTCGGACTATGCCAGTTCAGTCTCAAATAGAAGATCAACCTCAGGTTATTGTGCCTTTCTAGGAGGGAATCTTGTTACATGGAGGAGCAAAAAACAACCAGTAGTTGCAAGGTCACGTGCAGAAGCTGAATTTCGTGCCATGGCCCTGGGAATATGTGAGTTATTATGGTTGGAAATAATCTTAAGGGATCTTGGAGTTTCAGTTGAGAAGCCAATGAAGTTATACTGTGATAACAAGTCAGCCATCAACATTGCACATAATCCGGTACAACATGACCGCACCAAACATGTGGAAGTTGATCGACACTTCATAAAAGAAAAGCTAGACAGTGGACTTATTTGTACGCCATATGTCTCAACAGGGGAACAATTGGCTGATGTGTTGACTAAAGGGTTATGTAACCCTGCATTTGAGAGAATTGTTTGCAAGCTGGGGATGGAAAATATTTATTCCCCTGCTTGAGGGGGAGTGTTGGAGATTATGCTCAAATTACGTTGATGTAAATATATTAAAGAAGTATTAGCTGTACTGATTTTTAGGCAGATTGGGTGCTATATTTATAGGGTGCTATATTTATAGAGAGTTGACTTAGGTTATCTCTATTTTTAGGCTAGGATCATTTTTATTACCTGATTTTACGTTGATTTTGTTTTACTGTATTCAGCCTATAAAGGTCAGGCTAGTTTGTATTTGTAAAGTGTGTGTGAAATACAGAAAATACATTTTTCCAACTTCTCTAATAGAAACTTTAAAAATTACAAAAAAGTTGTCATCTAACTTTCTTGAGAAAGTGCTTCATGCTTCTTATGGTTTTTTTTCTTCAGTCAATGTGAAAATTATTGACCTTTTAAGTTCCTTATAGTTCTAGCATTAGACCACGCACCAATCATGATTCTTGAGTCACAAATTACAAGGCATTCACTCATTAATGTAATAATTAAATAATATATATATATAAAAGAAAACAAAAAGAACAAAACAAAACAAATCCAACTTCTTAGGAAGAAACACTAGGCAAGCATGGATATACAAAAATATATACAGCATTCCAAAACTAAAATAACAACACATACCACCGTCACAGTGAATGCAGTACAAAGTTTCTCCTCATTCTCTTTCTGGTTTACCATCAAAGGAATTTGTAACCTCTCCAGATCTTCCCCTCTCATGCTCACACATACTATGCCAGTCCCATGCTTCACAATGAAAGCCAAAGCCTCAGGTGTTGCCAGTTCAGCTGCCATTATTAGATCTCCTTCATTTTCTCTGTCCTCATCATCTACAACTAGTACAAGCTGCAAGTTGAATGTTAACCTAGTAACCGTCAAAATGAAAAAATATAAGGTGAAAAAGAAACTTCTATAGCATGAAAAGCACTGAAACCACTCACCTTTCCTTGACGAATATCTTCAATGGCCTCTGGAATTGAAGCAAACCCTGCTGTTGGGCGATCAAGATCAATTTCACCATTTTCGGCAGGAAAGCCACTACTAGTCGGTGCAGTATCTGTTGATTGCTCACTGATAAAAGTATCGTTTGCGAGTATATTATTGCCATTCGTATATGCCAAAAGGTCACCCTCTCCAGAAACCAAAGTAGCTCTAGTCACCCCGACACCTTTAGTACTAAACGACAATTTACCAGACAGCCGGATGGATGATAAATTGAATGCATAACCACTTGCAAAGTAAGAATTTCGAGGGTGCAACCCACTGAACAATTTAAGGTTTTTGCATGCCCTACAAAACACGAGAGAGCATTTACAATAAGATAACAACAACAACAACAAAGGTAATAAAAATAACGTGCCGTAGAATTTCCAAACTAGACAACCTCGTCACATTTTGTTGTTGTCTAAAGAAAGGTGTTATGATCGCAATCAATAGCTATAATAAAATTCAAATGTAATAGAAACGACCATAATCTTGAAATTATGAATGAGAATGTGTAAAAGCAAAATTCTTAGTCAAAAGCTGTCAGGTATATGAAAAATCTGCCTTACTGGATGCTGTGTAAAACCTTTATGAATGTAAAATGTAAATTGCGAACAGCAGGAAAGGCAATCAAATAATAACCTTTTCCTTGACGAAATATCGACAAGTGGTGGAAGTAAACCTTTGAAAATAACCAACAAAAGTAGATTTGACTGTTTGTGAAGCATGAATGAGGCTTCTCACATGCAACTGTGCTCCTCAATGAATCTATTTCTATCAAGTCATGCAAAAGAAACTATTGGTTCTTTTTTCTTCTCTTTTTGTCGGAAAGCAGGAAATTAAGAGCTTACAAAAATGATTTAAAAAAAATAAATAAATCTACATGGATGGAGAAATGGCCTTCCTTCCTGGTGTCAAAAAAAGCAACTATCAAATAAATCTAAAAAATAAAAAAAAAATAAAAAATAAAAAACAGAGATTTAACTTCATTTCCCAGAAAAAAATCTCATCTTTAGAACTTTACTTTTCTCTGCTGGGTGTAAAAGACACATTTTATCAACTCAAATATGTTGATAGACTAGGCATGTCATAGAATTGGCCAAGAACACCCTCATATCACTGTCTGGTATAAGAGAAAAATAACATAAACAGGTAAAAGTAATTTCAAAAGGCCTGCCCTGCACACAAATAAAAGTACTAACTATCAAATTGTAAGTCCCCATATCTTATCTTAGCTAATTCAAATGGTAAGTTGACATGAATTTGCGATTAGTTGAGAAAGTACAATGATGATCAGTAATGGTTACAACAAATTTCATTTGAAAAGCATGAATTCAACAAACTTGTTTTCTGAAGACAGTCCGATTAATGGTATTAAATATATTCCTGATCCTAAGATTTTATTTTCCTTTTTTCATGTGCTATCTGCTGCACCATACAATCCCGTTTTATTTAGCATAATTTCGCCTCAACATTCATTATCTTGGCACTAAGAACCTTACAGTAAACAAAAAGTACGGATCTGAAACCACCTTCTATGTACAAAATCAATTAAAAAAAAGCAAGATTAAGAAAAACATGATTCAAAATATAATCAACATGAATAAACAAGAATAAGACAAGAACAACAAAAACTTTGGTTCACAGATTCCACTTGAACAAAAGATTTCGGATAACTTGAAACAGAACGGAGATGAGAAACCCAAAAAGGAATCAAAAAGATGGGATATAACATTAAAATGAGGGAAAGAAAATTACAAATAACGCAATAAGAAAGAGAGAAAAGAAAACCCACTGGCGACGTGAAAGAACAGTTGTAGAAGGAGGGGAAAGATTAATGGAAATCATTGACTTTTCTTTCTTTCTTTCTTTCTTTATTTCTTTTTTTGGCCAAGTTTATCTGTTCAACAACCTAAGAGCACAGCCACTTTTGAAATCTCGAAACGAATTTGGTTCTCTTTATATAATATTTGGTACGGAAAGGAAGAAAGAAAAAACGAAGAGGAGGAGGAGGAGGAAATAAGCAAATGGGAAGGAAGATGGTAGGAAGGAAATAGACGACGAATGCTGGGGCTTTTCGAGGGTGGAAAAGTGTGGGAGGATTGAATCACCTCAGTCCTCAAAATCTTAACAGAGCATGTGATGCATCATAGGAGGGTATTTCAGTAAAATAACAGTCAAGTTATGGAGGGTACTTGTTTTGAAAACGCTTGAAACTTGGAGTTAAAACTTAAACATTACAGTAAATCGTTAATTTCTACCATAATATGTAAAAATTTTATACAATAACAATTAAAATTTATTATTTTTAACGTATTTTTCAAATGAACTCACAGTTTTAAAGGAAATGTAAGAAGAAACTATAAATATTATGACAGCTTCGTTTTGATCACGTTTGTGTTTAACAAAATCAGTTTTAACCAAAACTTTTAATCACCATAGTATAAAACTTTAATATACTACGATGCTAAAAAAATAAGCTATAATATAAAGCTCTCATACACTCAAGTTTTCAATTTAAAAGTTTTAATTTTAACCATACTTTTCAAAAGAAAATAAAAAAAATCATCGTTCCTATTAAGAAATCCACACTTGAAATAAACCACCACTTTGTGATGCGAATCAATCCAAAAAAAAATAGTAACAGTAGTAATAATAATAATAAAACGAAATAGATCCAAAAGATCATCAAGAACCAGAGAAACAGACAAAAGTCAACAAAGTGAAGTTGAAAGACCATCAACGGCCAAAGAAATTCAATCGAATAGCAGTGGACTAGAAAGGATCAGCTAGATTTTTTTTTTTTTATATTGAGGTTGAAGATCTACAAACCAAAACCCTAGAACAGTAGAGAGAGGAGATGGGCACATTGATGATTTTTATTTTGGGTTGCAAGGAAAGTATGTGACGCCTCACCTTTTTGGGCAGTCACTCAACTTTCGTAAACGTCATTTTCTTAAACATTAATCTTACTTACTTAGTAAGAAAAATACTGAAATAATTTTTTTTCCTTTTTATTTTCTTTAACATCCTTTAGAACATTCTTAAAAACTATTACGACTTCTGTTGCAATTTAAGTTGAAACATTGCTCAACATTTGACTTTAAAACTATTTCAATCGTTTCTTAAAACTTATTAAGAAATATTTACTGAATCATTAATTAAAACTTAACTTTATAGGTAAATAAAACATTTAGTAAATACACCGTAAAACTTTGAAAACATGTCTTAAAACTTTGAAAACACTATATCGAATAGTAGAAAACATTTCTTTTGAACAGTGGAAGCATACCGTAGTGGTATCAATACCCAAATCTTCGCATCTGTCATTCGCAACACCAAGCTCCTTAAATAAGTCCTACTGGTCACCTATAGGACTACCTACAATATAAAGAAACTTTTAATGAGCTTTCAGTCAATAAGTTCAAATGTAAACTCACAAATCATTTTTACATGCTTTAAAAAACTTTTCTCATAGAAAGCCTTTCTCTTAAAACATTTTTCATAAAGTTTTTTCTTTAAACATTTTTGAAACGTTTTTTCATAAATGTTCTTCATAAAACATCTTTGAAACATTTTTTTTAAAACATCCTTTATAAACCTTTTCTTGAAAACATAAAAATATTTTCTATAAACATTTAACGTAAAATATTTCTTAGAATGTTTTCCATAAACATTTCACATAAAGACTTCATAATAAGGAATACAAGCAAATTTATAATGCATATTCTATTTATGCTCACGAACTTTAATTATGAGCGTCTCATGAACATTCTTTTTTTTGCTTTAACTTTTTATCTTTGTTCCTTACTCTCTTTATGTTGTAAACTTTAGTGTTCGTACCATGAGATCATAAACATGATGCTTCTCTTGTGGGAGACTTGAGACCATCAAACACCAAGATCATAACTTTAACTTTATTTGTGTACCTCACAATAAGGAGGTCACAACTTTAACTTTACTTTTTATACCTCACAACAAGAAAGCTAGTACGACACTTATTTTTATCTTTATTTTACCTTCTTTTTAGCTTTAGTGATCATATCAAATGTTATCACATCATATGCAATCATATTTGCAGATCATAACTTGTACTGTAAGACTTATTACATAACAAATGCAGCGTAAAACTTATAACTTAAACTGTAAAATATTATACATTAACAAAATGCAAATGTACTTTAAACATAATTATTGCAAATACATTGCAAACCTTTACATGATATATTAAACTTTATGCATATTAAATGCAATCATGCTTTAAACATAATAGTTGCAAGTACATTACAAATCTTAATTTAAACTTTAAAACCTTTTGCATAACAAATACAAACATACTTTAAAAACAATTTATATAACAATTGCAAACACATTTACAAACATAAATATAAGCATTTGAAAACCATTTACTTCATGCTGTATGTGAGGTTTGAACTTACCTGTTTATAGCTCTAACGATCTTGTTTCCTTCCTTTTTGATTCGTTAGTCAGCTTCTATGTCCTGATCATATGACACATGACTTATTAGTTAACTTTCTTTTTATCAATCTACTCGATTGATAATAAAATACTTGGTACCCTATCGGTTTACCCTTCTTTTTACTTAGTTTTGTAATCCACTACGTTAGCTTTCTTTCTGCTTGGCTCTGTAACCCACCGGATTGCCTCTTTCTTTACTTGACTTTATAACCTATCGGGTTACCTTTGTTCTTAAGCGTCCCCTAGTTAAATTTCATGTTTCACTAGCAGTTTCATTACTTAACATATTACAGAACATTTTTTATCTAAGAACGTTTTGTTGGTTCGGAGTGTTTGACTCCGCTTTAGCCGTTTTCTTAAAAATGATGTTTTTACCCTTAACGGGTTTTTGTCCATTTTGTAACTTTATAAGACTTACTACTCAACTTAAAATTTACCATTTCATTACCTACATATTATAGAAAAATTTTCACTAAGGAACGTTTCCCAACATCTAGCGTTTTGGGTCTGTTTTGGTCATTTATCATAAAATGACCATTGTGCCCTTAACTTTTTCTTTCATTCTTTTCTTAACTAAACTTTAAATCCTTTAAAACTTAGTATCTATGATTACTCACTACCTACAATAGTGCAGGAAACCAATGTTCTCTAGTGAAAACCTAGTTTTCACACAATTTTACGGTTTTGATAAGAAATACAAAAACATTTACATTTTTCCCCCTAGAACCAAAAGTGACCAATTTATACCATAACGTTCAGTTTCTTGCAAGGAACAAAACTTACAAAAGCTCCTTGGTGGAATTCTAAACTTTTCATAACGTTTTCATTTCTTGAAATTTTGTGCCCAAAATTTTGTAAAATTCATAACTCCTAAACTGAGTCAAATTTTGAAAAGCTGTTTACACTGTTCTAACAGTTTCAATGTGTTCTTTTAACTTTCTTGAAATTCTAACGTTAAAGTCAACTTTTTGGTTGATTTTCAAATATATCGAGAATTACCAAAATTTTACAATTTAGTCATTTTAGAATTTTACAAAACTTTGTTCAAAAAAGATGTTTTCCTCACTGTGTTGGCAGATCCTATGCCATATTTAGAACGTAAATTGGCCTCTAAGGCCCTCAAAACCCCATTCCTTTGAAACTAGTTAAACTTTACAAAGTTTAACAATTTTTCACTTTTTACCACAAAACCCTTATTTCATTCTTTCTTTCATCACCACCATCAATACAAAGCATAAACCAAACATGCCATAGACGAAAACATTTCATCAAACACTCGATATGCATATTAAAGCATAAACTTTGGCTTAATTAAAAAGTCTATGATTTACCTAATCCATGCAAAATGCTTGTCACTTTCTAGCACTTGAGAGCTTCCAAATTTCTTGACATCAAGCCCATACCTTACCATAAAAATTCCTTCAAAAACTTGAACAAAACCCTTGTTTACCATAAAGAAAGTTTGGATTTTACCTTAAAATTTGATGGAATCTCTTGAACTTCAATTCTTGAAACTTGATTGGGGCAATTTTGCAAAGATTTCAGCTTTGAAAATTTTTGAAGAAAGCCACCTATGGCTACCGTGGGAGATGGAGGAGAAAAATGAAATGAAAAATGGCTTGCTTAAGTTTTTATCAAAGCTTATCTCATTTTGGATTTTTATAAAAAAAAAAAAATGAATCATCACCCTAATTATAATTAGGTAAGTTGGCCTTTTATGGTTGGGCCACATTAATAAATGTGGTGGCTCAATCAAAACTCTCGAGGTGTCCCCTTGGTGAGTCCCACAAAACTTTTTTACACAGTCTAAGTTTATACTGACAGTATTTTTATTATATTGTCGGTATATTCTCTACACTGCTACAGCATTCCTTATTCGTCCATATTCTTCAAACAGTATTATTCCTATATTGCTTTAACTAAATAGTCTAATTTCTATACTGCTTAAACTTAAACAATCAATTCCTACACTGTAGTACTTTTACAGTGTAGTTTTCATACTATATAACTTTATCGGTGTACTTCATTACACTGCATTATTCCAATACTGTATATTTTTTTATATTATTATACAGTATTTTTCTTAAACTGTAATTTTTTTAATTATTTATTACAATACATTCTGTAATAATTAAGCTTTTCAACTTATTTTCATATCATTCCTTCTTTATTTAAGGCTATGGCATAATTTTTATCCTTAAAAATCCTATTTTTGCTTCTATGGACTTTAGCATAAAAATTAGATTATACAGTAATTCTTGTGACACATATTTTTGCTTAGCATAATCCTTAAGTTATTGTATTTTTAATATACTAGAAATGCTTGGGAGTCACAAAGTATGACGATGATGGGAGCTCTTGAAGAAGGAAACCAAACAATAACTGGACAAGGATGGGTACTCGGGAGAAAGGGAGGTTGGATGGCAATTGGAGCTTGTGAAGAAGGAGGTTTGGCAATGATAGGGGCTGCGAGATCTAGAAATAACCTCGCCTGGATTTTGATGTCTCCTTCTACCAGAAGGCAAAAAGCTTAATAAGCTCTTTAGGGGAGTGCTATGCCTGCTCAAGGACTGCTTCATGAGACCGCCCATCCCTGACACATGATGTACAAAGTAAGCCACATGCGAGCAAGAGTGCCTATAGAGTGCAAGTGTATGTACGACCACGAGGGTACCATGCAATTCCATAAGCCAAGATGTCTTATTGACAATATCGATAGGGCCAATGTTGCATGGGCCTTATTTCTAGGAGGTTAGCTTATGTGTGTCAGGTCTACGTAACGATTCCCATACACAAAGCACATGGCAAGCCAAGTTAAGGCCTCATGGTGCATTGTTAGTACACAAGCAACCTAACATGAGTTAACATAAGGTTTCACCATTCTTGTAGGACTCGATAGTCAGTAGGACACAAGGAGACAACATAACTTATGTGGGTGGCATAGGTTAGGGCTGGGTGGCCAGATAAGGATCAATTTCATAACATGTTTATGGGTTTGGAGCTAGTTGGCTTGGAGACTTGACCTAGGGGCTTAGTAAACCCTTCGGGCCATGGTGCACAAGTGATGTGCCTATGATCAAGATAAATCGAACATAAGGTATACTGATTGGCCTTGGGCTAAGAAATCATAAATGCTACCAAGGGACAGACACTCTTGGACCAACAAACATGTGGCAGGTGGCAAGGAGACATCTATAAGCCTATTGGCGAGCAAGAGCTCGAAGCACAGTGCCTCAACACATGGATGCAGTTGTGATGCTTGTATGCGAGACTTCGTTATAAGCAAAGTTTGTGGGCATGAAACAGGATGCATGTGTACAAGAGTGCATAGGTCTATTGGAAGGGCTTGATTGTGAAGAAGGCTGGCCTTGACTAGAGGATTCTTAGGTAGCACGAATGTATTTTGCACGCTAAAGACCGTGCACCCTTGTTTTAAGGGTTTAAACCTATTTTTCCAACTACACTTTTCACACCACACATTTTAAATCTGTTGCTCTGTCAAGGTCTTCATTACATAAGGTTCGGGACAATTCAAGTTTTTTAAGGCAAAAAGATTGCACGTAATAGGTCCTACGCATAAAACCAACGAACTATGCTGACTCTTGGTTCTCATTTTCAAGGTCTTCATTACATAAGAGTTGGGGCTATTGAGTTTTTTTAAGACAAAAAGATTGCACGCATAGGTTATATGCATGAAACTCTGAAAATTTTGACAGAATCAGAGAAAAAAAGTCTTAATTGCAAAGTTTCAAAGATTTTAGAGTTTGTTTCATCAAGATCAAAAGAATAAGGATTAAAGTGTTATCTAGAAAAAATTTTGAGGCCACCATTGCAAATTACTCTATTTTCTTTTAATTTGATGATCTAGTATTTTATCAAAACATATCTTAAAACGTATATATAGAAGGTTATAAAGATATTGGGAAATAAAAATAGAAAGAGGTTTTATAAAGAAAAATAAAAGAAATAAGGAAAGAAAAGTAGATTAAAAAGACAGTAAGTGTGTGAGGGAGTAACACTTTGTAATGCACTAAAGGCATTGCATTTTCACTTTTAAATAAGTACTAGTTATGGCATGTGTTTTTTTTTTTTTTTTCATACCAACACTTAATTTTTATTTTTTTCTCATTTGTTATTATTCTAATAATTTAATGGAAAAAAGTTTAATAGAACAATTTTAAAAGGGAAAAAATTTTTAATGGAAAAAATTAGATAGAAATTATTCACACGGCACATATAAAAAAGTATTTCAAAAGGTTACATAACAAAAATAAAACACTGAATATGCAAATAAAAAAATGACACAAAGCAAAAAAAAAAAAAGAATAAAAAATAAAAAGTAAAAAGAATGTGATTTTTTTTAATAAAAAACAGGTCGGAAAGTTCCTTGCCACGCATGTCAAGCGCAAGGTTACTTGCACCTAGACACTTTTATATAAGATAAGTATTTAGTTTGTAGAATTTTTTGAATACATAAATGTCAATTTTTTAAAATTTTTTATTTATTATCATTTTAAGAGCTTAGTTGAGTAACACTAATATTTAAGTAGAGCGGATTTTAAAACAATGGCAAGACAAACCAGACAGTTAATAATTTAGGAGGTAGATGTAAGAAAAAGATGTTTAAGTAAGGAGACAAGAAAAATTAAACAAGGCAATTAGATTAAAAAAGTATTTATACGAGCCCACATTTAAGAAATATTATCTAAGAAGGACTAAACAAAATTAATTATGAGCATACTTGGAGAAAGTAATTTTAATTGAGAAATTTTAAAAAAGTCACATTTAAAAAAAAAAGAGCAAATGTATGAAAGTGCACGTCTTGGCCAAAATAGGTTTTTGGTTAAATATTATCACATACTGAAAAGTAAAGCATGTTTAAAGGGGAAAAAAAGACAGCAATAGAAAAATTATATAGAAAATTAGAGCGAAGTATACATGTTAAAAAATGATAGTTGAAGAAATCACATAGAAAGAAAATTTATTCTGGTGGAGCAATTGAAAAATAAAATTACAAAGATCTCTTTCATTGTATTTAAAAGTAGATAAAAAATATTTGAGCAAAGAGACATTTATAGGCCATTTGGAAAAAAATGATTAGAATCATTAGTTACAACTATAAATAGAGTAAAGTTCTCATATATTATAGTTAAAAGCAAAAAGTTTTTATGTTATAAAACTCTTACGTGCTACAATTCTCAAACAAAAACTGTTGGTTATCACCGCTATTCCAAATGACCTATTAGAAAATTAATTATAGTAGTTCATTTGACAATGAATGGATCGGATTACACAGATTAGAGGTTAATCTATAATCTAGTCAGCACATACTGGATTGAAAAAATCCCAATCCATAACCAATAATTGGAAAACTATGGATTTTACAGATTCATAGATTAAACCTCTAAATTTATTCAAAAAGCTATAAATTAAGATTAACACAATATAATATAACATAATTCAATAAAATCTAACATATTACAATGTAATTAACAACAAGTCTTTGATAATAAATTAAATTGTAACACATTACAACTCCTAAACTTAAATAAACTTTAGATAGATATGTATAGATAAGTGCAATAGATGATAGATATAGATAGACATAACAATATTATATGTGTAATATATTCTTCCTATGTCAATATATAGAATAGAAATATGTTTCTCAAGGGAAAAAAAAGGATAGAAATGTGGATAAATTTTGGGTACTATGCCATTTGTTCTACAAATGCTTGGTTGTTTTATATATTGTTTGATTACATTTTTCAAGTACAGAGGGGTGGAGTATTTATGTCCAATGGGCTTTAAGTTAGGAACTTGGACCAAGTAATCTTTGTGTTATTTCGTATAATAAATGATTAAGTGAGATGTTTTGGTTTCTTCATATGCCAAGTAATTATTACAATTATCTTAACATATTCGACTTTAAGATGGAAGTCATTGAAAACTCCAAAAGTTTGTATGGCGTGTCATAGTAAATAATTGATTTTAAACATTTCCAGCCTTTAATTTTTCTGGTTTTTTAGTATAATTTTAACTTATATATTATCATTTTCAACAACAATCTCTTTTAATATGATATGCAGATTTTTTGAAATGGTCTCTTTTGAGAGTTTCAACAGTCTCTTCATATAAGAGTTTAAACAATCCCCTTTTATAAGAGCTTAAATAGTCTATCTTTTGAAATGGTCTTTTTTGAGAGTTTCAACAGTCTCTTCATATAAGAGTTTAAACAATCCCCTTTTATAAGAGTTTAAATAGTCTATCTTTAAAATGGTCTCTTAATAGTCTCTTCATATAAGAGTTTAAACAATCCTCTTTTATAAGAGTTTAAATAGTCTATCTTTTGAAATAGT
Source organism: Artocarpus heterophyllus (assembly GCA_025403435.1). Taxonomy (NCBI): domain Eukaryota; kingdom Viridiplantae; phylum Streptophyta; class Magnoliopsida; order Rosales; family Moraceae; genus Artocarpus; species Artocarpus heterophyllus. Next base: position 21,702,332 of record CM046335.1, read on the forward strand.
CTCTTTAGAGAGTTTCAACAGTCTCTTCATATAAGAGTTTAAATTGTCTATCTTTTTAAATGGTCTCTTTAGAGAGTTTCAATAGTCTCTTCATATAAGAATTTGAACAATCCCCTTTTATAAGAGTTTAAATAGTCTTTCCTTAAGTTCCATGGGATTATTTTTGTTAATTTTGTACAATAAACTAATTCTTCTAATATAATAAGTCATAATGCCCTTGTCAAACTTTTCTAATTAATCATATTTTCTCCTTTTAATATTTATCTATTATTAATATTATTACTCAATAGTATATTACGTAGTCAAAGCATCTCCAATACAATATACTGTCATTTTTTGTATCAAATTATTTATAACATGCTAAATTTGATGGTCAATTTGTCACCAAGTAAACAGTATAGCATATAATAAAATTTGATATTTGATTGTTATTGATTGATGTATAACCTTTTCTTTTAGTAAATATAACATTATTATTTTTTATTATTGTAGTGTAAAAGATTTTTCTTTATGAAATTTTAAAACTTAATAATTATGACAAAAAGTATATATAATATTCAAAATACTATTTTACATTGTCGCACAAAACATAATAGCACATATTATTTTCATATTTTTGATAGCGAATATAGGATTTATATTAACATTTGTATTGAACTGAACTTAGTAAGGAAGGTTCATTTACTGCCTCTTTTCATTCAATAGTGTGCAATTAGAGTTGAATACAATAAGTTTTTTTAGTCGCTAATGTTGGAATTTCGCCACAATGGAAAGATAAGCTTAACTTTTTTTTTGTCCCCTTCTTCATTGTTTAACATTAATTGTAGTGATATTAACTATTATTTCCTCTTTAACAAGTTTCATGATGGTCATACCAGTTTTGCGTACTAAGTGCACCGTTAAAGTACATCGGCCCATAAGGCCTAACTTCGCGTACTAAGTACACTGTTAAATAAAAAATAATATCAAAAAGCGATGGTGGAAGGTATTTTTCAAGCATGCACAAGGTCTTCAAGAACTCTGATTGTATTGTATCTAGTTTCATTGGATCTATCACCTTGGAGCTTAAGTGCATATCTCACCTTTGATGGTAGAATTCCATGGCATGCAAGTGGCAGTAATTATTGTATCAAAGTGTGACAATCATATGTCTTCATACTAACAAGCTTCAAGTCCTTCATTGACACTAAGTTTTTCAAGTTGCAAGAAAACCCTACCAAAACTTTGACCGAAGCAAAACCATTAACAAAACCTTTTTTTTTCTCTTGTCTCGATAAGGTGTACTTTGTTGGAGGCAAGTAAGTTCGAGTATTCTCGAGAGCCAAAGCATCTCTTATATTTAAATCGACAAGATCCAAATGTGTATTGAGACCATCTTTAGTTTTTCTGGGAACGTCAAGCAACGTGCTTACTATCGATTCACAAATGTTCTTAATTTGCATGATATCCAAGCATTGTCGAAATTAAAGAGTACTCTAATTTGGAAGTTAGAAAGAAAATTGACTTCTTCATCCTAGGTCCTTCTCCCACCAACTCATGGGTTGCACCAAGTCTAAAACTAAGCGAATTTATTTTTTATCCCATAATCTCCCACTAGTATTACTATACAAATGATGTACTTTTTTTTTATCCAAGTCTTTTATTTTTATTTTTCTCTTCCCAAAAGCCACTTTGATTTTCCTCACCATCTTAAACACTTGTTAACCTTTCAAATATTTTGAAGCTTGTCTTTCTTTATTCTTGCCATTAAATGCTTTCTTCTTTCTATAGCGTCGATGCTTCATAGGCAAAAAGCATTTGTGGCCATCATAAACCATCTTCTTACTATGTTTCAATCGAAATGAAGATATCTTTGTCATACAAATAGAACAATTTTTTGAGTTCTTAACCAAGTACTCCGATAAGTTTTCATATATAGGGAAGTCATTAATAATTTATGTCAACATTGCTTGGAGTATAAAGGTCTCCTCACTAAAAACATATTGGACTTGTATACTACTTTCTCACAATATTCTTAATCAATCAATCAATGGTGCCAAGTACATGTCAATATCATTTCCTAGTTGATTAGGTACAAAGATCAACAAAGTTAACATCAAAAACTTTTGCTTCATACACAAGTCCGATGAAAGATTGTAGTTGACAAGCATGATGAGCTAAATACTGTGCTTTGTATTAAAATTACGATGAAGATGTTAGTGTGCCTAGAAAAAATCAATAAAAATAGTGAAAATGCAGTGGAATAGGATTTTAAAATTTTTCTTAAACTTTTAGGATCCTTCTTATGATACTATATATGACAATAGAATAAAATACGAACTTACGGGGTTTGGCAATAGCTTTGAATGATCAAGTGTTCTAAAACCTTTAATTTTCTTTACTATTCTCCTCAATCTAGATTAACTATTGTGTGGGCACCAATGAGATTTCTTGAAAATCTCCTTAATATCTCCTTCTAATTTTTCTCAACAGAAGTTCATTAAAACTCTAAAGGAGAGAGTAATAAAGAACAATAGATGGAAGCTAGAGAAAAGTCTACAGAAAATAGAGCCTATTAGGTCCATTTATAGATACACTAGTGCTTGGTAGTTAGAACATAATCCTATTGTGATTCTACTAAGAATCACACTATCTCCAGGGTTAGTAAGTGCGATTTTAATCCTCTAATGATGGGGTGACACGTGTTATAATTACCTCTAACAATACGATCCTATATCCTTCTAGTATCTATTTGAGATTTGATTTTAGTTCAAATTGAGATATTATTTATTTTAATTTTCAAAATAAATATCTTTGATGATTTTCTTAATTATTTATAATATTTGATAAAATAAATAATTATTGTGCAATATTTATTTCAAATTTGACAAAAGGATTTTTCTACATCGAGACTACAATCAAATCCCATGAAAATCATGTGATATAACTGAATCTACCAACCATGAAGTTGGCTTCACATGTACTCCCAGAGTACAAAGTTGGGGGCCACTAATAGTGCAGGTAGTGCACTATGTGAATTTTTAATTCTGCCCTTTACATCATAGAAATTATCCAAAAAAATCCATTTATCCACCTGAAAGAATGTAATGGAGCCAGCAAGGGGACTTAATGAATATATATAATTTAAGCCTCAATAATTATTTAATTTAATTATCTCATAACTAAATTAATAATAATCATTAACTCCAATTTGCGCTACTATCGGAGACTATAGGTGCACTCTTAAATTATATATATTAACTATATGGAACCTTAAACATTAAATGTTGACAATAAGGTTGTCCATTGATATAATCATTCACTATGTGATAATATCCTCTACAATAATATTGATAATTAAAGCTAAGTTTATAGTCATCTGTGCAACATTTCTCATTACTTCTTCGTCCATGAGTTCTGTTAATTCTTTAATGGGCAACCTATTTATGAACAAATCATGAATAAGGATTTGGGTTATTTATATTTGATATCCCATATCAAATAACAAGTGCTCTTCACTCAAGTTCTCAAAATTAATATTCATGAGAATATTATCTTATCATCCTATCTAGTAAGAGTTGTACATCCATATCTATGAGTAATGTTCCTAGCTACCTATTACATTATGTATGCAAATTAGAAGACATAATAAATAGATGTGAGTCCATTATCACTTTAGGGTTAAGGTATGATCGATAAACTAATCAATATGATAGAGTTAATTTCTTGTTATGGAATTACACAAGAAATTAAACTCTATCTTGGTCCAAGTTTAATGTGTCCAAATCACACTAAAATCTGTCTAGTTATAATAACATTACAATAAACCAAATAAGATTATTCCACTAAATTAGGAATAGACAAAATTACAATCTTAAACAAGATAAAGTATCTACCTATATCTATTTTTTGTAAACCAAAATTTATGCTAAGTACACATAATCATATTCTCTATATTATGAACACTTCATATATACATGGTTATATATTTTTATAAGTATTAGAACCTTTATGATATTTGCACATATAAAAATATACCAAAAATATACATTTAGAAGAATACATGTAATTTATTTTACTAATGATGTAATACTTTAAATCTTATAATATTTAGATAGAATTTATACCATGCTATAAAAGCACCAATCCCAACAAAGGATTCATTCTATCGCCAAATCAAGAAAGATGAAGATTCCTACATTCTGTACAAAATTCTAGATTTTTTGTATTAAATGTCTTCTATTGTGGTGAATCGGCCGAATATCTTGACATGCCATCATCAATCCTCATTTTATGGTGCCAAGTTAAATCCTTTTCATGATCCATATCCCAAAACAATTGCTTCAAGTGCGATTCTATTAGAATGTATCATAATACCTTTATCGATACACCTTTTTTTCCTCTGATGGTTTCTTAGCTTTCTTCCACCTTGACTCATTGCACATCAGGTATTCGGGAAAACATGTAACTTCTTGTATTCCATTGAGTACTCAACATTTTATTTGCATCATTCATAGTTGCCAGTACTTTGTTATTATCTAGAAATACATCATGTAAAAATTTTAAAAGTCCTGTAAAACGTGAATTTGACCACCTACTCGATGCCTTTAAATTCCATAATCTAATCAAATAAGATAGTTTGATATACTTTGAATACCCGTCACACAATGGTGCCTTTGCATCTTCCATCATTGTCTCAAATAACTCTTGTCAATGCACAAAGTCTTTTTCTATATCATTAATTATGTCAACCATGTTACCATTGACATCTGCCTTATCAACATAACTAATATGGACATTTTCTCTCACTATCAATAATGATGTAGGGATATCCTCACCATACCAAATTCGTATTTGATAAGTTCAATCAATTTCATATCGATACAAATGAAACCTAACACTATCATATGATTGTTTCCTAATATTTTTCAATCTACACAAAGACAACAAATCATACCCCTTCTGATATTAGCCTTCGCAAAAGCTACAAAATCCTCAACTGCTTTTACATGTTCATCATTCATCCTATTAGCATACATCCATTTCTTATCCATTGCTACAAAATCAAATCAAATTTTATTCAATCTCACAACAAATTATCCAACAACAATCCAACAATTTTATAAATATAGTACTTGCAACAAATGAACATGAAAAACAAATAATCACAATAAATGCAATGACTAATTTCTAATGCAAATTTAAATAATAAAACCTAACAGTGAAATCATCTAACATTAAAACAAAACTAAATGACTAATTAAATACATAAACTCATGAAAAATAAAATACTAACTAATTCCAACAAAACTATATCCAACAAATTCCACAATCAACTAATCATATAAACTAATTTCACAATTGTACAAAATAAATTCAAGAAAACAAAACCAAATTACTCAACAAATTATAACAACAAATTCTATAATCATACTCGCTCACACAAACAAAGCCATGGATTCATGAACGAGGCAATGATGCGATAGCTATGGTAAAGGTAGACAGTGTGATAGAGGCGAGAGTGAGGGTAAGCTTAGGTGACAGAGAGAGGAGACAGTGAAAGGCTTGGGCATGAGCTTGGGTGATAGAGAGAGAGGGAGAAAGGGCACGACCGTAGGCTTAGGTGCAATGGTGACGGACCTGGAAAAGATTAACAACAACAGCAGTGGGCTTGGTCGAGCTCAAGATCAACAAGAATTATATATATTTTTATAAATATTTATTAATTTTTATTTTTACATTTTTTTGCCAAGAGTTTTGTCAATCAACTCATATTTTACCCCTACAAATCTTCATTTGGATTTAAATATGTTACTTTTTAAATTTATTACATGAAGATTCAAAGTTAAACTATTAACTAAAATATATCAATATTCATTGCTAATCAATAAAAAATACTTGTGAGTTAGCGGTTGTTATATACAATGCGTTTATATATATCATTTGTTAACTTGAAATTATAAATGTGAAAAATAATAAAGAGAGCACTACAAAAAAAAAACTACATTTAACGACATATTATTTACGACATGTAGTTTTTGAATGTCATTAAAAAGTACATATAACGACATCTCTGACAAATATATCATTAATGACATTTGAAACAATAATTAACGACATCTCTGACAAATATATCGTTAATGACATTTGAAACAATAATTAATGACATCTATATAGACGCCGTATTAAAGGTCTCCTTTTAATGATAATAGTTTAGTATCGCTAAATTATTGAACAACAAGTATGAGATGTCATCAAAGCCTTAAAGATTCCACGACACCCCTTATAGACGATATCTTGACCAATATTGTCTATAAGGGCTTTGACAACATCTCCTACTTATCGTTTAATAATTTAACGATACAAACTATTGTCGTTAAAAGGAGAGCTTTAATATAATATCTATATAGATATCGTTAATTATTGTTTCAAATGTCCTTAATGACATTTTTATTGAAGATGTCGTTGTATGTAGTTTTCAACGACATTTAAAACTGTATGTCGTAAATAATATATTATTAAATGTAGTTTTTATTGCAGTGGAGATTACTATACTAGTATTTTTTGTAGGTAAAGTCTTAAATTTGACACCCTAATTAATCCATTACTTACAACATTTTCGTTCATCAATATAATATCGTTCATACGTTCGAATAATACTTGATTTACTTAAGTGTAACCTTCAATGTTACAAGTCATGGACTTAATAAACATTAAACTAAAGCAAATAGATTGTTACACAAAAGTAAATAGTGTTACATTTACAAACAAAAAATATTACAAGTGCTTGACTGGTCTTGGTGCCTAATTGAGGACAATTTTATTTTTTTAATAACATTAAAATTGGATCATGCCATGTTAAAAAGAAAGTGCTATTAAAACCAATGGCCTCTAAAAAAATTAGAGTTGCCCCAATTTTACCCTCTAAACTTTAAAAATCATTACTTTACTCTCTTAACTTTTTAAAGCTCTTAACTTTGCCCCCTTAAACTTTTAAAACTCTCACTTTGTTCCCTAAACCTGTATTTCGAAGTTTTTTTTGTACATGAAATATTCTATTTGCTCTTTTAACTGCTTTCAACTAGTACAATTAAAAGTATATTATTTAAGAAGTAATGTTGGTAAAAAAAACAAAAAAATCAAGAACCTCAAATTTTCTCATATCAGACTTTTTTTTTTAATTTGAGGGTAGAGATTTGAAATCCACATCATATCGTGTAGAATTATTGCTAAATTATTCCTAGAACCATCTTATAAAACACATTCTTAATTGTTTAAATTAATCTGACTTTAGCAATTATCATTTTATTTAACTATTTCCATAAAAAAAAAAAACAAGATTCTACAAGAAATACCTTGTGATTCCAACAATCATTACGAGACAAAATTGACTACCTTAACTCAATCTAAAGAGTGAAAAAAAAAATGAATTATCATGTATTTAATCCTTGCACTTTTATATTTTCATTCCTTTTTCTTTATTTTAACTCTAGGACAAGTTTACTAACCTACTACAAAGGAATCTAATGAAAAATATAATGGGTTCAAAAATGAAAATAAAGGAACATAAATGTTGATCCTTAGTTTTCTTTCTAATATTTACTTATCTATTAGAAAGTATAATGTCACATTCCCTTTTTAGTGTTTGCCAAACTTAATGTCAATGTCGTTACTATAATATACATGATCAAATATACGGTGTGGGGGCTAGGTTCCTGATGGTCTAGCAACCTCTTCCGGTGCATGCTACAACAAATTAACTATATTAACTAAGTCTAAAGAATAAAAAAATCATTAGCTTATGACATGAAAACTTATTAAAAGTATACATGTAAATTTGGTATACAGTATTTTAACTAAAAAACAATATTATTAAACAGGTATGCGTTGAACTTTTTTTTTTGTTATTTTGACCACATTAATTTTACATGTTTAGTACCAATTATTTGTTTTCATTTTTTAAAAATAAATAAATACGATAATTCTGATACATATTTTTTCAAACAAAAAAAAATATTGTTGACTCAAGGTCTTTAATGGGATTGGATTGGCAGATCTAACTCCTTATCGAGGACAAGCTGCTCGCGCTGACAAGGACGAGCTTCAAGATCAGGGTTAGGTTTCGAGACTAGGGTCGGGGTCAAGATTTGAGCCAGGATCGAGGTTACATATTGGTTCTGGAACTAGGATTGTGGTTGAGGTTGAGCTAAGGTTTCAAGAGCGGCATAGGAGTCAGGTTTTAGGACTAGGACTAGGATCAAGGTCGGGTTTGGGGTTGGGTTCTAAAAGTAGGGAAAAGGTTAGGTTTTGAGGCCAAGGTCAAGGTCAGGTTTTGGGACAATGGTGGGGCCGAGGCCCTGGTAGGGATGGGATTTAGGATCAAGGCCAAGGTTGAGGTTGGGTTTTGGAACCAGGGTCAGGGTCGAGGTCTGGTTCCAATTCTAGAGTTAGGGTCGAGTTCTATGACTAGGACCATGATTAGACTTAAGTTATAGGATTGGACTCAAGTTCTAGGACCGACGTCAAGATCGAGTTCTAAGACCTGGAGCAAAATCGAGGTCCGGATCAGGCTTCGAGCCTAACCATAACCCTGATCCTAAAATACAACCTTGATTCCAGTTCCAAAACTATACCTTAGCTTGAGTCCCAGAACTCAACCCGACCTCATTCCTAGATCACAACTCATGATCCTAGAACCTAACCCAATCCTAAGACCCAATTCCTAACTTGGTCTCAAAACATGACCTTGGCCTTGATACTAGAACCAGAACACCAACCCCGACCTTGGCCTCGGTACCAGAACCAGAACTTGACCCAACCCTAGTCCCAAAACACAATCTCGATCCTGATCTTAGAACCCAACCCTAACCTTGACCCTAGTCTTGAAATCCTACCCTGACTCCGGTCTAGGAACCCATCTCTGGCCATAGTTCTAACACCCGACTACGGTCCTGAACCCAACCTTAATCTCGACCTTGACCCTGATCAGTCCCATAACCTAACCTCGATCCCGACCCAGTCCTAGAACTAGACCTTGGCCCTACTCTCGAAACTCGACCTCGGTCTTGAATCCTTACCTCAACTCTGGTTCTCGACCTGACCTTGAACCTATTCTAGCTACCTGATCATGACCCCACTCCTGAAACCTAGCCTAGACCACGCTTCTAGAACCAAAGCCCGACCCTAGTTTGAGAACGTGAGTCTCACCCCAGGTTTGGAACCCAACCCTAGTCCTCAACCTCGACCCCAACCTTGGTCCTTGAACTCAATTACGACACCAGTCTAGGAACTTGACCTTAACCTCGGTCCTGAAAACTAACCCTAGTAGTGAGTTCAGTTTGTTGTCCCGATTGCAATGGCGAGTTCGGCCTATAGACATAATTCATATGATGAGTCTGTCTAACCTTGACACTGAGTTTGGTTTGCTGGTGAGACACCAAGGACGATTTGTGCCTATCAATCTGACCCCATAGTGTGTCTGACCTGTCGTCTTGACCTTGATAGTATGTCTAGCTCACTAGCCAGACCCCAATGACAAGTCTGGTATGCTAGCTGGACCCCATTGGCGAGATTAGCCCAACCCTAATGGGGTGTCCACTTTTCCAATTGGATCCCATTAAAGAGTTTAACCCGACCCCAACAATGTGTCCTGCTTGTTGTTCCAACCTCGACGACGAGTTTGGTATGCCAACCGAACCCCAACAGTAATCTAGGCTTATCAAACTATCTTAATCGTTGGTGAGCTTAGTAAACCTTTGATTGACCATAATTTAAGTTTTTTGTTTAAAAAAATTTGGAAACAAGAAATTTTTGTTTACATAATTTTTTTAAAAAATTTGATAACAATTAAAAAACTATTTCGAAACCTATTTTAAAAGAAAAAGTTTTCGCTCTTTTGTTTTTTAAACAAAAAAAATCTGTTTAAATAATTGATACCAAACATACTCTAAGTCTAAAGAATGAAAAAAAATAATTAGCTTATGACATGTAAACTTATTAAAAGTGTACAAGTAAATTTGATATTCATTCTTTAAACTGAGAATCAGTATTGATAAAAAAGTATGATTGATATTGCTTTTGGATTAATTGTTCTAATAGTCCCCAACTTTTCACGAAAGTAAACATTTAGTCCCCAATTTTTTTTATTCAATCGGCGCTAACCTTTCATTTTAACTATTGAGTAACCATTTCAACTGACGCCTGTTAACTTTTGTGTTACATGAATTGCACATGAAGAATATACTATGCCATTTTAGTATTTAAAATTAAAACATATATAAGAACTAATCCCAATATATCAGAACTAATCCCAAATGCCAAACCCTAATCTAATATCCCCTTTCTATCTTCCAACAGCCTTTTCTCCTCCCCATAGCAATACTACATTGCTGTCACCGTCAATGTCAAAGGCTGCCATCACTAGAGGTCTATCACGTGAGAGACAACGTTTCTGTCTACAGCATCACGAGTTCTCCTTCTTTGCAAGCGCCAATTCAACCTTTACGAGGCCTACTTCTCTTTGTCCGTTGAGAATCAATCGTTAAACAAGATTGCACTTTGCTCATTGCAATTAAACCATAAATCAAACAAAAAGATTGTGCATCTCTAGGTCTCTCTCTTTCTCTATTTATCACTCACACTGTCTCTCTTCAAGAATGGCTTGTCGCCCTCGATCTCTACAAATCTGACTCTGTCCTTGCAAGACCTCATCTTTGATCCAACGATGGTAGCATTTTTTACGATTAGTTTTTGTTTGGGTTTGTGATCATTTACACAAGTTTAGCGGTGATGTTGCAGGGGTGGAGGTTGGTATGGGCAACAGGTTGTTGGCAATAGGTTGTTTAGCGACGGCTTTGGGTGACAAATGACGAGGGACGATTTTTTGTTATTAGGGTTTGCTTTTTTTTTTTAGATTTTTTAATAAATTTGTTTTAAATTTTATTTATTTTTTAATGTATCAATTATTTAAAGGGTAATTTAATAATTTCAATTAAAAAATGATATTTAATAATTTTTAATGATCAAACTTAACGGTTTGATTTTTAAAATAGCCCTTAGCAAATAACATGAAAATTGGGGTCGGTTCAATAAAAAAATTGAGGACTAAATATTCACTTTCGTAAAATGTTTGAAACTGCCGGAGCAATCTATTAATTGTTTTTTTGTCATTCTGACCCACCAACTTTACAAGTAAATACACTATTATATAGAATTCTCCCTTGTCCTCTGATGTGGAGTGTTAAAAGTGACACGTTCCCGTGTGAAATCTTTATTTCCTGGCTTGATTGTTGGCATTGCATGAGTTAACAGAAACGTAATAAAAGTCTCAAATTCATTGAAGTTCGCGAGAGGAAAATTAGGGTCTCAAATTCATTAGAATAAGACATAGCTCTGAGCCTAAACGCTGAATTTAACGAACAAAGACACCTGGAGCATAATTACTTGTTTATAACATAACCCAACGTTTGTTCTACGTTAATTATTTTTGCTCGGTCCTTGACAAGGATTCTAAACTACCAAAGCAAGGGCAACTACGCCAACCGCCATGGAACCCGTCCACCCCAAACTGTAAAAACCGGCGCCATTTTCTGCCGGTTCCAGCGCTTCCAATGGAGGATAAGAGTTCTCAATACCGGAGAGGAGGCAGCACTCTCTGGAGAAGGCGCATATATCGGCGGTTTCACCGCCGGTGATCGAATAACTGGCGGAGATTTTGTTGGAGAAGCCGCCGGAGATTGTACCACTGCCAAGCCGATCAAAATTGCAGCAATTAGCGTGAAAATCACAGCACTTAAGCTTCAACGAGCCATTGTAGAGACAGAGAGAGTATAAGACTATAAGCTTGGTTAAAGCATGAGAAGACGGACTTACGGGGGTCTTTATATAATAAGAGGATGTAGAGGAAAGAAGATTTAGAGTCGATGGCACGAACATTCGGCTAAATCCAAGAAATGAATTACCTTTGATATTTGGGTTTGGAGGAACGAGGGGAGCACGGCGTGGGTGGCATGATTGAGTAGCCAAACCAGGGAACTGAACATTGAGTCCGAGATATCGTGCTTAGCCACTCCCACACATTTGTTCGTTAAACTTGGAAACCCATTTTGATTCTGTAGGTCTAGAATCTAGATCGGTGAATTATGTGCTGCCACGTAACAGATTTGGAAAATAATATTCAGTACATTTTTTTTTTTGGGTATATTGTTTCGAGAATAAGGGTTGGAGACTTCCACTTAGTGCACGTTGAGGGTCCATGAATTTTATGTGTACTACTTTGTGCGTTTAAAAAAAGAAAAATCATTTTTATCTTTATTGGGTTATAACTTCGATGTAGATAAAATTATAAGCCTCGGTATAATATATAATGTACTTTTTCGATTGAATCCACTATTTTGTTTGTAACAGGGTTATAATCCTATAAAGTTAAATAGGATTGCTTAAAAAAAAAAATGGTGCCTTATATTGTATTGTGATGTGATATCATATTTATATTATAGTGTTAAGTGTAAGTAACTTAGCGGTAATTTGACACTTGACTTTATTATAAAATGTAGGGTTTGAATTCCTTCTTTTTAATTTAAAAAAAAAATGACAATTGTATTGTCCTTGAGCAAGCGAGAAAGTGATAAGAAAGGAAGCGGTCAGAGCTCCAAAGTCTCTTGGCCATACATTTTTGTCAAGAACACAACAATGAGACAAAGATAGCGATGACCAAAGCTGCTGGCCGAATGTTTTTGGTCGGTGTTCCTAGCATGTTGCTTATTCAGTGTCCATGCTCTCTTGAGGTGATGTTTTTGGTGGCATACTGATGGCGTTGGAACTATCATAGCAGATGCATTGGGATGCACATGTGGTGCACATGCATTGAATCATCAGTGTGTCGACGACGCTTTTCCCCTCATTAGGCCATAGACATTTGTAGCTCCTTTGGAAGCTTCATCGTTATTATTTGTGGTTGTTTTTTCCTTGTTCCTTTTAGTTTGATTGGAATTAGTAATAACTAACGGTGGTTTTGTCACAACTTGTCTGCGTTTGCCTTGTTTTTTAGCATTTAGTTGTATCTTTTGTCTGTTAGATTTATTTCTTAAAGGTTTTTTGCACGGGGGATTTTATAGATCTGTTGCTTGAATATTTTCATCGATTATAGAGGATACATTAAAGCAACATTTATATGCTTGATCTTTAGTATAACTCTTTTGAGTATCTATTTGATTGTTTCATTCGAATTTACGGGTAAAATAAGTTGTTTGTTTATGGCATGTTTCCCGTAATAGAAGTCTAGGTGGGTATGAATTGGTATTTGTATTGCTTTTTATACTACAAAATATAATTTTCATTCTTAAAAAAAAAATCATACTATTTTTGTCAAATTTTTTGAAAAATCATTGCATTTAAGCGAGTTTCTCATTTCTTTTCTCTACTCATCGTCTGTGTCTCCTCTCCTAAACTCATCACCTCTCTTGACTTCACATGTTCATATTTTCTTTAAGTGATCAGTATCTCTCTCCATTTTCTTTCTCCCCGTTTTCATTATTTTTTTCTCTCTTTACTTTTTGGGTGGTTCTATATATGCACATCCATATTTACTCTCCACACCCCTTCTAAATACACACTCCACATAATTTTAAATGATTAAATTTACAATTTACAATCCCCAGTATTTCAAAATTATCCCTACTATTCTATAAAATTATTAATTCTTGACCACTATATTTTTCTTTATTTTACTTCACTTTATTTTTCCTTTCACATCCATTACTTTTTTTTAATTTGTTCCTTTAATATTATTATTTTTTAGCTCTTTTTTTTTTTTTTTGCCAAAGTTATATAAGCAAGAGCCTTTTTTTCACACATAAATAGAACTTACAATTAATATTTTATTAATATATTTGACATTTATTGATATATAATTTGACAAGTAGTGACCATTTTTTATAAAATAAAAAGCAAGACTGCAAAATAAATAAATAAGAACAACAATAAAATTATTGTAAAAATATGGGTAGAACCACTTTGAATTATTTTCTATTAAAATTTAAACATGTAATTAAGTCTATCATAATATTGTCCTTTTTGTCATTTTGCGTTAGGTTTTTTCTTTTTCTTTTTGTAATAAGGAATCTTAGTTTGGGGTAAGGGTGTTCAAATACTAATCTATCCAAACCACTTAATCCAAACCAAGCTGAACTAAACCGGGAAGTTTTTGTTTTAATTTTGGACGATTTGAGTGGTTTTTTTAGACATATATTTTAGGTAGTTTAGTTGGTGGTTTGAATTTCCCAAACCTGAATTTCCCGAACCATCCACTCAAACTGTCCGTCAAATTGTCCTCTAAACCGCCATATTATAAAGATTTTTATTATTTCTTACTTACATTATTTTTCATTAGTCTTCAAAGAAGTTCTGCACATATAAGATGCACCTTTATAATTACACTTTTCGCTAATCACTCATCATCAGCATCAAAAAAATAAAATCAAATTAAAAAAACCGCTATATACAATTTAGACTAACTCATAGAATAAAACCCTAGCCTTACCCCCATTCAGCAACGAACGTCTTCTTTCTGCACCGCTCCTAGCCTACTTGCTGCGCCATCACTATCATGTTGTATGTCTCCACCGTTAGCCCAACTCACCATAGCATCGATAAAGGACATTTGTAAGAGGAGAGATTTATTAACATAAATAGAAAGATTCAATTCAAGTTTAAAATTTAATTGTGTTGTCTTATGTTACTTAGTTGTATTTTCGACATTTTAGTCTAGTTGTTGGTGAATTTTGATTTGCATTATCGTGACTTTTAGTTTAGTTTTTGGTTTGTATTGAAACTTCATATGATAAACATTTAGAATTCTACTTCCATCCAAAAAAATTTAAATAAAATTCAAACTCATATTTTAATTAAATAATACTATTTCAGTATTTATTTAATTAAAATATTTGGTAATTAATTATCAAATCACATTAGGATTCTAAGTAATTATTTAATCTTAAATAAATAATTAATAATTCCATATCATAATTGTTGATGGCCGATTTTGTACACTAGAACAGACAATGGATTAACCGTCATCGAAAGATTGGATGATAGTTAGCTGAACCGTCAGCTAATGTAGTGTCATAATAGGTTGTCAGCATTAGACGGCGATTATAAAGTGTTGTCTAATGTCTACCCAGGCAACTGAAGACATGATTTTCTTGCCTTTAAATAACGGTTTCTGCTTAAAACTGTCATCTAAAGTACATGTAAATGATAGTTTTTGCTGAAAACTGTCGTCTCATGTCTATAGTTACTATATTCTACACTAGAAAAAATAATTCAATAAACTTTCATAGTAATCGTAGTCCGTAAATTGAAATAGTACTTCAAACAAAAATACAACATAGTAAAATGTAATACAACAATGAGGGAATGAAATACAACATAATAAAATACAAATACACAATATATGAAATAGTTCAATTAAAAATACAATAAAGCATACAAGATTTCTTTTTCCTCTTACCTTTATTAGTGTTATCGATACAAGTCCATTTAACATCTAAACGAACTAAGTGTAAATCGTCATCGTTTAAAAGATCAACCTCCTCCACTGATGGTAATCTTTTAGTGAAAGATGGAATATTACTACTTTCATCATCATCCTCATCACTGTTACTAATTGCTCCTGGCATCATTGGCATGACTAATGACAACTCCAAATCTTTAGGATCAATGGTATAGAAAGATTTGTTTAACTTGTGATGCCATGACAAATGGATCATTCTTGTAATCCAGTTTTCTAAAGTCTACTATCTTAATGCTATCATTATCAATTTTCATGTAGTTATTGTTGGCCCCAAGGCTTTAAAAAGTGGAATCGGGCCTCAAGGCTTTATGTCTTTGTGAGGTGAGGCGTAAGCCTCAAGATGCTTTGAGGCATATGTTAGAAAACGAGTATGTAATGAAATTTTAAAAAATTTAAATCAGAGTATTTTTCAAAAGACAAGTTTAATATGATAAATATATAAATTAATGACAGATCTTACTAACCTTTTTTGTATACCAAAGTAGGCTCGAATCCGTGTAGAGAAGAATGTTCTAGAACAGCCTTAACCAACTGGTCTTCTTTGCTATTCTCTATCCATGATCAGTGTGTGGGTGGTCACTGTCATACAGCTTTTCCTTCGATGAATCTCCTTCCAACTACTTGAGAAGACCTAGAGCTAAGGTTCTTGATGTTAAACAATAGCTCTCAGGGAGTTTCAAAGTTTCTCTCACTAGAGTACTTACTCTTTGTTTCTCAAATGATCTAAATAACAAAGACAACTCACCCCTATTTATAGTGGTCAAATTTGGGGTTAAACCTTATCAAATTAGGCCTCAAAATACAAGTCTAGATCAACTTCTGATAAAAAACGTATTAAAAATGTGTATAAAGATTATCACTCAATTGGCATGCCAATCTGGGAGATTAGCCTGCTGAAATTACTCCATCGACAAGCCGAAGTTTCCCATCAACTTGCCGAACTTGCAATAATCTTGTACCTTGAAAATATCTTATTTTTCACCTGAGAATCTTAGAGAGAACCTCAGTTTCAATTCAAATAATCAAATAGAGAAGTTCTCTGATTAAAACAGTCATATATAAATGATCCCATAGAAAATGAAATATTATCTAAATAATTCAACAAGTTTATCTTGAATTAATTTACAAAATTAATTCAACCGATAAACTAATATGACTTATGAAATCCAATCTTATTGAATTTCAGCCAATCTAATAATTTAACATAAGTCATCAAAATATAGGAAAAACATGCCATATCATTAGAGGATTTATTATAAGTTCGCAAAGGGGACCCGATGGATATATATAGTTCAAGCTCCTATAATTATAAAACACATTATCCTAGATACATATTTTATAATTATCAACTCTAATGCTACTCCACTAAAGCTTAAGGCTGTACTCTTGAACTATATAGAATTACAAACTTCAATAAGCTAACCATCTATGACATATCATAATGTGTCACATCCCCATAGGATATTCATAATCGGCTTAAGGATAAATTTTGTTTTACCTTCCCGATTATTTTTATCTTACGTTCCATTATCACACTATTGGAATACTTACTATTTATAGATAGTATATCATTCGGTTACACTTATGTATCCAAATGGTTAAGCGCTCTAGTCTTCCAATTACAAGATAACGCATATAAGAGAATATCATTAACTCTATAAAAAGAGCTATAGATTCCATATCTATGAATACCGAGTCTACGTCAATCAAGAGTTGTGTCTCCGATATACCAATATGCATACCATCATTAAGTCAGGATGTCACCCTTTGGTATATCAAAAGACAAAAGTCAAGAATACAGGCCTATTATTTATTTCAAAATTCAAACACAACACATATGATAGTCTAAAGTGAATTGATTTGCACAAACAAAATTATTAACCAAATCAATTCAACTATTATGGCCCAATTGTCACCTATAATAATGCACCAATGTTTCTACTCGTGGAGTCCCACTCTGATGACCAAGACAAGCCATCTCCTGTTAAGGTTTTAGACAACATAACAATCTTATCACAAATAAAGCGTCCAACTTTATTCCCTTGATTGCAGATCTTATGTTTGGACCATCACTCTTAGGATTCATGTCTTTTGCTTAATTTGTCCATCATATGCATGATTCTTAAAGGTTTAGACCGATAGTCCCAGACTTTTGTTTGCTTATCATACATTCAACAGACATGAACATAAAAAAAAGAACATTTGGTACATGAATAATAAATAAACTTTTTATTGATAAAATGTCTCTGAAAACATATTACAATATTTTACTCTTTAGGGCACTATGTCTAACAGCGTAAGCCTCAAAGGAAGCAAATAAAAAATTAAAAAAATTAAAATAAAAATTATCAAATCTAAATCCATACTTACAATAATAATTAAAAATACGAAATTTAACCAAACAATCCAAAAAACATAAGTTTAGTTCATAACCAAAGACATAAAAAAGATTAAAAGTCAAATCCTATTATTACTAGGTTCATAATTCATTTCTAAAAGCCTATAAATCTCCAAAATCATCATCACCACTATTAAGTGGATCTTCAACAGAATCATCAGCCAGTTTAAATTGATCATTGTCCTCAAATTCTTGATTATATGAGTCAGAGTCTATCCATTCATCTTCTTCTCCCTCTTACATCGGTTGGTTGCCTTTTCCACATAATAATAAAAATTATAATTGTGTTATTATCTCTAATTTGATAATTGCAATTAATGTCATATAAGATATATCAACAATACTAACATATCCTCTTCTTTTTAGAACCTTTTGAGCTCTTGTAGCAGCACTTGTACCTTCCCTATCATCAAAAAGTTTAATGTCAAGATGATCATTTGATTCCTCCATTTGAATTTCTTCATCTTGATTTCCAACTATCCATTCATCATTAGTTGGCAAGTCATCAAAGTCAGCAATTAAAGGATCCTCATCTAGCTTAATAGCTAATTTCTTCGAATATTGATCTTCCAACTTCTTGTTAAACATGATGTGGACCAAGGAATTTATCTTTTGTGTAGTTAAGTGATTTCTTCTCTTGGTATGAACTTAATTATATGTACTCCAATTGCATTCATGTCCTGAAGATGAATAACTAAGACTTAAAACTCTCATTGCAACGCTAGTAACTCTACAGTGCCATCTCCAAATTGAGACCACTAATTATCTAAATTTAAAAATGAGAATAATTAGACCAACAATAATAATAATCTTTGTTGTTTGTAAGCAAAAACAAGAAGATAATATATACACCAAGGTTGCATTTTAAGTATGATGCTTGAGCTTGACGGAGGCCAAAAAACCCTTGCTTCAATCAAAATTGATCTACTTAGAGATCGGTCTTCTCCACATCACTAGGGTCCTTGAACAACCTATTCATATAATAGTATAAACCAAGCTTGATCTCCAGATGAGTGGAAGCATTATCAGAGTATAGAATTCTAGGGTTCAAGTTGTATGCCGTTGCATGTAAATATTGATGTAATTGAAAATCCCACTTTTTATCTATGATCTCCTAAATTTCCTTATAATATTTTTCTTCACCTCCCAAGTTTTTAGCAATGGACTCTTTTGCCTTGTCTATAACCCCTTATACAAACCCTATGGCGGGCATCTTTTCAGAGTCAACTAATCTCAACACCTTTACTAGGGGTTATGTGGACTTAACATCTGAAATACTAGCCCAAAAGTTATGATCTTTCATGACTATCTTTTTGACTTGTTTTCCTTTTGGCTTCTTTATGCATGCACAATTGTTCCATTGCTCTAATACAAACATAGATTGTAGAGGTTGCATTAGTTTGTAGAGGCATTCCAAAGTCAAATAGGCAGCAACAAATCCTATTACAGCAGGTTGAATAAGATCCTTTCTAGTGAACTTTCTCATCTATAACCACACCCAAGAGTGATTATATATGAAATTTCTAACTTCTTTGCTTTCAACAAGGCCTTTTTATGTCATGGCAATTCTCCTAGTTTCTTAAGAATCAAATCGATGCAATGAACAGCACAAGGAGTCCAACATAGGTGTTTTATTTTCTCCATTAGCTTTTGCCCGGCAGCCTTGTAAGTGCTTGCATTGTAAGTTACAGCTTGAACTACTAAATCCTCCCCAACTACTCCGACAACCTCATCAAGCATCTTGAATAACAAATCTGCATCTTTCTTTTTATCAAAAGCATCGACGGATTTCAAGAAGACAATTCCATTGGGATTGTTCAGTAGAAAGTTGATCAAATTCTGATTCTACAATTGGACCAACCATCTGATAAAATAAAAACTTCCATTTGTTTCCAAGTCTTTTTTATCTCCTCCACATATTTTTTAGTGGTGAGTAATTCCTCCTTCAAGATCCATGTTCTAATCTCATGCATATTGGGGGGTACGAATCCTTTACCATAGTTCCCAATTGATCTACACATGTTGTAGTAAGAAGGGCTCCTAGCAACATTAAATGCAAGTGCATTTTCAAAAAAGAACCTACCAATGTCTAGGCATACTCGATTGCATGCCTCCTTTTGACTTGTTGAGGTTCTAAGAGGAAGTCCTTCATTTGCTTGAGTATCATTATCCGCATTCATAACAAACCTATACATGGGATCTCTAACTCCTCTGTCACTAATTACTTGTTTCTGTCTACTACTGCCATGACAAGAGTCCATAGTTTCAAATTGACCATCACTAATATAAGAAGCCAAATCCACCATTTCCTCAAAATTCCGTTGTGCCAAGTGTTTTGCAACAATTGCCTTGTTCATATAATAAAAAATTTCTTTCTTCATCTCTTCAGGAACTTTAGGACAAGGCTTTACATTCTTATGAGTATAAGGAAGATGCACCTTCATCTTCTTAACACCTACTTTTATGATCTAAGTGCAATACACGCATGCAAGATAAACATATGTCTTCTTCTCATTTCCTGGGGCCACAACTTCTTTTCCATATGTCCATGTCAGGTCTCGTCTCCCATTACCACGGGTATTATTTTGTGGAGGTCTTATCTTAATTTAAAACCTCGATTGCACAAAAAAAGAAAAAAAAAATTCAGAAAAGGACCACCTGCTGATGGCTGCTGCATTTTTTTTTCTACTAATATACAAACTTTCTAAGTTCCACAATTCTCACTAACTTAACTCTTTTGTATGAGTTGTCTAAAAAAAAAAAAATTTAAAAAAGGACCACCTGCTGCTGGCTGCTGCATTGTTTTTTTTTTTTTTTCCAATATACCAACTTTCTAAATTTTACAATTCATACTAACTTAGCTCTTTTATGAGAGTTATCTAACAAAAATCGAAAGGAAAAACTAAAAAAAAAAGTCAGATGAAAGAAAAACAAATTACTTGATATATAGATGCAATCTGTTGAAGAAGAATTGAAGAATTGAAGCTGTAGAGACATAGAAGGAGAGAAGAGTGGAAGAAGGGCAGTTAGCGGAGGACAAAAGTCAAAGGAGGAGGAAGATATGATTGTTTAGGATTTTGCTTGCCTTGTTTTAAGTTTTATTACTTCTTTTAGAGCCCAAAAATTGTGGGCCTTATTCCAACTTAAACAACCCGCAAAAAAACTGAACTAAGTAGGGGAGAAGAGAGGCATAAGCCCCTTACACCTTAAGAGGTGCAGCTTAGAGGTGCACGCCTCACCTTTAGACCTACAAGGTGTAGGTTTTGAGGCCCATTTGAGCACCTCACCCTGAGGTGCACGCGTCAAGAGGCGCGCCTTAAGGCGTGCGCCTCAGGTGCTTTTAAAAACATTGGTCAGCCCACTTGTATTTTAAAAAAAAATTACTCGAAGTCTGCAATAGTTAAGTTCTCATATGTTGTCAATATAACCATAGTAGGTCATTGTTTTATACACGGGATTCTTGTCTTTTGTAGAGGAAACATGCATAGAATTGGCACCAAAACGCACACTATTATTTTGGGCCGGGGTGTTATTCATCTATTTTACAAGCGTAAAAGATATAACTATTTATTGAATGCAAAGCATATCACATAACCGTGAACGAGGGTCCTCCAACCAATTTAAACAAGTTTTTTGGGACACCTTCACTTCGAGACTTATAAGCCTTGTCATATAAGTGTACTTATATCCACTCTCTAAAAATACACTTGTTTTTATCTTGCAACTATTTCTCGTTCCTTCCTCTTTTGGGATTTGTGTCTTTTATTTATTTTATGTAGATCTCTACGAATGATTCAATCACACAAGTATTGTGCAAAACGTGAAGACATGTCTACTTATATTCCTTGAGAGAAACGGACGATGGAGTTCTAGTAGACATTGTTTAACCAATTGCTTCAATATTAGATAAGAATTTCGAGCAAAATTCCACAGCTTCTTTGGCTATATAATTTTCTACAATGCAACCCTCCGGCCTATTTTGGATCTTGATATAACCCTTCAAAATCTTCATGTATCTTTCAAATGGGCACATCCACCTCAAGTACACTAGCCCACAAAGCCTAACTTTGCATACTAAGTGCACCATTAAATGAATCATAATATCAAAAAATGATAGTAGAAAGTACTTCTCAAGCATGTACAAGGTCTTCACCAACTCTCTTTATTTTGTATCTAGCTTTGTTGGATCTGTCATCTTGGAGCATACGGAGTTGAAGAAAAAATAAAACTTTGTAAATGCATATCTTACCTCTGACGAAAGAATTCCAAGCAATGCAAGTTGCAACAATTGTTGCATCGAAGTGTGACAATCATGTGTCTTCATGCCAACAAGCTTCAATTCCTTCATTGACACGTTTTTGAAGTTTGAAGAATACCTTTCTAGAACTTTAACTAAAGCAAGCCATTTACCAAACTTTTTCTTTTCTTGTCTCAATAAGGTGTACTTTCTTAGAAGCAAGTAAGTCCGAGCACCCTTTTTCTTAGAAGTTGAATCACCTCTTAGATTCATTTCAACAAGATCCAACCATGTATTGAGATCATCTTTAGTTTTGGCAAGAATGTCAAGCAATGTACCAACTATCAATTCATAAACATTCTTCTCAATATGCTTAACATCTAAGTAGTGGTGAATGAAAAAACTACATCAATATAGAAGTTGAAAGAAAATTGACTTATTCTTTTAAGGTCTTTCTCTCACTGGTGCATTGTTTTTAGTTTTTGTCTTCTAGAAAACTACTTTGATATTCCTCACCATCTCAAACATTTGGTGCTAGATCTGCCTCTAGATCCGTCTTCTCCGAATGATTATTTAATTATAAAATTCTTACAAATTTAAAATTAAATAATAATTCCTAAACGAAGGTGATAGTCTGTCATCTAATTACATGAAAAACCTAGATACACATTCTAACCTCTAAGGAACCATAACCGGTATAAATTAATTAATTAATTACTATTTAAATAATAACTTAATCAACCATAATTAATTAATAAGCATTCACCATATAATCCATGACAACATATAAAATATATAGAAACCTAGAGAGTGCTAACTCTCTATAAAATTAAATTCAAGCATAGGAGAGAGCAAGATCACAAAATTTATACGTATAGCGAAATTTTTGATCACAAACTCATAAATTCATGTAAAAACCATGGCTCTAATACTAATTATTGGAAAAATAATACGTAGCAGAATTTTTTAAAATTTTATATCAGAATTTTTAAAATTTTTATATCAGAGTATTTTTTAAAACACAAGTTTGACATGCTATATGCATAAATTAACCAGATCATACTAACCTTTGAGTGCCAAAGAACTTCCGCAATCCGTGAAGAGAAGTAACGTTCCAAAAGAGTCTCAAGCAACTGGTCTTCTTTGCTGTGCTCTATCCACAATCGAAGTGAGTGTGGGCTCACACGTACAGCTCTTTGCTTTATGCATAAATTAACCAGATCATACTAACCTTTGTGTGAAGAACCTCCGCAGCCCGTGAAGAGAAGTAACGTTCCAAAAGAGTCTCAAGCAACTGGTCTTCTTTGCTGTGCTCTATCCACAATCGAAGTGAGTGTGGACTCACACGTACAGCTCTTTGCTATATGCATAAATTAACCAGATCATACTAACCTTTGAATGCCGAAGAACTTCTGTAATCCGTGAAGAGAAGTAACGTTCCAAAAGAGCCTCAACCAACTAGTCTTCTTTACTATTCTCTATCCACGATCAGAGTGAGTGTGGGCTCATACGTGCAGCTCTTTCTCTAGGTGACTCTCCTTCCAACCAATTGAGAGAACCCAAAGCCAGTGTTCGTGATTTGTGAACAAGAGCTCTCAGGGAGTTTTAGATTCTTACCAGCAGAGTATCACTCCTAATCTCTCAATTGATCTAAATAACTTATGAGACTAACTCCCTATTTATAGAGATTGGGTCTTGGGTCAATCCTTATCAGATAAGATCTCAAAAATTCAAATCAGAATTAAATTCGGATCAATATCTGATGAAATTTGTGTGAAAACGTGTGATCTTTTTATCGAGCATCAGCAAGCCGAACTTGCCCCATCGGCATGCCAAACTTGAGGATCGGCATGCTGAACTTTAGGATTGGTATGCCAAATTGCCGATAAAAATTTTAGCAAATCTTTTATTTTCCACCCGAGATTCTATAGGATAAAGTCTCAGTTTTAATTCAAATAACCCAATAGAGAAATTATCTAATTAAAACAACTTTATCTAGATAATCTCTAGCAAAATAAATGAATTCCTAATAATTCTACAAGTTTATCTTGATTTAATTCATTCAAAATTAAATCAACTGATAAACAGACAAAAATTACCTGATCCCAATAATTTAACAAGTTTATCTTGAATTAATTATATCACAAAATTAATTCAACCGATAAATAGACATGAATTATTTGATTCTTCCAAATTTCAACCGATCTAATAAATCAGACATAAGTCACCAATATTGGAAAAGCACGCTGTATCGTTGCAGGATTTTGTGAACTAGCAAAAGGGACCAAATGGACCTATATAGTTCAAGCTCTCGATAATTACGAAACCCAATATCCCAGATATACATTTCATAATTATCAACTCTAACACTACTCCACTAAAAGCTTGGAGCTGTACTCTTGAACTACATAGAATTACGAAGCCCAAATAGCTAAGTCTCCATGACATATCATAGTGTATTGTATCCCTATAGGATTATCCATAACTAGCTTAAGGACAAGTTCTGTCTTACCTTCTCGATTATTTTTATCTTACGTTCTATTATATCACCATCAAAAAACTTACCATCCAAAGACAGTATAGCATTCGGTTACACCTATCTATCCAAATGGTTGAGGGCTCCAGTTTTCTAATTACAGGATAACGCATATAAGAGGATACACTACTGCTAAATAGGAGCTATGGATTCCATATCTATGACTAATAGGTCTACGCTATCGAGAGTTATGCCTGTTGAAAACGCGATGCGCAGCGAAATTTTAAAATTTTTGTTAGAGGAATTTCCAAAACACAAGTTTGACATGTTGTATGTATAAATTAGACAGATCTTACTAACCTTTGTGTGAAGAACCACCGTAGCCTGTGAAGAGAGGTAACGTTCCAGAAGAGCCTCAACCAACTGGTATTCTTTCCTATTCTCTATCCACAACCAGAGTGAGTGTGGGCTCACGCGTACAGCTCTTCCATCGATGACTCTCCTTCTAACCAATAGAGAAAACCCAAAGCTAATGTTTGTGATTTGTGAACAAAAAGCTCTCAGGGAGTTTTCAGATGCTCACCAGAAGAGTATCGCTCTTAATCTCTCAATTGATCTGAGTAAATCATGGGACTTACTCCCTTTATATAGCTATTGGTCCTAGTGTCAGTCCTTATCATAATAGGTCTCAAAAATTAGAAACAGAATCAAGTTCAGATCAATATCTGATAAGATTCGCGTGAAAATGCGTAATCTTATCTCTCGCTGACCGGTAGGCCAAACAGGCCCCATCGGTAGGCCAACACGTCATTCGACAGGCCGAACTCCCGAGAAAAAATCTCCGCGAATCTTTTATTTTCCACCTGAGATTCTAAAGGATAAAGTCTTAGTTTTGATTCAAATAACCCAATAGAGAAGTTATCTGATCAAAACAAACTTTATCAAGATAATCTCTAAGAAAATAAATCAATTCACAATAATTCTACAAGTTTATCTTGATCTAATTTGTCTAAAATTAAAACAACCGATAAACGAACAAGAATTATCTGATCGCAATAATTCATTAAGTTTATCTTGAACTAATTTCTTACAAAATTAATTCAACTGATAAACAGACATGAATTATTTAATTCTTCTAAATTTTAAACCAATCTGATAAATCCGACATAAGTCATCAATTATTAGAAAAGCACGCCGTGTCGTTACAGGATTTTGTGAGCTAGCAAAGGGGACCAAAATGGACCTATAAAGTTTAAGCTTATGATAATTATGAACCCAATATCCCAGATATACATTTCACAATTATCAACTCCAACGCTATTCCACTAAAAGCTTGGAGTTGCACTCTCGAACTTTATAGAATTACGAAGCTCGTATAGCTAAGTCTCCATGACATATCAAAGTGTATCATATCCCCATATGATAATCCATAATCGGCTTGAGGACAAGTTTTGTCTTACCTTCCCGATTATTTTTATCTTCTGTTCCATTGTCTCACCATTAGAAAACTTACTATCCAAAGATAGTATACCATTCGGTTACACCCATGTATCCAAATGGTTGAGCGCTCTAGTTTTTCAATTATAGGACAATGCATATAAGAGGATATCATTACTCCTAAAGAGGAGCTATGGATTCCATATCTATGAATAACAAGTCTATGTTATCAAGAGTCATGCCTCCAACGTACCGGCATGCATACCACTATTGAGATGTGGGTGTCACCCTTTGGCACATCAAAAGACACAAGTCGAGACAACGAGCCCACTATTCAGGATTAAGATACAATACAAATGATTGTCTAAAGTGAATCGATTTGCCGAGACAGAATTATTAATCCAAATCAATTCACTTTATGTCCCGATCCAACACATCGTCACCTATGACAACATGCCAATGTCTCTATTCATGGAGTCGAACTCTGATGGTCAAGACAAACCATCTCCCAAAAGGGATATCGACAACATAACAATCTTTACATGAATAAAGCGCCCAACTTTATTCCCTCGATTACGGATCATATGTTTTAGACCGTCACCTTAAGAATCATGTCTTCCGCATAATCAGTCCATCATATGCCCAATTCTTAAGGTTTAGATTGACTGTCTCAGACTACTGTTTGTTTATCATACATTCAACAAATATGAACGTAAAGAGGACAAGATTTGGTATATATAAATGAATAAATTCTTTATTGATAAAAATGTCTCCAAAAATGTATTACATTTTTACTCCTTAGGGCATATATGTCTAACAATGCCTGCCTACTGGCATGCATAGCACTATTAAGATAGGGGTGTCACCCTTTGGTACATCAAAAGACACAAGTCAAAAAAACAAGCCTATTATTCATCTAAGGATTAAGATACAATACAAATGATTGTCTAAGGTGAATCGATTTGCCGAGACAGAATTATTAATCCAAATCAATTCACTTTATGCTCCGATCCAATACATCGTCACCTATGACAACGTGCCAATGTTTCTATTCATAGAGTCCATATTCGATGGTCAAGACAAACCATCTCCCAATAAGGATATAGACAACATAACAATCTTTATCTGAATAAAGGGCCCAACTTTATTCCCTCAATTGTAGACCTTATGATTTAAACCATCACCTTAAGAATCGTGTCTTATGCATAATCTGTCCATCATATGCTCAATTCTTAAAGGTTTAGACCGACAGTCTCAGACTTTTGTTTGCTTATCATACATTCAACAAATATGAATGTAAAGAGGACAAGATTTGGTATATTAATAATAAATAAATTCTTTATTGATAAAAATGTCTCCAAAAACATATTACATTTTTCTCCTTAGGGCATACATGTCTAACAACATCATCGTATCATTGTTTTCTAATGTTTTCACAATCAATATAAGGGTGACGAATTATACTCCCTTTGACATTGGCTGTCACAAAAGCCACAAAATCCTTAAGCCTTTTCTCCTATTCATCACTCATCTTATTAGCATACATCAATTTCTTATTCATAGCTACAAAATAAAATCAAAATGCATAGCAAATTTAAAATTATCCAACAACAGCAAATTAAACCTAAAACTAACATACCCAAAATCAAACAATTTCAATATCATATAACAAATTATAAAAATGATTTATAACTAATTTTAAACAATATCTACTTGCAAAATATAAAATAAAACCTAGTTAGCTGAATAACAAAATAAATCTAAAACTAACATATTTAAAATCAATCAATTTCAATCTCACCATAAATTATATAAATAATTTATACCTAATTTCAAACAATATCCACTTTGAAACATAAATTGAACTTAATTAGCTAAATAACAAAATTAACCTAAAGATAATATACCCAAATCAATCCAGTTCAATCTCACAATAAATTATACAAATAATTTATAAGTAAACAAAAGAAAAAAAAATAAAACCTAATTAGCTAAACATTAAAAATAAAAAGAAACATGCCAAACTCGATATTGGAAGGCGGAGGGACCACGACAGATGTGAGGGAGGCAACAGAAGCGAAGGTGGTAAGGTGAAGGAGGTGAGGCAAAGGGAGGCAAGGAAAAGAGAGGCGATGAAAGTGAAAGAGGTAGGGAGAGGCGATGGAGGCTGGGCAAGGAGACAGAGGTGGTGAAGAGGGAAAGGGAGAAGATTGGGTGATTGGAAGAAGCTTGGGTGAGGAAGAGAAAGAGAAGCCTGGGCATGATATCAAAAGATATTAAAAACATGAAATTAGATGACTATGTCAAGGAAGCCACCATCTAAAATGAACATTAGAGTATGATTTATAATAAAATGTCATCTGAGCCATGGTACGAATTTGAAAAAGACGGAGTTCTCTGTGCCACGTAGGATATAATGATAGTTTTTGAAGAAACTGTCATCTCTTTTGAGTTGTCTAAACCATATTTTGTTGTAGTGATGTAAGGCCCTCTTTTAAGGCTCTAGACTAGCATTCTAGTCTTGTAGCGCTGATAGGCTCTCTTCATGGACTCAAGCCACGCTTGGGGAACTCATGTGGGCCGTAATTTGGTAGCCTATAAGTAGTCAAATGGGCCTATTTATTACAGTTCGATTCAATTTTAAATCGCAATTTGGGGGATGTTAAAATTAATTAAACCAAAATAAAGGGAAGATGGAGGAAAATAATCCAAAAATCATTTTTTGCCTTAAAAGTAGCCCAAAATCATTCATTTTGCCTTAAAACAACACAAAAATCAAAATCTAGGCCTCAAAATCTCTCTGCAGCAAAACAAAACATGGTCACAAAGCACCAAGTGTACCTTCAAAGCATCCAGTATATGCCTCCAAAGGGAAGCCTTCGAAGAAGTTTTATTCACATCGATGTAGCATTTGTCTAAATTGCAAACTCACCATGAAGGCATCATACATATGCCTTCGGGAGAGCCTTGGAAGCGAATTTTTGAAATTGCTCTGATCGTGTGTCAGGCTTCTCAAACTTAACAAAAAAATAGCAAAAGCTTGCACCGGAGGAGGTATCGCATATGTTAGGCTTTTGCAAACAAGGAGTCCAATGAAGTCAAATTCCTTAAGGAGCTTTAGTCTTAAAGCAGGGTCTAAGGATCAGCACAAAATCTGGAATTTGCCAAAATTGCGTGCCATTTTAGGCCAACAGTTGATAGTCCATAATGTGGTTTGCTCTGAAGGGAATGGAATATTGCATGCACTATTGGAGTACAAAGGCACCACTTTCATAGCAAACCTCTAAACTTCACCTCTCTTATAAATACCCTCCAACTTCACCATTAAAAAAACACAAATTTTGAGAGCCTCTTACCCATTTATTTTATGCAATTTTTGTCTGAAAATGCTTCGAAGGTCTTCTTCTTCTTCCAAGTTTACACTTTCGAACTTGGAAATTTTAGAGAAATTCTTCACCTTCACTCCTAGAGATTAGGTCCTTCCTCTGAGAGACCTCCAGTTTTTTTTTGAGTTTGGCAAAAAAGGTTCCCAAAACACTTAAGAATTTTACCAATGCCTTTATAACCCTTAGAAGTCTCTAAATCCTTAGCCTCACATTTCAATAATCCAAACCTGAAGCCAAAGACGACCTATGTTTGCCTCTAAAGCATGTTTTTGAAAAACCAAAGGATCCCAAAGCTTCATCCCTACATGATATGAACCACGCCAACCACGTGACGTAGCCTGATACCAAATTTGGAATTTTGAACCCCAAGACCTCTCAAGTTGAGTGGAACCGCGACTCGTTGCTTAGCAAAGTAAGAACCTTGGTATGATGGAGATGCCACAAACGGGGATGGAAAGTCTATTTGATAAGTCAATTGAATGCCACAAGGAATCCTTGATAAGTTCGGAAAATTTTTCTGCAAGAACTTAAGAAGAATAACTTTCAATATGAATGAACATCAAAAACTAAATTGCATAATTTGTAAGATGGCCTTATATGGCCGAAATTCACATAGGGTTTATTTTTAAATGTAAAATTCATAATCTACCCTTAATGAAAGAAATGCCCAAATAAAGCCCTAGGATGGAATTGTTTTACTCAAGATTCCTTCCTCCTATTCACGCCTATAATAAAGTTGAAACAAAGATTCTAAATTTCAAATTCTGAAATTGAAACTTAAACTAAAATAAGATTACAAAGAATTCAAATCTTGAATCTTGAATCTTTGCTGGACACATCACTCCTACATGTGTACGTGTACGGAACATGCAAGTTGGCCATGCAAGGACTCAATGTGTGTGTACGGCTAATTGGCTCCCTTCCGGCTCTACTTTGATGAGTAAAACTAGCCTTTGTTCACCCTCAGTAGTGAACACACTCTCTTCTTGTTGTAGAACTCTCCAGACCAAGTTATTTAGCTCTTCTTTGAATCTTTTAGCTTGAGCCCTCATCACCGGACCAACTGGAACTTAAATTGGATCATGAAAATTCCTTGCAGCCTTGATGTCCTCATCACTACAACTACAGTCACTAAACCTCCCTTATCTATTTTTACAAAGACAACCCAGATTTACCTCCAGAGGCAACTTTACTTCTAGCCCTTACAAAGACAACTTTTCTACCTTTCAAACTCAAATCTTAAACAATAGTTTAGTACTCCTCCCACCATCTCCCTTTATGTTAGTTCCTCTATTGTCATATTTTGCATTCTCTTGATCTCATAGCATAGCTTTGGTCACTTGACAATGGAGTGGGCCTTAGAAGTCATTTTCTTCGGTTCATTTTGAGCCTAATCAACCCGAATACTTCGTTGGTGGTCTTGCCAAAAGCTATGTTGTATGGACTTGTCAATTATTCCAACAGCATCAACATCGCCACCAACAAGTTGGAAGCTTCCATCTGTGCTACCTTGAAACGTTGCACCCTACGGATCTATCGAATCCCACAATTTACATTTAATTAGTAATTAATCTGAGTTTACATTCAAATTAATTCTTCTTGAAAATATCTACCGAATGCGCTTATAGTCATAAAGGCACTTCAGTCCTTCCCTAAGACGTCCTGTCTTTTTTGATGGCTAAATCCCCTTGTTATTTTACATATGGGTTCTATTTGGATTTATGAAACTCGACAATTTAAAAACTGTGAGCTAGTATAAGGGTACAATGAACATTATATAATTTAAGCTACAATAATAACAAAAAAAATTAATGACAAATTAATTTATCTATTTAATTATTAACTCAATACTATTCCACTAAAAGCCAAAGTTGAACTCTTGATTAAATACCATATTATGAAAACTCTAAATTTTTTGTCCATAATCTCTAATTGTATGTACTATCTGCCATAAGTTATCCATAATTGACATAAGGACAAGTTTCATTTTATTTTCTTGATTGTTTTATCTCAAAGTTTTATTATTGCTATTAGGAAAAAAAACCATTTATAAATCCATATAAGTGAAAATTATTTCATTACCAATATAACAAAATGATCAAGGCCTCTTTTGTTTTTCTAAATCCCGAATAATCCCTTTATGAGAATAATATTAAGTTTTATTAAAAGAGATATGGATACTATATCTATGAATCATGCTCTTATCGTTTATAAGTTGTGCCACTAACACCTTGGATATAAGATCTTTGATTATCGAAAAATTTTCCTTTGATATATCAAAAGACATAAGATAAAAATATGAAGACATAATTCTACTTCAAGATTAAGATCAATATATAAATGATTCTCAAAGTGAATTAAATTAGTTAAACAAAAGTATTAATAAAAACAATTACACTAGAGTTCACTCCAATATATATGTACCATTAGGTATACACAAATGTATGTTTCAACTTGAAAGTCCTTACCACAAGGGTCAAGATAAGCAATCTTCCCAATGAAAGTAAACACTCATAACAATAATATCAGAAAACAAAGTGCCACAAAGTGCCAATATTTGTTCCATAAATCGCAGATTGTGTACTTAGACTACTATTTTGTAAACATATCTTTCAACATTTAAATCTATATATGCACGATTCAAATATTAGTGATCAATACTCTTAGACCTTTAGTTTGCTTACAATAGAATCAACAATATGAAAGCAAGTAGGAGACATTGATGCATAAAAATTGTAATAAATTAATATTTATTAATCTAAAATGTCATAAATGTATTTGATCAAATGTATCTTATTCTTAAGGTACTAATTAACATTTCTCTTTCCTATGACTTTACTCTTTTCTTATATTCAAGTCTTCTCACCTTAAAACACTTCAAAAATATCTACTTTGGATAAAGATTAAGTAAGTCAAGGCAATAGTGCATGCTGTTTAAGTCACAAAGAAGCACTGTCTAGTGTTGATGTAACAACACGAAAATAATTGTCAAACAGTTTGGAGAAGAAAAAAGATTTAAAAATAAAACATCCAAAAGAATGTTGATGTAACAATCAACTGGTATGACCATCATGAAACTTGTTAAAGAGGAAATAATAGTTAATATCACTATAATTAATGTTAAACAATGAAGAGGAGGACAAAAAAAAGTTAAACTTATCTTTCCATTGTGGCAAATTTCCAACATTAGCGACCAAAAAAACTTATTGTATTCAACTTTAATTGCACACTATTGAATGAAAAGAGGCAGTGAATGAACCTTCCTTACTAAGTTCATTTCAATACAAATGTTAATATAAATCCTATATTCACTATCAAAAATATGAAAATAACATATTTTGATGTGCTATTATGTTTTGTGCGACAATGTAAAATAGTATTTTGAATATTATATATACTTTTTGTCATAATTATTAAGTTTTAAAATTTCATAAAGAAAAATCTTTTACACTACAACAATAAAAAATAATAATGTTATAGTTACTAAAAGAAAAGGTTATACATCAATCAATAACAATCAAATATCAAATTTTTCATATGCTATATTGTTTACTTGGTGCCAAATTGACCATCAAATGTAGCATGTTATAAATAATTTGATACAAAAAATGACAGTATATTGTATTGCAGATGCTTTGACCACGTAATACACTACTAAGTAATATTATTAATAATAGATAAATATTGAGAGGAGAAAAATATGATTAATTAGAAAAGTTTGACAAGGAAATTATGACTTATTATATTAGAAGAATTAGTTTATTGTACAAAATTAAGAAAAATAATCTCATGGAACGTAAGGAAACACTATTTAAACTCTTATAAAAGGAGATTGTTTAAATTCTTATATGAATAGACTGCTGAAACTCTCAAAAGAGACCATTTCAAAAGATCTGCATATCATATTAAAAGAGATTGTTGTTGAAAATGATAATATATAACATAAAATTATACTAAAAAACCAGAAAAATTAGAGGCTGGAAATGTTTAAAATCAATTATTTACTATGACATGCCATACAAACTTTTGGAGTTTTCAATGACTTCCATCTTAAAGTCAAATATCTTAAGATAATTGTAATAATTACTTGGCATATGAAGAAACCCAAACATCTCGCTTAATCATTTATTATATGAAATAACACGAGGATTACTTGGTCCAAGTTCCAAACTTAAAGCCCATTGGACATAAACACTCTGCCCCTTTGTACTTGAAAAATATAATAAAACAATATATAAAACAACCACGCAATTGTAGAACAAATGGCAAAGTACCAAAAATTTATCCACATTTCTATCTTTTTTTTTCCTTGAGAAACATATTTCTATTCTATATATTGACATAGGAAGAATATATTACACATATAATATTGTTATGTCTATCTATATCTATCATCTATTACACTTCTTTATGCATATCTTGTTGGAAAAATAGTATGCAGTGAAATTTTAAAAATTTTATATTAGAGTATTTTACAAAACAAAAGTTTGACATGCTATATGCATAAATTAACCAGATCTTACTAACCTTTGAACGCTGAAGAACTCCCGCAATATGTGAAGAGAAGTAACATTTCAAAAGAGCCTCAACCAACTGGTCTTCTTTGCTATTCTCTATCCACGATTGAAGTGAGTGTGGGGTCACACGTACAGCTCTTCCTCTAGGTGACTCTCCTTCCAACCAATTGAGAGAACCCAAAGCTAGTGTTCGGGATTTGTGAACAAGAGTTCTCAGAGAGTTTTAGATTCTTACCAACAGAGTATCTCTCTTAATCTCTCTGGTGATCTAAATAACTTATGTGACTTACTCCCTATTTATAGAGGTTGGGTCTAGGGTCAGTCCTTATCAGATTAGGTCTCAAAAATTTGAATCAGAATCAAACTCGGATCCACATATGATAAAATACACGTAAAAAAGCGTAATCTTTTTCCTACGCATTGACAGGTCGATTTGCCTAATCGGCAAGCAGAACTTACCCCATCGACAGGCCGAACTTGAGGATCGGCATGCCAAACTGTCGAAAAAAGATCCCAGTGAATCTTTTATTTTTCACCCGAGATTCTATAGGATAAAGTCTCAGTTTTAATTCAAATAACCCAATAGAGAAGTTATCTAATTAAAATAACTTTATCTAGATAATCTCTAAGAAAATTAATGAATTCCTAATAATTCTATAAGTTTATCTTGATTTAATTCATTCAAAATTAAATCAATTAACAAACAAACAAGAATTATCTGATCCCAATAATTCAACAAGTTTATCTTGAATTAATTTTATCACAAAATTAATTCAACCGATAAACAAACATGAATTATTTAATTCTTACGACTTTCAACCAATGTAAATAAATCTGACATAAGTCACCAATTATTGGTAAAGCACACCGTATCGTTACAGGATGTTGTGAGCTAGCAAAGGGGACCAAATGGACCTATATAGTTCAAGCTTCCGAAAATTACGAAACCCAATATCCCAAATATAAATTTCATAATGATCAACTCCAATGCTACTCCACTAAAAGCTTGGAGCTGCACTCTTGAACCACATAGAATTACGAAGCCCGTATAGCTAAGTTCCATGACATATCATAGTGTATCGTCTCCCTATAGGATTATCCATAACCGACTTAAGGACAAGTTCTGTCTTACCTTCCTAATTATTTTTATCCTACGTTCCATTATTTCAACATCAAAAAACTTACCATCTAAAGACAATATACCATTCGGTTACACCTATGTATCCAAATGTTGAGCGCTCCAGTTTTCCAATTACAAGATAACGTATATTAGAGGATATCACTACTCCTTAAGAGGAGCTATGGATTCCATATCTATGAATAACAGGTCTATGCCATCAAGAGTTATGCCTCTAACGTAACGGCATGTATACCACTATTAAGATGTGGGTGTCATCCTTTGGTACATCAAAAGACATAAGTAAAGACAACAGGCCCATTATTCATCTTAGGATTAAGATACAATGCAAATGATTGTCTAAAGTGAATCGATTTTTTGAGACAGAATTATTAATCCAAATCTATATGTCCCGATCCAACATATCGTCACCTATGACAACATGCCAATGTTTCTATTCACAGAGTCTACCTCCGATGGTCAAGACAAACCATCTTTCAATAGGGATATAGACAACATAATAATCTTTACATGAATAAAGCACCCAACTTTATTTTCTCGATTGTGGATCTTATGATTTAGACTGTCACATTAAGAATAGTGTCTTTTGCATAATCTATCCATCATATGCCCAATTCTTAAAGGTTTAGACCGACAGTCTTAGACTTTTGTTTGCTTAATATACATTCAACAAATATGAACGTAAAGAGGACAAGATTTGGTATATAAAACAATAAATAAATTCTTTATTGATAAAAAATGTCTCCAAAAACTTATTACATTTTTACTCCTTACGGCATACATGTCTAATAATCTCTCACTTGCACTAAGTGAGTAAATATGACAAAGCTCGCATCCCCATAGCTTCCACATGCCTCTCGAAGCTCTCCCAGTAAGTGTCTTCATAAATGGATAAGCTAAATTGTCCTAAGATGCGATTTTACACACCGTGACATGCCCGCCCTTAACGAAGTCCTTTATCACATGATACTTCCAATCAATATGCTCACTCTTCTTATGAAATCTTGGATCCTTAGCATTAGCTACTGCTACACTGTTGTCATAGTACAGTGATACCGCCTTATCCATACAAGGAACTACCTCAAGATCCCCAAGGAACTTACAGAGCCACACTGCTTTTTTGAAGCATCACTAGCTGCGACATACTCAGCCTCCATCGTTGAATCTGAAGTGCAATCTTGCTTGACACTTCTCCAACTAATGGCACCGCCGCCCAGAGCAAGCACAAAACCCGAATTTGATTTCTTAAAATCCAGATAGGAATGAAAATCCGAGTCAGTATATCTTAAAAGAGTCAAGTCTTCACCCAAATATACAAGCATATACCCTCAAGTCCTTCTCAGGTACTTAAAAATATGCTTTATCGCAACCCAATGTTTCGGTCCTGGATCTCCCTGAAATCGACTTACAATCCCAACTGCATAACAAATATCCGATGTTGTACAAAGCATGGCATACATGAGACTACCCACTGCCGAAGCATAAGGCACCTTCTTCGTGTATTTTCTTTCTTCCTCAGATTTTGGAGTCTTTCTTAGAAAGAGTAATTCCAGACCTAGATGGTTGCCCACCTTTCTTGAAATCCTACATTGCAAACCTCTTGAGAATTTTATCTATGTAGCTGACCTGGGACAAAGTTATCATTTTGTTCTTCCTATCCCGAAAGATCTGGATACCGAGAACAAAATTAGCCTCACCCAAGTCTTTCGTGTCAAACTGCTTGGTTAACCATAATGTAACGCCCCTTATTGGACGTCACATATGTCGTTACATTCTTACATTCATATTTACTTGGACTTAAACT
Organism: Artocarpus heterophyllus; assembly: GCA_025403435.1. Classification (NCBI taxonomy): domain Eukaryota; kingdom Viridiplantae; phylum Streptophyta; class Magnoliopsida; order Rosales; family Moraceae; genus Artocarpus; species Artocarpus heterophyllus. Next base: position 21,739,275 of record CM046335.1, read on the forward strand.
TGTATATGAAAGCAAAACTTAAATGATATTTTTAGTTGAATGAGTAATTAAACATACTTAACCAGGATCCATTCATACACATACATTTTTTTTTTATAACTTAACATTGTTAAATAACATTGCTTAACTTGTTCTATATCATAATTTATTCAATTATACTTTAAATTAATCATAAACTTATTTTAATTAAATAGACATACCAAGTTGTAAAATAATAACTTATAAAAACATCATATCACCTACAAGTTGCATGCTCCCACAGTTCAGCAAGCCGAACATCGGACTTCTGTAGGCCGAACATGATCGGCAGGCCGGAGTTTCCTCAACCGGCAGAGGCTATGCAAAACTGACTTAAAAACTCATCATCGTCCAGCAGGCCGAAAACGTGATCGGCAGGCCAAACTTTCAGACATCGGCAGGCCGACCGAGCCAAAATCCTAAAGAAAACTTAATTTTTAAAACAAAACCAACTTTTCATAAAAATGCGGAAGATCAAAATTCCTTAAAATGGTAAAATGAAATATAAAACCATAGTTCAAATATTCTTAAAACTTAACATAAAAATAATGTTCAAAATATAAAACTTGATTTAAAACATAAAATCATTCTTCTTGGCGTTCTTTCGGTTACAATTCATCGTGCTTTGTGCTCACACGCCTTCCCATGTCCTCCACCTATTCCATGATTTTCTTACCCTTATCTGCAACATGACATAAAACATGATTCAGCTAATGCTTAGTAAGTACAACTAATTCTCACAACTTAAAATATTTCATAAACATAATCATCATCATTGTCATCATATCATAAAAGTGTCTTAAGTACAATTTCATAGAAACATATCTTTCATTACATTGATCATTTTAAAACTTGTTCCATTTTATCTTAAGGGCCCAAGTGTTGCACCATAATCATCATTGTGGGCGCGCCGTCATGAGAGGAGAAGGGTAGCTAATCCCAAATCAAACATGACATCATAACATTTCATTTCATAACATTGGTGTGCAACACTTATTAGATGATACATATATATATAATTTTCATGTTATAAAACGTTTCATCATTATACATGCACAACTTTAAATAATGTAAATCTTTTATAATAAATCCTTTAAGGAAAATAACCATAAAATCATTATCAATACCATTGAGAACATATCATCAAATCTTGAAAAGGTGTCATGTTACAGGTGAGAATGTACTTACCTTAAAGCTAGCTTACTTAACCTTAATGTGATTTGGTGACAACGTTGCGGTCTCGAAGTGCTCGTTCCTTTGTGTGTTCATGCCATTATTCCATTTAAAATACAATAAAATTAATACTTATCATAAAACATTCATTCATATAATATTCATATATACATTCATCTCATATTACAAACATAATTCATAATCATCATTGTGACAACATAAAATTATCATCACATATAAACATTATTCATAACATGCTTCCTTAAATATTATCATCAAAACATCTCATACATTACAAACATGAAAATCTTTTGAAAATGTTTTCTAATAATTTAATATACCTACATTTTAAAAATTCATACAAACATCTTATTATCATATATTTCAACATCATAAAAATATTTCATCATCAATCAAAAATCCTTTAAACATATAAAATATTTCATAACATAAAACAGATGCATCATACATATACATGTACATTCTTGACAACTTTCATGAAAAACATCATTCATTAACCCCTTGTATAAACATTACATTTTTCATGCATCAATGTTAAACAGTAATATTTTACTGTGAGGGGTAGAGGATAGAAAATTCATATTTTTCATAAAAACGCCTAAATGACATGAAACTTGGAAAAAAAAAATGACACCCAATACATACATGAACATCATATTGAAAACTCAGAGCAAAATACAATACCTAGAAGAAGATATTGTAGACAAATTGAGGAGGAGAAATTCTTTTCAGAGTTACCGGAAAAATTGAGTTCTTACCTTGAAAATTTCTTCTCAAAATTCTTGAATTCAACCAACAAAATATAACTTTTTCTTTCAATATTCTTGTAGAGAACTTTTTAGAGGAAAGAGGATGGAATTCGTGGAGAAGAGAAGAGAAAGAAAGAAATTAGAAAACATCTCAGAATTGAGAGAAAGAAGAGTGAGAAGAGGAGAGAAAAACTGAGGAAAAGAATGTTAAATTTTTTTTTAACGTAACGAGCATAATGAAAATTCATTACCCTCCATTAAGTCAGAATTTTCTGACTGTTTGACAGCAAGTGGCGTGGAGGAAGGAGAGAAGAGAGGAAAGTCAAACAATCACTCATCACTTTCCATGTTTTGCCCTCTTAAAATAGGAAACCATTTAAAATCAGACAAATCAATGCAAAGTCAACCTTTTAATTTCCTTAACTGACAAAATTATTCCATTATTATGCCAATTAATCACAATAAATCACCCAATTAACGTAATTAACTCAGCCATAATTTTGGAGAGATTTCTGCTGACTGCTCGTCAGCCGTGTTCGGCCTGTCGATTTTCCCCTTCGGCCTGCCGGTTCCACCAAGTTTGGCCTGCCGATGGTTTCCTTCGGCCTGCCGATCTTTGGCAGACTGTTTGGCCTGCCGAACTGTCCTTGAATACCAAACATTAAAACATTCAAGTCATCATTACATCATAATTAAACATACATTAAAATAATCATGAACACTTGAGCACAACGATTCCATGCGGTCGTCACCTGTCATATAACTTGACATAAAAAGTTAGTAACATTAACATCATATATCATAACATATAACATAAATTATTAATAAAATTTCATTAACGTCGTTACTAACTTAACGTGATTCATTACATAAAAATAGGCGGGTGTTACACATAATTTGACTAATAACAATGCCCAACGTCATTGCCTATTAATAGAATGTCATCTACATAGAGCAGTAAAAAAACCACATTTCCATCCTTAATGTGTTTGTAAACACATGGTTCATCCATATTTTATGAGAACCCATAAGTCTTGATCACCTAATCAATTCTTATGTTTCAAGAACGAGAAACTTGCTTAAGTCCATAAATTGACTTTAGCAACTTACAAACCTTACCCTATTGACCCTTGACCTTGAACCCGTCTGATTGTTCCATATAATGGACTCATCAAGATAGCCATTTAGAAAAACCGTCTTGACATCCATCTGCCAAATCTCATAGTCGAGAGCGGCAACTATGGACAAGAGAATCTGGAAGGACTTGAGCATGGCTATAGGCGAAAAGGTTTCCTCATAATCGATTCCTTCCTTTTGCGTATAATCCTTAGCTACCACTCTAGCCTTAAAAGTTTCGACCTTCCCATCCACTCCTTTTTTCCTCTTGTAGATCCACTTACACCCTATGGGTTTTACCCCTTCGGGAAGATCTACAAGCTCCTAGACCTGATTAGTCTCCATAGACTTATCTCAGTGTTCATGGCCTCTGTCCAGAGTTTTGATTCAACATCCTCCATAGCCTCTGCGTAAGTATAAGGATCCCTATCATGTTCATCCTGTTCAGCCAAGAAGACTTCCCCATTGAACATATGCCTCTCAGGTTGGCGGCCGATCCTCCCACTACGCCGAAGCCCCTTAGGTTCTTGTTCAGGTTTGTTTGATTTTTCTACACTAATTGGAATGGTTTCATTTTGAGCCTCTAGAGTGATCGGATCACTCCTTAACTCCTCAAGCACCACTTTGCTTTGAGGCTTAAAGTCGTCCATGTAACTCTCCTCAAAGAAAGTTGTATTAGTTGAAACCACGACTTTATTTTCCTTTGGGTTATAGAAATAACCCCCTTTAGTCCCTTTTGGATATCCTACAAACACGCAAACTTCCGAATGTGCTTCGAACTTATTCGTATCCTTAAACAAGACATGAGCTGGACATCCCCATCTATGAATATGGTTTAAGGATGTCTTCTTGCCCGTCCACAACTTATGAGAAGTTTTAGGGACCGATTTTAAGGGCACATTGTTCAAAAGATGTAGTGCATATCCCTAAAAGGACAAAGGTAATGATGAATAACTCATCATGGACCTTATCATATCTAATAAAGTCCTATTCCTTCTCTCTACTACACCATTTTGCTGCGGAGTGCTCGGCGCAGTCAAATGGGATAAAATCCTATTCTTTAATAAGTGTCCTAAGAACTCATCAAAAAAGTATTCTCCACCTCGATCGGATCAAAGTACCTTTATGGGTCTACCTAATTGTTTTTTCACTTCAGCCCGAAACTCCCTAAACTTATCATAAAGGTATTCTTAGCTACACCATTCTGCTGTGGAGTGCCTGACATAGTCAAATGGTATAAAATCTCATTCTTTAATAAGTAATCTATGAACTCATCGGAGAGGTATTCTCCACCTTGATCGGATCAAAGTCTCATTTTGGGTTTACCTAATTGCTTTGCCCAAAACTCCCTAAATTTGTCAAAAGTTTGACTTTTGTGGTGCATCAAGTATACATACTCATTTCTTGAGTAATCGTCAATAAAAGTGAAGAAGTACTCATACCCTCCTCATGCCCGGATGTTCATTAGTCTGCAAACATCACTATGCATAAGTTCTAGAACCCTTTCGGCCCTATTGCCCTTAGACCTGTATGGTCTTTTGGTCATTTTATCCTCTAAACAAGATTTACATTGAGGTATAGATTCCACCTTTAACTGACTTAAAGGTCCATCCCTTACCAACCTTTGAATCCTATTTAGGTTAATATGACCAAAGCACAAATGCCAAATATAAGTTTTATTAGAGTGAGAAGTTTTAAGTCTTTTAGAGTTATTATCATTCATCTCAGCATTAAGTAGTAAGTCCATCTTAGGTTTGATAAAATATAGATTATTTTGCATCCATCTAGAACAGATAATTGATTTGTTTTTACGAATCATCACTTTATCATTAAAAGAAACCAAATAGGAGTCTTTAAATAAATAAGCTATAGAAATTAAATTCTTTTTAAATTTAGGAACATAAAAACAATCTCGCAAAATTAAATTTCTATAATTATCAAAGTAAAGATGGACGTCTCCCATTACTTCCGCTAAGACCAAGGATCCATCGCCTATTCGAAGCGTGAAGTCTTCATGTATCAGACTTCTCGTTTCTTTGAACCCTTACAGAGAAACACAAACATGATTAGTTGCACCGGAATCTATGACCCAAATGTCACTGGATTCCTCAACCAAACACATTTCTAAATATAGAATATCACACCTACCTTCTTTGGAAAGGAAGTCCTTGCAATGATTCTTTATGTGCCCGATCTTTCCGCAAAAGAAGCACCTAAGCTTCTTTGGGTTCTTCTTCTTCTTTTTCTTGCTTTTGGTGCTAGCAGGAATATAAAACTTCCCATTCTTGGCCCGTTGCTTCTTTCCATTCCCAGAGTTGGGATTGGAACTAGAAGCAGCTACCATGTTGGCCTCTCCACCCGTAAGAGACTCCCTAATCGGCATTGCTAAGGTCATATCCCGCCAATTGCTTAAATTAAAAGTAGCTCTAAACAGAATAAATTCCTTTGATAGAGTCTCAAATACCATAGTCATCTGAGTTTTAGCATCGATGTCAACTCTATTAGTTTGAGCCTCAACAAGGTAACCCATGACCAACATCATGTGCTCCTTTATAGATGTCCCCGGCCTTTGCTTACAGTTAAGAAGTTTTTGAAGCGCCCCTTGCTGCTTTGTTATGGCCTGGCCTCCAAACATATCTTTAAGATTATCCAATATCTGCTTCGCAGTCTCATAATCTTCATGTTGAGCCTATGGTACGTTATCCATGTTGACCATAACATAGTAACGAGCCTGATCATTTGCATCTTTCCAGCGATCGTACGCTTGGAATTGCTCATTAGTGGAATCTCCTATAGGCTCAGGAGGGCAAGGGGTTGTCAACACAAATTTTAGTTTCTCAAAGGAAAGGACGATATCTAGGTTCCGTTTCCAATCATTATAATTCTCACCAAATAATAGGTTTTTGTCAAGTATCGATGATAAAGCATTTTTAGACATTTTTAATCTACAATAAAGAATCATATACCAAACATAAGAAAACATATAATAATAGTTTACTAAGATAACACAATCATGTAAAAAAAATACAAATGTGTTTATGTGTCAAAACCTTGAAAATATCACAACCTTACAACGATAATTTCCAACTTAGAATTCAACAAGCTCCTAGGGGAGTCATGCCAAATTCAATCAGGAACACGGTTCCCCTCCTGATTAATATATGCCATCCAGGACCCGTATGATCCAGCATATATTAATAATCGTTTCTTTAGCCATTAATTCTATTAACATAGCTCCTAGGGGAGGTTAATAATAAAATTAACATGAGTATATAACCATCATTTTAATATTTTATCCATGATTTATAATCACCACCTAGGGGTGTGCAACCATAAATCATGCTAAAATACCTTATTCTCTCAGAGATCCAATCTGGTACATGATAGAAATCCTTTCCTAGGGGTCAAGACCACCATGTTCTTCCTATGGACCAACATGGAGGCCGTAGGTCCTCTCATCGAAAACCTTCTCCCACTCAATCTTTTGAAATCAAGGTTTTATTTTAAGAATATGTATGAACAATTTTAATATGAGCGGCACTCCCTATTCTATATGACATGTTATCAATATACATGGCAAATCATATTATAATGCAGACAAGCAAAGCAATCAAGCAAAACTAGAAGCAAAATAATAACCGTAATATTATAGTTTCACCCTAGAGAATAGAAAACAAAGATTAGAAGAGAATAATCGAAACATATTATCGACTCTTCATCCTTGAATTCTCAAGTTGTATCCTTCTTCATGTAATGTCCATCTTCAAGTCTTCAATCTCGTATGAATCAAATACTTCATATATCTAGTCATTTCTAAATTTAATGTCTCTCAGAATTGTCCCAAAAATAAATTAAAACTGTATTGAAAAACTGCACCTTTTCTAGAAAAATTTCCAGCTCTCTGCCGGCAAGTCGATTTGGGTGATCGACCTGCCGATTCATGGCAAATCGGCCTACCGAACTAGAAGTTTGGCCTGTCACTAGAGCCACCTGATTTCTGCCTCGCTGTCGGCCTATTGAACCTCACGTCTGGCCTACCAATCTGCGACCATCGGCCTGCCAAATTGGATGGTTTGGCATGCCGACCGAGCAGAAATCACCATTTCTAGAAAATATAATTTTTAATGCAATTCATCAATTTTATTTTCAACAATTCAAAACATAAAATTAGAGACTTAGGAAATACCTAGGAGCGCCATCATCTATCTTCTAGATCTGTCTTCTCCGAATGATTATTTAATTACCAAAATTCTTACAAATTTAAAATTAAATAATAATTCCTAGATAAATATGATAGTTCGCCATCTAATTAGATGAAAAACTTAGATACACATTCCAACCTCTAACGAACCATAACTGATATAAATTAATTAATTAATAAAGAATTAAATAACCATTTAATCAACCATAATTAATTAATAAACATTTACCATATAATCTATGACAACATAAAAATATATAGAAACCTAGAGTGCCAACTCTCTATAAAATTAAATTCAATGATAGGAGAGATTAAGATCACAAAATTTATACATATAGTATGATCACAAACTCGTAAATTTATGTAAAAACCATGGCTTTAATACAATTGTTAGAAAAATAGTACGTAGTGAAATTTTAAAAATTTTATATCAGAGTATGTTCTAAAACACAAGTTTGACATGCTATATGCATAAATTAATCAGATCTTACTAACCTTTGAATGCCGAAGAACTCCCACAATCTGTGAAGAGAAGTAACGTTTCAGAAGAGCCTCAACCGATTGGTTTTCTTTGTTATTCTCTATCCATGATCCGAGTGAGTGTGGGCTCACACGTACAGCTCTTCCTCTAGGTGACTGTCCTTCCAACCAATTGAGAGAATCCAGGGCTAGTGTTCGTGATTTGTAAACAAGAGCTCTCAGGGAGTTTCAGATTCTCGCCAACAGAGTATCTTTCTTAATCTCTCAATTGATCTAAATAACTTATGTGACTTATTCCCTATTTATAGAAGTTGGGTCTAGGGTCAGTCCTTATCAGATTAGGTCTCAAAAATTTGAATCAGAATCAAATTCGGATCAATATCTGACAAAATCTACGTGAAAATGTGTAATCTTTTTTCCGCGCATCAATAAGCCGATCTGCCTAATTAGCAAGCCGAACTTGCCCCATCGGTGGGCCGAACTTGAGGATCGGCATGCCAAACTACCGAAAAAAGATCCCAGGAAATCTTTTTATTTTCACTCAAGATTCTATAGGATAAAGTCTTAGTTTTAATTCAAATAACCTAATAGAGAAGTTATCTAATTAAAACAACTTTATCTAGATAATCTTTAGGAAAATTAATGAATTCCTTATAATTCTACAAGTTTATCTTGATTTAATTCATTCAAAATTAAATCAACTGATAAAGAGACAAAAATTATCCGATCCCAATAATTTAACAAGTTTATCGTGAATTAATTTTATCATAAATTAATTCAACTAATAAACAAACATGAATTATGTAATTCTTTCGAATTTCAACCAATGTAATAAATCTGACATAAGTCACCAATTATTGGAAAAGCACGCCGTATCGTTTCAGGATATTGTGAGCTAGCAAAGGGGACCAAATGAACCTATATAGTTCAAGCTCCTGATAATTACGAAACTCAATATCCTAGATATACATTTCATAATTATCAACTCTAACGCTACTCCACTAAAAGCTTGGAGCTACACTCTAAAAAACCACATAGAATTATGAAGCCTGTATAGCTGAGTTTCCATGGCATATCATAGTGTATCGTATCCCCATAGGATTATCCATAACCGGCTTAAGGACAAGTTCTGTCTTACCTTCCTGATTATTTTTATCTTACGTTCCATTATCTCACCATCAAAAAACTTACCATCCAAAGACAGTATACCATTCAGTTACACCTATGTATCCAAATGGTTGAGCACTCTAGTTTTCCAATTACAGGATAACACATATAAGAGGATATCACTACTCTTTAAGAGGAGCTATAGATTCCATATTTATGAATAACAGGTTTACGCCATCAAGAGTCATGCCTCCAACGTACTGGCATGCATACCACTATTAAGATGTGGGTGTCACCCTTTGGTACATTAAAAGCCACAAGTTAAGACAACGGGCTCACTATTCATCTCAGGATTAAGATACAATACAAATGATTGTCTAAAGTGAATCGATTTTCTGAGACAGAATTATTAATTCAAATCTATTCACTTTATATTCCGATCCAACATATCATCACCTATAACAATGTGCCAATGTTTCTATTCACTAAGTCTACCTCCGATGGTCAAGACAAACCATCTCCCAATAGAGATATAGACAATATAACAATCTTTACATGAATAAAGTGCCCAACTTTATTCCCTCGATTGTGGATCTTATGATTTAGACTATCACCTTAAGAATTGTGTTTTTCGCATAATTTGTCCATCATATGCCCAATTCTTAAATGTTTAGATCGACAGTCTCAGACTTTTGTTTGCTTAACTTGCATTCAACAAATATGAATGTAAAGAGGACAAGATTTGGTATATAAACAATAAATAAATTCTATATTGATAAAAAATGTCTCAAAAAACTTATTACATTTTTACTCCTTAGGGCATACATGTCTAACATATCTATCTAAAGTTTATTTAAGTTTAAGAGTTGTAATGCCTTGTAATGTTACAATTTAATTTGTTATCAAAGACTTGTGTTTAATTATATTGTAATATGTTGGATTTTATTCAATTATGTTATATTATATTGTGTTAATCCTTTTTTATAGCTTTTTGAATAAATTTAGAGGTTCAATCTGTGAATCCACAAAATCCATAGTTTTTGAATTGTTAGTTATGGATTGGGATTTTTTCAATCTAGTATTTGTCGATTGGATTATAGATTAACCTCTAATCCATATAATCCGATCCGTTCATTGTCAAATAAACTACTAAAATTATTTTTCTAAGAGGTCAATTGGAATAGCGGTGATAACTAACAGTTTTGGTTTGAAAACTGTAGCATATAAGAGTTTTATAATATAAAACCTTTTTGCTTTTAACTATAACATCTGAGATCTTTGTAACTGATGGTTCTAATCATTTTTTCCAAACGGCCTATAAATGTCTCTTTACTTAAATATTTTTCATCTACTTTTAAATACAATGAAAGAGATCTTTATAATTTTTTTTTCAACTGCTCCACTAAAATAAATTTTCTATCTACGTGATTACTTCAACTATTATATTTTTAACATGTATACCTCACTCTAATTTTCTATATAATTTTCTATTGCAATTTGTTTTCCCCTTTAAACATGCTTTACTTTTCTGTATATGATAATATTTAACCAAAAACCTATTTTGGCCAAGACGTGCACTTTCATACGTTTGCTTTTTTTTTAATGTGACTTTTTTAAAATTTCTCAATTAAAATTACTTTCTCCAAGTATGCTCATAATTAATTTTGTTTAGTCTTCTTAGATAATATTTCCTAAATGTGGGCCCGATATAAATACTTTTCTAATCTAATCGCCCTGTTTAATTTTTCTTGTCTCCTTACTTAAACATCTTTTTCTTACATGTACCTCCTAAATTATTAACTGTCTAGTTTGTCTTGCCATTGTTTTAAAATGTGCTCTACCTATATATTATTGTTACTCAACTAAGCTCTTAAAATGGTAATAAATAAAAAATTTTAACAAATTGACATTTATGTATTCAAAAAATTCTACAAACTAAATGCTTATCTTATATGAAAGTGCCTAAGTGCGAGTAACCTTGTGCTTGACATGCGTGGCAAGGAACTTTCCGACCTTTTTTTTAATTAAAAAAAATCTTTTTCTTTTTTTTTCTTTTTATTATTTTTTTTTGTTTTCATCCTTTTGTGTCATTTTTTTATTTGAATATTCAGTGTTTTATTTTTGTTATGTAACCTTCTGAAATACTTTTTTTATATGTGCCGTATGAATAATTTCTATCTAATTTTTTCCATTAAAATTTTTTTCCCTTTTAAAATTGTTCTGTTAAACTTTTTTCCATTAAACTATTAGAATAATAATAAATGAGAAAAAAATAAAAATTAGATATTGGTATGAAAAAAAAAAACACGCGCCATAACTAGTACTTATTTATAAGTGAAATTGCAATACCTTTAGTGCATTACAAAGTGTTACTCCCTCACAAACATACTCTCTTTTTAACCTACTTTTCTTTCCTTATTCCTTTTTTTATTATTTTCTTTATAAACCCTTTTTCTATTTTTATTTCCCATTATCTTTATAACCTTATACATATACGTTTTAAGGTATGTTTTGCTAAAATACTAGATCATGAAATTTAAAAGAAAATAGAGTAATTTGCAATGGTGGCCTCAAAATTTATTCTACATGACACTTTAATCCTTATTCTTTTGCTCTTGATGAAACAAACTCTAAACTCTTTGAACCTTTGCAATTAAGACCTTTTTGTCTGATTCTGTCAAAATTTTCATAGTTTCATGAATATAACCTATGTGTGCAATCTTTTTGTCTTAAAAAGACTTAATTGCCCTAACTCTTGTGTAATGAAGACCTTGACAAAGAGAACCAAGAGTCAGCATAGTTCATTGGCTTTATGTATATGACCTATTACGTGCAATCTTTTTGTCTTAAAAACTTAAATTGTCACGAACCTTATGTAATGAAGACCTTGATAGAGCGAGAGATTTAAAATGTGTGGTGTGAATAGTGTAGTCAAAAAATTAGGTTCAAACCCTTAAAACAAGGGTGCACGGTCTTTAGCGTGCAAAATATGTTCATGCTACCTAAGAATCCTCGAGTCAAGGGTAGCGTTCTTCACAATCAAGCCCTTCCAATAGACTTATGCACTCTTGTATGCATGCATCCTGTTTCATGCCCACAAATTTTGCTTATAACGAAGTTTCGCGTACAAGCATCACAACTGCATCCATGTCTTGAGGCGTTGTGCTTCGAGCTCTTGCCCACCAATAGGCTTATATATGTCTCCTTGCCACATGTTTGTTGGTCCAAGAGTGTCCGCCCCTTGGTAGCATTTATGATTTCTTAGCCCAAGGCCAATCAGTATGTCTAATGTTCGATTTATCCTGATCATAGGCACATCACTTGTGCACCATGGCCCTAAGGGTTCACTAAGTCCCCAGGTCAAGTCTCCAAGCCAACTAGCTCTAAACCCATAAACATGTTATGAAATTGATCCTTTTCCAGCTATGCAGCCCTAACCTAGGCCACCCACATAAGTTATGTCGTCTCCTTGTGTCCTGTTGACTATCGAGTCCTACAAGAATGGAGGAACCTTATGTTAACTCATGTTAGGTTGCTTGTGTAGCTACAATGCAAAATGAGGCCCTAACTTGGCTTGCCATGTGCTTCATGTATGGGAATCTTTATGTAGACCTGACACAAATGAGCTAACCTCCTAGAAATAAGGCCCGTGCAATATTGGCCCTGTTGATACTGTCAATAAGGCATCTTGGCTTATGGAAATGCATGGCAGCCTTGTGGTCATACATACACTTGCACTCCATAGGTACTCTTGCTCGCATGTGGCTTACTTTGCACATCATGTGTCGAGGATGGGCAATCTCATGAAGCTATCGTTGAGTAGGCAGAGCACTCCCCTAAAGGGCTTATTAAGCTTTTTGCCTTCTGGTAGAAGGAGACATCAAAATCCAGGCGTGTCATGTCACGGAGTACGGGAGGTGACGTGGCCGGTTATTAAAGTTAATTAAATGAAAATTTAATTAAAACATAAGCTTAAGTTTTAAAATTAATTATGAAAATGTGAAAATTTTTAAATCTGTTATGAGACAAGCATTCATAATCATTAAACAAATGAGAATATCAAAGTAAATAATTAAAGAGTGCAAGGAAATAAAAGGAACAAGAATGGGTCTCACTGACCCACGTCTTGTACACACACATAGTACTGACAATATTATCTTACAACCACAGTCCAAGTAAAGAGAAAGTTAAAATGTTGCATGCCTTGATATTATAATTTAAACAACCTACTAGGTCCTTCTATTGCTCCTGAGTTCTGTTTGTGGAATCCTCTCTAAACCTAAGCTGAAATCCACCTAAAGGGGGAAAGTTCAAAAACAAATAAAATGTGAGCGAAAGGCTCAGTAGGACTATATTTTAAGAAACATTAAATTTTAAAAGAAAATATCATTAATCAAGAAATCACTTAAGAAAAGAATTGAATAAATAAGGTTAAATAAAACCAACCTTACCCAAAACAGTTTATTAGTCGACCAGAAAGAACATCATTTCCTTTTCCTAGGCAAACCATATGTATAACACCACCGTAGTGGCCCCGTTGGGTTTCGGGACCTGCCTCCAAGGTCACACGCTACATGACCCAATCTCTGGTATGGCATCATGCCCTTATATTGCTTTCTATTATTATTTAAAACCCATTTACTAAGTATTTTCATTTACTTTCGTTATGGAGTTCATTATGAAATTCACTTTAATCCATGGTCTATAAAAATAACCGATAAGATTTCCTTTTTCAATCAACCGTTGAAAACATTTTGATAAAAACCCTTTTTAAGGCCAAAATCATTTGAAACTAGGTTACCAAAGAAAGGGTAGAAGTCCTACCTCAATACTCATGCCGGTGTCCCACACCGTAATCCCAGTCCGCTATACGTTAGCTCCGCGGAACCACGAACGACCTTAAATAGAAACTAGGTCTATCAGTATCTAGTTTAAGATATTCTACATTGCTAAATGATTTCATGATGTCCTAGTATGCCATTTGTATTAATAAAATCATTTTATAAGGTTGAGATTTCAATCGGGGTTCAAAACAATAAAAACGGATGAAAAATTACAAAATTTCACCATGCTCGGTCGGCCTACCGGTCACCCTAGTTCGACCGGCCAAACTGCACAGTTTGGCCTGCTAGAGAACAGGTCTGGTCGGCTGAACTTTTTCTAGGTTCGGCCTGCCAGATGTATGAATCCAGCTTGCCAGGCGTATAAATCTAGCCTGCCAAACCCATGAATCCGGCCTACCGAAGTGGAAAATTCTAGAATTTTTCAGGCATGGGTTCTCGGCCTCCTGAGCCCCAATCCTAATTTCAACCTGTTTTTCTCAGTTCTTAGGCATGGAAAGTAAGCATAAATGATAGAAAAACACAATAGGACACTTTTAAACTCATTTAAACAAGATTTGCACACAAAATCCAAGAAAATCCAAAAATGAAGAAAAAAGGAGAAAAATGAAAAATCTTGATTCGAATTCGTTTTTCTTCAAACAAAGCTTAGATTCTAGTTGTTCTAAGTTTCCCTAACTTAGATCAATGGTTTTCTAAGTTCAAATAAGCTTAAATTTCAAAATGCAAAAAAATTGAAAATTTGACAAAGTTTTGAAAATTTGAAAATTAACCTTGGATTAAGCTTTGAATCGTGTTTTTGGATGCTCAATCACGTTCCCGAGCCTCCAATCCACAAAACCAAAGCTTAGGCTCATCTTTTTCACTCAAAATTTTGAGAAAGGAAGAGAGGGAAAGTGTAACAGCCACCTAAATTTTATGTAATGAATCACGTTAAGTTAGCAATGACGTTAAGGAATCTTTATCAATAATTTATGTTATATGTTATGATTCATGATTTTATGTTACTAACTTTTATGTCAAGTTTTATGACAGGTGACGACCGCATGGAATCGTTGTGCTCAAGTGTTCATGATCATTTTAATGTATGTTTATTTATGATACAATGATGAATTGAATTGTTATAATGTATGGCATTTAAGGATAGTTCGGGAGGCCAGACTTTTAAGTTTGGCAGGCTGAAAAGTCTGCCCAAGTTCGGCAAGCCGAAGGAAACCACTGGCAGGCCGAACTTGGTGGAACCGGCAGGCCGAAGGGAAAATGGGCAGGCCGAACACAGCTGACGAGCAGTCAGCAGAAATCTCTTTAAATTTATGGCAGAGATAATTATGTTAAATGAGTGATTTATTATGATTAATTGGCACAATATTGGAATGTTTTATCAGTTAAGGAAATTAAAAGGTTTGACTTCGCATTGATTTGTCTGATTTTTAATGGTTTCCTATTTTAAGAGGGCAAAACATGGTAAGCAAGGAGAGATTGTTTGACTTTCCCTCTTTTCTCTCCTTCCTCCACGCCAATGAGCCATCAATGAGTCAGAACATTCTGACTTAATGGAGAGTATTGATTGATTCATCGGTTATGCTCATAACATTAAAAAAAATTTATGCTCTTTTCTATTTTTTCTCTCATTCTCTCACGTTTTCTCTCTCAATTTTTGAGGCGCTTCTTCTGCATTCCTCCCTTCCTCTTCTCTTCTCCATGAATTCCATCCTCTTTCCTCTCAAAAATTCTCTGCAAGTGTTGAAAGAAAAAGGTCATATTTTGTTGGTTAAATTCAAGAAGTTTGAGAAGAAAATCTTTTAAGGTAAGGACTCGTTTCTTTGTATTTTTGAAAAGAATTTCTCCTCCTTAATTTGTCTACAATATCTTTTTCTAGGTATTATATTTTTCTCTGAGTTTTTAATATGATGGTCATGTATGTATTATGTGATGTTTCTCCAAATTTCATGTCATTTTGGTGTTTCTATGATAAAATATGAATTTTCTATCCTCTACCTTCACAGTAAAATATTACTGTTTAACTATGATGCATGAAAAATGTAATGTTATTAAGGGGTAAATGAATGATGTTTTTCATGAAAATTGACAAGAATGTGCATGTGTATGTTATGATGAGTATATTTTATGTTACGAAATTTCTATGAGAAAACTGTTTTGATAATGTTATTTTTGGATTTTGTTTTATAAAATGTTTTATATGTTTAAATGATTTTTATTAATGATGAAATATTTATATGATGTTGAATACATGATAATAAGATGTTTGTATGAATTTTAAAATGTATGTTAAATTATTAGAAAACGTTTTCAAAAGATTTTCATGTTTATAATGTATGAAATGTTTTGATGATAATATTTAAGGAAGCATGTTATGATAATGTTAATATGTGTTGATAATGTTATGTTTTCACAATAATGATTATGTGTTATGTTTATAATGTGAGATGAATGTATATATGAATGTTATATGAATGAATGTTTTTTTTTTTGACAAATATTAATTTTATCGTATTTTTAAATGGATAAATGGCATGAACACTCAAAGGAACGCGCACATCGAGACCACGACGTCATCACCAAAAGTATATTAAGGTTAAGTAAGCTAGCGTTAAGGTAAGTACATTCTCACCTGCAACATGACACGTTTTACAAGGTTTGATGATATATTCACAATGGTATTCATGATGATTTTATGGTTATTTCCTTAAAGGATTTCTTATGAAAGATTTTCATGATTTAAAGTTATGTATGTATGATGATGACATGTTTCATAGTATGAAAATTATGTATATATGTATCACCAAATAGTGTTGCACACCAATGTTATGAAATGATATGTTATGATGTCATGTTTGGTTTTGGATTAGCTACCCTTCTTCTCTCATGACGGCACGCCTACGATGATGTTCATGGTGCAACACTTGGGCCCTAAAGATAAAATGGAAGATGTTTTAAAATGGTCAATGAAATGAAAGATATGTTTCTATGAAATTGGACTTAAGGCACTTTTATGATATGATGACAATGATGATGAAGAAGTATATGAAATGTTTTAATTGTGAGAATTATATGTACTTAATAAGCATTAGCTTAATCATGTTTTATGTCATGTTGCAGATAAGGGTAAGAAAATCATGGATTAGGAGGAGGACATGGGAAGGCATGTGAGCACTAAGCACGATGAATTGTAACCGAAAGCACGCCAAGAAGAACGTTTTTATGTTTTTAGTCAAGTTTTATATTTTGAACACAGTTTTTTTTTATGATAAATATTTAAAGGATTCTTGAACTATGTTTTATATTTTATTTCATTATTTTAAGTATTATGAACTTTTGCATTTTTTTATGAAAGGATGGTTTTGTTTTAAAAATTAAGTTTTCCCAAGGAATTTTGGCTCAGTTGGCCTGCCGAACATCCTTGGTCGGCCTGCCGATGTCTAGAAGTTTGGCCTACCGATCACGTTTTCGGCCTGCCAGACAATGATGAGTTCTTAAGCAAGATTTGCAGAGCCTCTGCCGGTCTGCCGATTGAGAAATTCCAGCCTGCCGATCATGTTCGGCCTGCTGAAGTCCCCAGTTTGGCCTACCAAACTGTGGGAGTAAGTAAACTTTTAATAATGTGATGATTAATGAGATATGATGTGATGTTTTTATAAGTCCTGATTTTACAACTTAGTATATCTATTGTATTAAAATAAGTTCATGATTAATTTAAAGTGTAATAGAATAAATTATGTTATAGAGTGAGTAAAGCAATGTTATTTAACAACGTTAAGTTAAAAAAAAAATGTATGGATGGATCCTAGTTAAGTATGTTTTATTATAATTACAATTTAAAGTATCGTATAAGTTTGTAATCACGTTTATGTTTAAAGTCCAAGTAAGTATAAATGTAAGAATGTAATGACATATGTGACGTCCGTAAGGGGGGCATTACAGGCTTTGGTATCAGAGCAAAATTTTTTTTTACAATTTATATTGCCACACGTCAATCCAAGTCCTCCAAGTACGTATGTTATAAAGCTAGATGTTTTGATGCAAGTATGATGTTAAGATTTAGGTTTAAATGTTTAATGATTTACGATCTAGTAGTGAAAACCTGTCTCATAATTGGAAGATTATTTCTAAGTCCTAATTCTTTTTTGAAATTTATGATGGACGGCCATAGAAGAATGCAGACTCGCACCTAGACTAATGAAAGACTCATGACGATGATCGCTGAGTTGCAGAGGCAACTTGAGGATCAACGAAGGGAAGTTGCTGCGTTAAGGGCCAACGGCCAGAATGACGAATGACGAGGCAACGATGTGCCTCCTCCTCTGCAGCCACAAGTAAATGAAGTTCCAGCTCCTGCTACTAAACCAAGAGCAGCCTATCAGGAACCCCTACTGGTCATATGGAAGAAAGTTAAGCCAGTAGACTTTGAGGGTTCAAAGGATCCACTAGTAGCTCAAGGATGGTTGATGACGATCGAAGCCACCTTACGACTCATGGATTTCACGGATAATGAAAAGGTCCTCTGTGCCTCGTATTGTCTTACCATGGAGGCCAGAATTTGGTGGGATGGCATTGAAATGAGCAGGAATGTTGAAGAAATGACATGGGCTGACTTCGTTCATGAATTCAACACGAAGTTCTTCCACATGAACGTTACAAGGAAACATTATGAGGAGTTTGAGAGCTTGCGCTAGGGGGATATGTCAGTCACTGATGTGGGATGAAGTTTGACCAGCTAGCCCGTTTATGTCTAGGAATGGTTATGGATGAAGGTGAAAGGGTCAGAAGACTGATCAGAGCCCTTAGGCCAGATATTGCTGCGATCGTTGATGGGGCAAGTCCACCCAAGACTCAAGAACAGGTTGTCATGAGGGCTCAACGTGCTGAGTTTCATTTGTCCAAGTTAAGAAGGAACCAGCCTCAGCCTGGCCAACAGGCCAACAATGCAAGCAACCAGAACCGCCCTCCCCACAGGAACAACAACAATAGCAGCAACAATAGCAATTAAAACTGGAGGAATAACAAGAGGAAGGGTAATCCTCAAAACCAACAGGGCCAAGACAACAAGAGGCACAATGATGGCCAGCCTAACAATAGTAACAGGCGATTTCAGCCGTGTGCCAAATGTGGAAAGAAGCATCCAGGGGAATGTCGTTTGGGATCAAACCAATGTTTCATCTGTGGGCGTGAAGACCACTTTGTAAAGAATTGCCCCAAGCTGATGAATGCCAATGCCCCGCAGAGAGCTCCGACTCAAGCCCAGCTTCATCAGATGCAAGCCTCCCTTGAAGGGCCACTTATTAGTCAAGGGAGAATTGAAGCCCCACCGACGAATGCCCGAATCTATGCCATGACGAAAGAACAAGTGGCTGTAGAAGCTTCCAATGTGGTCACAGGTCAGATAACAAGTTTATCCAATGATGTTTATGTTCTTTTTGATACGGGTGCCATGTATTCTTTTGTGTCTATGTCATATGCTAAGAAATTAGAGGTTCGTTTAGAGCCTATGAGACAGGGATTCACTATGACACTACCCTCCGGGGAAGTGATATTATCTACGCACTGTTTGCGTACAGTACCCCTATGGATTTCTGATAGGGAGCTATTCGTCGACCTTATTGTGATTGACATGCATGATTACGACATGATTCTTGGGATGGACTTCCTGAGCAAGTATAATGCCGCTATCGAATGCCGAAAATGAAAGGTGATCTTCCATCCTGAAGGTGATCAGAAGTTCATTTATGTTGGCGAGTCTAGAAAGAAACCTCACATGTTTCTATCGGCAATGAAAGCAAGGAAGTTATTAGCAAGTGGCTGCATGGGCTATCTGGCAAACGTTGTAGACAAAAGCCAAGAAGGAAAGACAAGAATTGAAGATGTGCATGTTGTTCATGAATATGCAGATGTGTTTCCTGATGATCTGACGAGTCTACTGCCAGAAAGAGAAGTTGAATTCGAGATTGAGCTCGCTCCTGGCACCGATCCAATCTCAAAAGCGCCTTACAGAATGGCCCCGGTAGAGTTAAAGGAGCTTCACACGTAATTAAAGGAGCTACTTGACAAAGGATTTATCAGGCTAAGTCACTCACCATGGTGAGCTCCAGTCTTGTATGTAAAGAAGAAGAATGGCACTATGAGACTCTGCATCAACTACAGAGAGCTGAACAAGGTGACGATCAAGAACAAGTACCCGTTGCCTCGAATCGATGATTTGTTTGATCAGCTCAAGGGTGCATCGGTGTTTTCAAAGATTGATCTACGATCAGGATATCACCAGTTGAAGGTTAAAGAAGGAGATATCCCCAAGACTGCTTTTAGGTCGAGGTATGGTCACCACGAATTTGTGGTTATGCCTTTCGGTCTGACGAATGCACCTGCTGCCTTTATGGATTTGATGAATCGGGTATTCAAGGATTTCCTCGATAAATTTGTTGTTGTATTTATCGATGATATTCTTGTCTATTCTAAGAATCAAGAAGAGCATGAGGAGCATTTAAGGATTGTGCTGGAGACTTTAAGAAGACACCAGCTATATGCAAAGTTCTCCAAATGCGAGTTTTGGCTGGATAAAGTGTCATTCTTGGGGCATGTTATATCGAAGGAAGGGATTATGGTTGACCCTGCTAAAGTAGAAGCTATTCTCAACTGGAAGCAACCGATGAATGCAAGTGAAATAAGAAGCTTCTTGGGTTTAGCAGGTTATTATCGGAGATTCGTAGAAGATTTCTCCAAGATAGCAGCTCCACTTACGAACCTGACTCGCAAAGGAAAGAAGTATGAATGGACAGATGCATGCGAGAAAAGTTTTCAAGAACTAAAGAAAAGGCTAATGACGGCTCCAGTGTTGGCAATTCCTGAAGGAAATGATGGGTTTGTTATTTATAGTGATGCATCCAAGATGGACCTAGGAACTGTATTAATGCAAAATGAAAAGGTGATTGCCTATGCTTCAAGACAACTGAAGGATTATGAAAAGAACTATCCTACCCATGATCTTGAGTTAGCAGCAATCGTTTTTGCATTGAAGATATAGAGACACTATTTATATGGGGTCCAATGCAAGATCTTCACTGATCATCAAAGTCTGAAGTACTTCTTCACACAAAGAGACCTGAACATGAGACAACGAAGATGGCTAGAGTTGGTGAAAGATTACGATTGTGAAATCCTTTATCATCCTGGTAAAGCTAACCGAGTGGCTAATGCTCTAAGTAGGAAGTCAGTTGCCACGTTAATGTCAATGCAAGCAATGTCTTCACCTTTAAGGAAAGAAATTCTAGACTTCGGTTTAGAACTGATAGCAGGCCAGCTATCAACACTCTCTCTTGCTCTGACGATGTATGATGAAATTCAGAGAAAGCAAGATGACGATGTAAGCCTTGTGAGGATCAAGCAAGAAATGAAAAAAGGTAAATGTCAAGAGTTTCGTATTGCGGATGACGGAACTCTGTACCTCAAGGACCGCTTATGTGTTCCCTATGTTGATGGCTTAAGGGAAAGGATCTTGGCAGAAATTCATGACACTCCTTACTCTATTCATCCAGGTGCAACAAAGATGTATAATGATCTAAGGGGTAACTTCTGGTGGTTTAGAATGAAACGTGATGTTGCAAAGTATGTGAAGAAATGTATGACATGTCAGCAAGTAAAGGCTAAACACCAGAGACTTGGTGGTGAACTACAGTCTATCCAAATACCGAAATGGAAATGGGAGGATATAGCAATGGATTTCATTATAGGTTTGCCTAGAACTGCGAATGGATATGATGCAATTTGGGTAGTTGTGGATCGACTGACTAAGACGGCGCATTTCATTCCTATCAAGATCACTTACTCCATGGAACGGTTAGCGGAACTCTACGTCAAGGAAATTGTATGACTTCATGGAATTCCCAAGTCAATCATCCAGATCGTGATGGTAGGTTCACATATAAGTTTTGGAAGAGTGTACAGACTGCTATAGGAACCAGGCTACATTTCAGTATAGCTTTTCATCCTCAGACAGCCAGCCAAACGGAGAGGACGAACTTGATTTTAGAGAATATGCTACGTGCTTGTTCTCTCGACCTTAAGACCAGCTGGTGTAAAATGTTGCCGTTAGCAGAGTTTGCTTACAACAACAGCTTTCAGGCGACAATTGGGATGGCACCATATGAGGCTCTGTATGGACGAAAATGCAGATCGCCTATATGTTGGCACGAAGCTGGTGAAAAGAAGCTGATAGAAAGCGTCAATGCTGAAAGAACGGATTTTGTGAATGAAACATCTAAGATGATAAAGTTGATAAGAAAAAGAATAGAGACCGCACAAAGCCGTCAGAAGAGTTATGCTGACAAGAGAAGAAGACCCTTAGAGTTCGTCGTGAGCGAATATATGTTTCTGAAAGTTGCACCAATGAAAGGAGTTATGAGATTTGGGAAGAAAAGCAAGTTAAGTCCAAGGTTCATCGGTCCTTATGAAGTTGTGAAACGAATAGGCAAAGTAGCTTATCAGTTGAAGTTGCCTTCTGAGATGTCTGCAATGCACGATGTATTTCATGTCTCCATGCTCAAGAAGTATGTTCTGGACCCTATGCATGTGATTGAGCCACAAGTGATTGAGATACGAGAAGACTTAAGTTATGAAGAGAAGACTTAAGTTATGAAGAAAAGCCAACGAAGATACTCGATCGGAAAACCAAGACCTTAAGGAATAAAGAAATTCTTTTGGTCAAGGTGTTATGGCAAAATCAGCAAGTTGAAGAAGCCACATGGGAACGTGAAGATGACATGAGATCTATGTATCCGCATTTATTCTAAGTTTCGAGGACGAAACTTTTATAAGGTGGGGAGAATTGTAACACCCACCTAAATTTTATGTAATGAATCACGTTAAGTTAGTAACGACGTTAAGGAATCTTTATCAATAATTTATGTTATATGTTATGATTCATGATTTTATGTTACTAACTTTTATGTCAAGTTTTATGACAGGTGACGACCGCATGGAATCGTTGTGCTCAAGTGTTCATGATCATTTTAATGTATGTTTATTTATGATACAATGATGAATTGAATTGTTATAATGTATGGCATTTAAGGACAGTTCGGCAGGCCAGACTTTTAAGTTCGACAGGCCAAAAAGTCTGCCCAAGATCGACAGCCTGAAGGAAACCATTGGCAGGCCGAACTTGGTGGAACCGACAGGCCGAAGGGGAAAATTGGCAAGCCGAACACGGCTGACGAGCAGTCAGCAGAAATCTCTCTAAATTTATGGCTGAGACAATTACGTTAAATGAGTGATTTATTGTGATTAATTGACATAATAATGGAATGTTTTATCAGTTAAGGAAATTAAAAGGTTTGACTTCGCATTGATTTGTCAGATTTTAAATGGTTTCCTATTTTAAGAGGGCAAAACATGGTAAGTGAGGAGAGATTGTTTGACTTTCCCTCTTTTCTCTCCTTCCTCCATGCCAATGAGCCATCAATGAGTCAGAAAATTCTGACTTAATGGAGAGTATTGATTGATTCATCGGTTATGCTCATAACATTATAATTTTTTACGCTCTTTTCCATTTTTCTCTCATCCTCTCACGTTTTCTCTCTCAATTTCTGGGATGCTTCTTCTGCATTCCTCTCTTCCTCTTCTCTTCTCCATGAATTCCATCGTCTTTCCTCTCAAAAATTCTCTGCAAGTGTTGAAAGAAAAAGGTCATATTTTGTTGGTTAAATTCAAGAATTTTGAGAAGAAAATCTTTTAAGGTAAGGACTCGTTTCTTTGTATTTTTGAAAAGAATTTCTCCTCCTTAATTCGTCTACAATATCTTTCTCTAGGTATTGTATTTTGCTCTGAGTTTTTAATATGATGTTCATGTATGTATTATGTGATGTTCTCCAAGTTTCAAGTCATTTTGGTGTTTCGATCATAAAATATGAATTTTCTATCCTCTACCCCTCACAGTAAAATATTACTGTTTGACTATGATGTATGAAAAATGTAATGTTATTTAAGGGTAAATGAATGATGTTTTTCATGAAAATTGACAAAAATGTGCATGTGTATATTATGATGAGTATATTTTATGTTACGAAATTTCTATAAGAAAACTATTTTGACAATGATATTTTTGGATTTTGTTTTATAAAATGTTTTATATATTTAAATGATTTTTATTAATGATGAAATATTTATATGATGTTGAATACATGATAATAAGACGTTTGTATGAATTTTAAAATGTATGTTAAATTATTAGAAAACTTTTTCAAAAGATTTTCATGTTTATAATGTATGAAATGTTTTGATGATAATATTTAAGGAAGCATGTTATGATAATGTTAATATGTGTTGATAATGTTATGTTTTCACAATAATGATTATGTGTTTTGTTTATAATGTGAGATGAATGTATATATGAATGTTATATGAATGAATGTTTTTTTTTTATAAGTATTAATTTTATCGTATTTTTAAATGGATAAATGGCATGAACACTCAAAGGAACGCGCACATCGAGACCGCGGCGTCGTCACCAAAAATATATTAAGGTTAAGTAAGCTAGCGTTACGGTAAATACATTTTTACTTGCAACATGACACGTTTTACGAGGTTTGATGATATATTCACAATGGTATTCATGATGATTTTATGGTTATTTCCTTAAAGGATTTCTTATTAAAGATTTTCATGATTTAAAGTTATGTATGTATGATGATGACATGTTTCATAGTATGAAAATTATGTATATATGTATCACCTAATAAGTGTTGCACACCAATGATATGAAATGATATGTTATGATGTCATGTTTGGTTTGGGATTAGCTACCCTTCTCCTCTCATGATGGCGCGCCTACGATAATGTTCATGGTGCAACACTTGGGCCCTAAAGATAAAATGGAAGATGTTTTAAAATGGTCAATGAAATGAAAGATATGTTTCTATGAAAATGTGCTTAAGGCACTTTTATGATATGATGACAATGATGATGATGAAGTATATGAAATGTCTTTTAAGGTAAGGACTCGTTTCTTTGTATTTTTGAAAAGAATTTATCCTCCTCAATTCATCTATAATATCTTTCTCTAGGTATTGTATTTTGCTCTGAGTTTTTAATATGACGTCCATGTATGTATTATGTGATGTTTCTCCAAGTTTCAAGTCATTTCGGTGTTTCTATGATAAAATATGAATTTTCTATCCTCTACCCTTCATTGTAAAATATTATTGTTTGACTATGATGCATTAAAAATATAATGTTATTTAAGGAGTAAATGAATGATGTTTTTCATGAAAATTGACAAGAATGTTTATGTATGTTATGACGAGTATATTTTATGTTACGAAATTTCAATAAGAAAACTGTTTTGATAATGTTATTTTTGGATTTTGTTTTATAAAATATTTTATATGTTTAAATGATTTTTATTAATGATGAAATATTTATATGATGTTGAATACATGATAATAAGATGTTTGTATGAATTTTAAAATGTATGTTAAATTATTAGAAAACATTTTCAAAAGATTTTCATGTTTATAATGTATGAAATGTTTTGATGATAATATTTAAGGAAGCATGTTATGAATAATGTTAATATGTGATGATAATGTTATGTTTTCACAATAATGATTATAAGTTATGTTTATAATGTGAGATGAATGTATATATGAATGTTATATGAATGAAAGTTTTTTTTTATAAGTATTAATTTTATCGTATTTTTAAATGGATAAATGGCATGAACACTCAAAGGAACGCGTACATCGAGACCACGGCGTTGTCACCAAAAATATATTAAGGTTAAGTAAGCTAGCGTTAAGGTAAGTACATTTTTACCTGCAACATGACACGTTTTACAAGGTTTATGATATATTCACAATGGTATTCATGATGATTTTATGGTTATTTCCTTAAAGGATTTCTTATGAAAGATTTTCATGATTTAATGTTATGTATATATGATGATGACATGTTTCATAGTGTGAAAATTATGTATATATGTATCACCTAATAAGTGTTGCACACTAATGTTATGAAATGATATGTTATGATGTCATGTTTGGTTTGGGATTAGCTACCCTTCTCCTCTCATGACGGCGCGCCTACGATGATGTTCATGGTGCAACACTTGGGCCCTAAAGATAAAATGGAAGATGTTTTAAAATGGTCAATGAAATGAAAGATATGTTTCTATGAAATTGTGCTTAAGGCACTTTTATGATATGATGACAATGATGATGATGAAGTATATGAAATGTTTTAATTGTGAGAATTATATGTACTTACTAAGCATTAGCTTAATCATGTTTTATGTCATGTTGTAGATAAGGGTAAGAAAATCTCGAAATAGGCGGAGGACATGAGAAGGCTTGTGAGCACTAAGCACGATGAATTGTAACCGGAAGCATGCCAAGAAGAACGTTTTTATGTTTTTAATCAAGTTTTATATTTTTTTATGATAAATATTTAAAGGATTCTTGAACTATGTTTTATATTTTATTTCATTATTTTAAGTATTATGAACTTCCGCATTTTTTTATGAAAGGATGGTTTTGTTTTAAAATTAAAGTTTTCCCAAGGATTTTTGGCTCGGTCGGCCTGTTGAACATCTTGGTCGGCCTTTCGATGTCCAAAAGTTTAGCCTGTAGACCACGTTTTTGGCCTGCCGGACGATGATGAGTTTTTAAGCCAGATTTGCAGAGCCTCTGTCGGCCTGCTGGTTGAGAAGTTTCGGCCTGTCGAAGTCCCCAGTTCGGCCTACCAAACTGTGGGAGTAAGTAAACTTTTAATAATGTGATGATTAATGAGATATGATGTGATGTTTTTATAAGTCTTGGTTTTACAACTTAGTATATCTATTGTATTAAAATAAGTTCATGATTAATTTAAAGTGTAATAGCATAAATTATGTTATAGAGTGAGTTAAGCAATGTTATTTAACAATGTTAAGTTAACAAAAAAATGTATGGATGGATCTTGGTTTAGTATGTTTTATTATAATTACAATTTAAAGTATCGTATAAGTTTGTAATTACGTTTATGATTAAAGTCCAAGTAAGTATGAATGTAAGAATGTAATGACATCTGTGACGTCCGTAAGGGGGGCATTACAGGCTTCTAGCTCAATTAGTACTCATGAAGGAAATAAGAACCTCTTAAGGGAGGTTTGATGTTCGAACCATGAGGGACGCAAAAAAAAACCCTGAGGGACCAGCGGGTCCTAGAGGGGACAGTACGGATGAGTGGGGCAACACAGTAGGACGGCGACACGTAACGCCACTGTGGGACCACAATAAGAGCCAATTATGCCGGGGGTAAACTACGACCTCATGGGGGCTTGAGTGGGGCCAGCCGCCACAGAAAGAGAGGGACAATAGAGATAGTGAGAGAGACGAGAGAGAGAGCTGAGAGAGAGTGAATGAGACAAAAAGAGGGAGAGGAGAAAATAAATAGAGAAAGTGAGACGGTTTTGCTGCAAGAAAACCGTGTGTAGCACACCGTTTTCAAATAGGACATGCTTGGTATTTGACAAATTGTTTTGTTCCAAAATTCAAAATAACAATTCGAAACAATTAGAAATAATTAGGAATCATTAAAATAATAAAAGCAACTTTAAATTCAAAAACACGATTCAAAGCTTAATCCAAGGTTAGTTTTCAAATTTTCAAAACTTTTTCAATTTTTCAATTTTTCTTGCATTTTGAAATTTAAGCTTATTTGAACTTAGAAAACCATTGATCTAAGTTAGGGAAACTTAGAACAACTAGAATCTAAGCTTTGTTTGAAGAAAAATGAATTCAAATCAAGATTTTTCATTTTTCTCTATTTTTCTCCATTTTTGGATTTTCTTGGATTTTGTGTGCAAATCTTGTTTAAATGAGTTTAAAAGTGTCTATTATGTTTTTCTATTATTTGTGCTTGCTTTCCATGCTTGAGAACTAAGAAAAGCAAGTTGAAATAAGGATTGGGGCTCGGGAGGCCGAGAACCTGTGCTTGAAAAATTTTAAAATTTTCCAGTTCAGCAGGTCGGGTTCATAGGTTGGCAGGCCGGATTCATATGCCCGGTAGGCCGAATTCATATGTTTGGAAGGCCGAACCTAGAAAAAGTTTAGTCGACCGGACCTGTTCTCCAACAGGCCAAACTGTGCTGTTCGGCCGGCCGAACCAGGGTGACCGACAGGCCAACCGAGTATGGTGAAATTTTGTGATTTTTCATCCATTTTTACTATTTTGAACCCCGATTAAAATCCCAACCTTGTAAAATGATTTTATTAATCCAAATGGCACACTAAGACACCATGAAATAGTTTAGCAATGTAGAATATCTTAAACTACATACTGATAGACCTAGTTTTCTATTTAAGGTCGTTCGTGGTTCCGCAGAGCTAATGTATAGCGGACCGGGATTACGGTGTGGGACACCGGCATGAGTATTGAGGTAGGACTTCTACCCTTTCTTTGGTAACCTAGTTTCAAATGATTTTGGCCTTAAAAAGGGTTTTTATCAAAATGTTTTCAACGGTTGATTAAAAAAGAAAATCTTATTGGTTATTTTTATAGACCATGGATTGAGGTGAATTTCATGATGAACTCCATAACGAATGTAAATGAAAATACCTGGTAAATGGGTTTTAAATAATGATAGAAAGGAATATAAGGGCATGATGCCATACCAGAGATCGGGTCGTATAGCGTGCGACCTTAGGGGCAGGTCCTGAAACCCAGTTGGGTCACTACGGTGGTGTTATACATATGGTTTGCCCAAGAAAAGGAAATGATGTTCTTTCTGGTCGACCAATAAACTGTTTTGGGTAAGGTTGGTTTTATTTAACCATATTTATTCAAATTTTTTCTTAAGTGATTTCTTGGTTAATGATATTTTCTTTTAAAATTTAATGTTTCTTAAATTATAGTCCTACTGAGCCTTTCGCTCATATTTCATTTGTTTCAAACTTTTCCCCTTTAGGTGGATTTCAGCTTAGGTTCAGAGAGGATTCCACAAACAGGACTTAGGAGCAGTAGAAGGACCTAGTAGGTTGTTTAAATTATAATATCAAGGCATGTAATATTTTAACTTTCTCTTTACTTGGACTGTGGTTGTAAGATAATATTGTCAGTACTATGTGTGTGTACAAGACGTGGGTCAGTGAGACCCATTCTTGTTCCTTTTATTTCCTTGCACTCTCTAATTATTTACTTTGATATTCTCATTTGTTTAATGATTATGAATGCTTGTCTCAAAAAGGATTTAAAAATTTCCACATTTTCATAATTAATTTTAAAACTTAAGCTTATGTTTTAATTAAATTTTCATTTAATTAACTTTAATAACCCGTCACGTCACCTCCCGTACTCTAAGGTGTGACAAGGCGAGGGTATTTCTAGATCTTGCGGCCCCTATCAATGCCCAACCTCCTCCTTCACAAACTCCAATTGTCGTCCAACCTCCCTTTCTCCTAAGTACCCATCCTTGTCCAGTTGTTGTTTGGCTTCCCTTCTTCAGGAGCTCCCATCATCGTCATACTTTGTGACATCAGAGCATTTCTAGTATATTAGAAATGTAATAACTTAAGGATTATGCTAAGCAAAAATATGTGTCACAAGGATTGCAGTTTAATCTAATTTTTATGATAAAGTCCATAGAAGCAAAAATGGGATTTTTAAGGATAAAAAACATGCCATGCCTTAAATAAAGAAGGAATGATATGAAAAGTAGAAAGGCTTAATTATTCCAAAATGTATTGCAATAAATATTAAGACAAAAATACAATTTAAGAAAAATATTATATAATAATATAAAAAATTATACAATATTAGAATAATATGGTGTAAGAAAGTACACCGATAAAGTTATGAAAACTACACTGTAAAAGTACTACAATATAGGAATTTGACTATCTAAGGTTAAGCAGTATAGAAATTAGACTATTTAAGTTAAAGCAATATAAGAATAATATTGTTTGAAGAATATGGATGAATAAGAAATGCTGTAACAATATAGAGAATATACCTGCAATATAAGAAAAATACTGTCAATATAAACTTAGACTATGTAAAAAAGTTTTGTGGGACCCACCAAAGGGACACCTTGAGAGTTTTGATTAGGCCACCACATTTACTAATGTGGCCTAACCATAAAAGGCCAACTTACCCCTAATTATAATTAGGGTGATGATTCATCTTTTTTATAAAAATCCAAAATCAGATAAGCTTTGATAAAAGCTTAAGCAAGCCATTTTTCATGTCATTTTTCTCCTCCGTCTCCCACGACAGCCATAGATGGCTTTCTTCAAAAATTTTCAAAGCTCAAATCTTTGCAAAATTGCCCCAATCAAGTTTCAAGAATTGAAGTTCAAGAGATTCCATCAATTTTTAAGGTAAAATCCAAACTTGCTCTATGATAAACAAGGGTTTTTGTTCATGTTTTGGATGGAATTTTTATGGTGAGGTATGGGCTTGATGTCAAGAAAATTTGGAAGCTCTCAAGCGCTAGAAAGTGAGGACAAGCACTTTGCATGGATTAGGTAAAGTCCTAGCCTTTTTAATTAAGCTAAAGTTTATACTTTAATTTGCATATCAAGTGTTTGAAGAAATGTTTTGGTCTATGGCATGATTGGTTTATGCTTTGTATTGATGGTGGTGTTGAAAGAAAGAAAGAAATAAGGGTTTTGTGGTAAAAAGTGAAAAATTGTTCAACTTTGTAAAGCTTAACTAGTTTCAAAGGAATGGAGTTTGAGGGCCTTAGAGGCCAATTTATGTTCCAAATGTGGCATAGGATCTGCCAACATAGTGAGGGAAACAACTTTTGTGAACAAAGTTTTGTAAAATTCCAAAAAGACTAAATTGCAAAGTTTTGCTAATTCTCGGCAAATTTGAAAATCAACCAAAATTTCTACTTTAACATTGGAATTTCAAGAAAATTAAAACATGAAAGTTGTAGAACACATTGAAATTGTTAGGACATTATAAACAGTTTTCCAAAATTTGGCTCGGTTTAGGAGTTATGAATTTTACGAAATTTTAGACACAAAATTTAAAAAAATGAAAACGTTATGAAAAGTTTATAATTTGACCAAGGAGCTTTTGTAAGTTTTGTTCCTTGCAAGAAACTGAACATTATGGTATAAATTGGTCGCTTTTGCTTCCGGGGACAAAAATGTAAATATTTTTGTATTTTGTGTCAAAACCATAAAATTGTGTGAAAATTGGGTTTCACTAGGGAACGTTGGTTTTCTGCACTGTTGTAGGCAGTGAGTAATCATCGATACCAAGTTTTAAAGGATTTAAAGTTTAGTTAAGGAATGAATGAAAGAAAAACATTAAGGGCACAATGGTCATTTTATGAAAAATGACCAAAACGGACCTAAAACGCCCGATTTTAGGAAACATTCCTCAGTGAAAATTTTTATATAATATGTAGGTAATGAAACGGTAAAGTTTAAGTTAAGCAGTGAGTCTTATAAAGTTACTAAATGGACAAAAAACCCGTTCAGGGTAAAAATATTATTTTTAAGAAAATGGCTATAGCGGAGTCGAACACTCCGAACTAGCAAAATGTTCTTAGATGAAAATGTTCCGTAATACGTTAAATAACAAAATCGCCAATGAAATAAGAAATTTAACTAGGGGACGCTTAAGAACAAAGATAACGTGGTAGGTTACAAAGTCAAGTAAAGAAAGAGGTACCCCAATGGATTACAGAGCTAAACAGAAAGAAAGCTAACCCAGTGGGTTACAAAATTAAGTAAAGAGAAGGGTAAACAGATAGGGTACTAAGTTAAGTTAAAAGGCAAGAATGGTTAATGTTTACGTTTTGTTCTCAATCGAGTAGATTGATAAAAAGAAAGTTAACTAATAAGTTGAGTGTCATATGATCAAGATACAAAAGCCAACTAATGAATGGAAAAGGAAGGAAACAAGATCGTTAGAGCTATAAACATGTAAGTTCAAACTTCACCTACAACATGAAGTACATGGTTTTCAAATGCTTATATTTATGTTTGCAATTGTTATGCAAATTGATTTTAAAGTATGTCTACATTTGTTATGCAAAAGTTTAAAGTTTAAATTAAGATTTGTAATGTAATTGCAACTATTATGTTTAAAGCATGATTGCATTTAATATGCATAATGATTAATATATCAAGTAAAGGTTTGTAATGTATTTGCAACAATTATGTTTGAAGTACAGTTGCATTTTGTTAATGCATAATGTTTTACAGTTTAAGTTATAAGTTTTACGCTGCATTTGTTATGTAATAAGTCTTACAGTACAAGTTATGATTTGCAAATGTCATTGCATATGATGTGATAGCATTTTATATGATCATTAAAGTTAAAATAAAGATAAAAATAAGTGTCGTACTAGCCTTCTTGTTGTGAGGTACTAAAAGTAAAGTTAAAGTTGTGACCTCCTTGTTATGAGGCACACAAATAAAGTTAAAGTTATGACCTTGGTGTTCGATGGTCTCAAGTCTTCTACAAGAGAAGCATCATGTTTATGATTTCATGGTACGAATACTAAAGTTTACAAGATAAAGAGAGTAAGGAACAAAGATAAAAAGTTAAAGTAAGAAAAGAATGTTCATAAGACGCTCATAATTAAAAGTTCATGAGCATAAATGGAATCATGCATTATAAATTTGCTTGTATTCCTTATTATGAAGTGTTTTTGTGAAATGATTATGGAAAACATTCTGAGAAATATTTTATGTTAAATGTTTATGAAAAATATTTTTATGTTTTCAAGAAAAGGTTTATGAAGGACGTTTCAAGGAAAACATTTCAAAGATGTTTTATGAAGAATGTTTATGAAAAAACGTTTCAAAAATGTTTAAAGAAAAAAGTTTATTAAAAACGTTTTAAGAGAAAGGCTTTCTATGAGAAACATTTTTTAAAGCATGTAAAAATGATTTGTGAGTTTACATTTGAACTTACTAAGCGAAAGCTCATTAAAAGTTTCTTCATGTTGCAGGGCAACTAGTAGGACTTGTTTGAGGAGCTTGGTGCTGCGAAGAACAGATGCGGAGATTTGGGTATGGATACCACTACGGTATGCTTTCGCTGCTCGAAAGAAATGTTTTCCACTATTCGATATAGTGGTTTTCAAAGTTTTAAGAAAATCAAAGTTTTAAGAAATGTTTTCAAAGTTTTACAGTGTATTTACTAAATGTTTTATTTACCTATAAAGTTAAGTTTTAATTAATGATTCAATAAATATTTCCTAATAAGTTTTAAGAAACGATTTGAAATAGTTTTAAAGTCAAATGTTGAGTAATGTCGCAACTTAAATTGCGACTTCTGTCGCAATAGTTTTTAAGAATGTTCTAAAGGATGTTAAAGAAAATGAAAAGGAAAAAAATTTATTTCAGTATTTTCTTACTAAGTAAGTAAGTTTAATATTTAATAAAATGACGTTTAAGAAAGTTGAGTGACTACCCGAAAAGGCGAGACATCACATACTTTCTTTGCAACCCAAAAAAAAAATCTTCAATGTGCCCATCTCCTCTCTCGATTGTTCTACTGTTTCAGTTTGTAGATTTCAACCTCTATTAAAAAAAAAATTGCAGCCGATTCGTTCGAGTCCACTGCTATTAGATTGAATTTCTTTGGCCGTTGATAGTCTTTCAACTTCACTTTGTTGACTTTTGTCTGTTTCTTTGGTTCTTGATGATCTTTTGGATCTATTTCGTTTTATTATTATTTTTATTACTACTACTATTTTTTTTTTGGGTTGATTCGCATCACAAAGTAGTGGTGTATTTCAAGTGTGGATTTCTTAATAGGAACGATAATTTTTTTGACTTTCTTTTAAAAAATGTGGTTAAAATTAAAACTTTTAAATTAAAAATTTTAGTGTGTAAGAGCTTTATATTATAACTTTTTTTTAGCATCGTAGTATATAAAAGTTTTATACTATGGTGATTAAAAGTTTTAGTTAAAATTGATTTTGTCAAACACAATCGTGATCAAAACGAAGCGGCCATAAAATTTTTAGTTTCATCTTACATTTCCTTTAAAACTTTGAGTTTATTTAAAAAATATGTTAAAAATAATAAACTTTAATTATTATAATATAAAATTTTTATATATTATAATAGAAATCAACGGTTTACTACAATGTTCAAGTTTTAACGTCAAACTTTAAAGCATTTTGCGAACAAATACCCTCGATAATTGGTATGTTATTTTGCTGAAATACTCTCCTATGATGCATCACATGCCTGTTAAGATGTTGAGGTGTTTCAATCCTCCTCGAAAAGCCCCAGCATTCGTCATCTATTTCCTTCCGACCATCTTCCTTCCCATTTGCTTATTTCCTCCTCCTCCTCCTCTTTGTTTTTTCTCTCTTCCTTCCCGTACCAAATATTATATAAAGAGAAGCAAATTCGTTTCGAGATTTCAAAAGTGTCTGTGCTCTTGGGCTGTTGAACAGATAAACTTGCAAAAGAAAAAAAGAAAGAAAGAAAGAAAGAAAGAAAGAAAAGTCCATGGCTTCCATTAATCTTTCCCCTCCTTCTACAACTGTTCTTTCACGTCGCCAGTGGGTTTTCTTTTCTCTTTTTCTTATTGCGTTATTTGTAATTTTCTTTCCCTCATTTAATGTTATATCCCATCTTTTTAATTCCTTTTTGGGTTTCTCATCTCCGTTCTGTTTTAAGTTATCTGAAATCTTTTGTTCAAGGGGAATCTGTGAACCAAAGTTTTTGTTGTTCTTGTCTTATTCTTGTTTATTCATGTTGATTATATTTTGAATCATGTTTTTCATTGTCTTGTTTTTTTTTTATATTGATTTTGGACATAGAAGGTGGTTTCAGATCCGTACCTTTTGTTTATTGTGAGGTTCTTAGTGCCAAGATAATGAATGTTGAGGTGAAATTATGCCAAATAAAGCGGGATTGTATGGTGCAGCAGATAGCACATGAAAAAAGGAAAATAAAATCTTAGGATCAGTAATATATTTAATACCATTAATCGGACTGTCTTCAGAAAACAAGTTTGTTGAATTCATGCTTTTCAAATGAAATTTGTTGTAACCATTCCTGATCATCATTGTACTTTCTCAACTAATCGCAAATTCGTGTCAACTTACCATTTGAATTAGCTAAGATAAGGTATGGGGACTTACAATTTGATAGTTAGTACTTTTATTTGTGTGCAGGGCAGGCCTTTTGAAATTACTTTTACCTGTTTATGTTATTTTTCTCTTATACTAGACAGTGATATGAGGGTGTTCTTGGCCAATTCTATGACATGCCTAGTCTATCAACATATTTGAGTTGATAAAATGTGTCTTTTACACCCAGCAGAGAAAAGTAAAGTTCTAAAGATGTGATTTTTTTCTGGGAAATGAAGTTAAATCTCTGTTTTTTATTTTTGTTTTTATTTTTATTTTTTAGATTTATTTGATAGTTGCTCTTTTTTTACACCAGGAAGTAAGGCCATTTCTCCATCTATGTAGATTTAATATCTTTAATCATTTTTCTAAGCTCTTAATTTCCTGCTTTCCAACAAAAAGAGAAGAAAAAAGAACCAAGAGTTTCTTTTGCATGACTTGATAGAAATAGATTCATTGAGGAGCACAGTTGCATGTGAGAAGCCTCATTCATGCTTCACAAACAGTCAAATGTACTTTTGTTGGTTATTTTCAAAGGTTTACTTCCACCACTTGTCAATATTTCATCAAGGAAAAGGTTATTATTTGATTGCCTTTCCCGCTGTTCGCAAATTTACATTTTGCATTCATAAAGGTTTTACACAGCATCTAGTAAGGCAGATGTTTCATATACTTGGCAGCTTTTGACTAAGAATTTTGCTTTCACGCATTCTCATTCATAATTTTAAGATTATGGTCGATTCTATTACATTTGAATTTTATTATAGCTATTGTGCGATCGTAACACCTTTCTTTAGACAACAACAAAATGTGATGAAGTTGTGTCGTTTGGAAATTCTAATGCTCGTTATTTTTATTACCTTTGTTGTTGTTGTTTGTTGTTGTTATCTTATTGTAAATGCTCTCTCCTGTTTTGTAGGGCATGCAAAAACTCTAAATTGTTCTGTGGGTTGCACGCTCAAAATTCTTGCTTTGTAAGTGGTTATGCATCCAATTTATCATTTGTCCAGCCGCCTGGTAAATTGTCTTTTAGTACTAAAGGTGTCGGGGTGACTAGAGCTACTTTGGTTTCTGGAGAGGGTGACCTTTTGGCATATGCGAATGGCAATAATATACTCGCAAACAATACTTTTATGAGTGAGCAATCAACAGATACTGCACCGACTAGTAGTGGCTTTCCTGCCGAAAATGGTGAAATTGATCTTGATCGCCCAACAGCAGGGTTTGCTTCAATTCCAGAGGCCATTGAAGATATTCGTCAAGGAAAGGTGAGTGGTTTCAGTGCTTCTCATGCTAGAGAATTAGGTAGTATAGAAGTTTCTTTTTCACCTTATATTTTTTCATTTTTACGGTTACTAGGTTAACATTCGACTTGCAGCTTTTACTAGTTGTAGATGATGAGGACAGAGAAAATGAAGGAGATCTAATAATGGCAGCTGAACTGGCAACACCTGAGGCTCTGGCTTTCATTGTGAAGCATGGGACTGGCATAGTATGTGTGAGCATGAAAGGGGAAGATCTGGAGAGGTTACAAATTCCTTTGATGGTAAACCAGAAAGAGAATGAGGAGAAACTTTGTACTGCAT
Source organism: Artocarpus heterophyllus (assembly GCA_025403435.1). NCBI lineage: Eukaryota > Viridiplantae > Streptophyta > Magnoliopsida > Rosales > Moraceae > Artocarpus > Artocarpus heterophyllus. The sequence continues at coordinate 21,775,670 of CM046335.1, forward strand.
TCACTGTGACGGTGGTATGTGTTGTTATTTTAGTTTTGGAATCCTATATATATTTTTTTATACCCATGCTTGCCTAGTGTTTCTTCCTAAGAAGTTGGTTTTATTTTGTTTTGTTTTTTGTTTTTTTTTTTTGTTTATATATATATATTGTCTAATTATTACATTAAAGAGTGAATGCGTTGTAATTTGTGACTCAAGAATCATGATTGGTGCGTGGTCTAATCCTAGAACTATAAGGAACTTAAAAGGTAAATTATTTTCACATTGACTGAAGAAAAAAAACCATAAGAAGCTTGAAGCACTTTTTCAAGAAAGTTAGATGACAACTTTTTTGTAATTTTTAAAGTTTCACGACATTATTCTTGACTATTTTTAGCTCTTTCTCATATTTGGTTTGCTTGTACGTGGAATTTGTAGGATGCAAAACATGGTACAACCACAGGAGTGTCAGCCCATGATAGGGCAACGACAGTGTTAGCTCTTGCTTCCAAAGATTCAAAACCTGATGACTTCAATCGCCCAGGCCATATCTTTCCACTGAAGTATAGCGAGGGTGGCGTTCTGAAAAGAGCTGGACATACGGAAGCTTCAGTTGATCTTGCCATGCTGGCTGGTCTGAACCCTGTTGCAATCCTTTGTGAGGTTGTGGATGCTGATGGTTCCATGGCTAGATTACCAAAACTTCGCCAATTTGCACAGCAGAAGAACTTGAAAATTATATCCATTGCTGATTTAATAAGGTAACATAATTACCTCAAATTTTCAATATGACTGTTACTTATTTAACCAGAGAATTTTCTTTCTCGACCTTGATTTTATAATTTATATTAGTATTGACATTTACTATATCGCAACATCATTTTGACTATGTCGTTAACATTTCAGCCACACGTCTCTTGAGTAATCACCTTTTGTGCAAACTGGTTTTCATAACTACATCCTTAAAATTGCAAGCGAAAGGCTTTTAGTAAATAAAGAAACCACATTTATACAGTTATGTTTCTTCCTTTTGTTAATTACCTTAGTTTTCTGGTCAGAAACCTAATTGCAAAGGGCTTTTGAATTGCATGGCTAAGGAAATAGAATAACTAGGTCTTGTCACCTTAAGTGACTAGCTAATGTCTACCTTTGTTATTGAAACCTGATTCTTTTCATAGGAACAAACAAGTGGCTGCAGATTGGTGATGCATGGTTTTTGTGTTTATTTGACGCATCAACATTTTTACGTGCACATAACATCTGTTTAATGTTGCAAAAAATTATGAGGCATGTAGTTGATTCATTGACTAGACTGCTTGAAAATCTTCAAAGATTAACTCTCTTCTCTGGTTGGCTGGTTGTCAACAGGCCAAGGCTGATAGTTTCACAGTTATTGGCGTTTGTTGACTGCAAATTATTCTTCTGATGGCTTGATTCTACCTTTGCAGATATAGGAGGAAGAGAGATAAATTAGTAGAGCGTTCGGGTGCAGCACCCATTGCTACAATGTGGGGACCGTTCACAGCCTACCGCTATAAATCAATCTTAGATGGGATTGAGCATATTGCAATGGTGAAGGTGTGAAATTGTAGTTCAATTGTTCAAATCTTTCAATTTGCATTTCTACGTGGTCAAATTTAAAATTTAATTTGAAGCTGATATAACTCCGCTGCTTTAGTTTTTATCGCTCTCACTGATATGCTCAACAGAGCCTACGGTTGGTAAAATTTTATGTGAAGCCACTTATAACTCCACTGTAATTAATGTCAACACAGCTTAATCTGAGAGCCTAAGGTTGTTAAAATGCTATATTTTGGTTTAATTCGTGGTCAAAACAAGAGGCATGAATACAATTAAGTTGAGCATTAATCCCAGAGTCATAGTTTCAGTGTGGCGGATGTTTTGTCAAGTCTATCACGTGTTTTTGAGGAGTAGATACATACGTATTTTTGTACATCTAATATGAAACTTAAAGAGACTAATTTTTTTTTTTGGGGTGATATTGAATATAACTAGTTCTATGCCACAAACAGGGTGATATTGGGGATGGAAAAGATATTCTTGTGAGAGTGCACTCAGAATGTCTCACAGGAGACATATTTAGGTCGGCCAGATGCGACTGCGGGAACCAGCTAGCACTTGCAATGCAACAAATTGAAGCCGCCGGGAGAGGCGTTTTAGTCTTCCTCCGTGGCCACGAAGGAAGGGGCATCGGTTTGGGCCACAAACTTCGCGCTTACAACCTACAAGATAAGGGACGTGATACGGTAGAAGCGAATGAAGAGCTGGGCTTGCCTGTTGACTCACGAGAATATGACATTGGCGCACAGGCAAGTCCTCAAAATATTCTTCACAGACTACTCTTATTGCTCTGAATGACCATTTCACTTCTTTACGCACTTCATACCCTCGTTCTTAAATTGTTAGCATTATGTCGAGGGAATGAAAAACTTAACGTGATAGCAATTGCCTCAAACGTGAAAGGATGACATGCTTTAAAGAATAATAGATACCTTTGGCTGTCAAATTTTGAAATCTAATTTCTTTACATGTATTCCTTGCAGATACTAAGAGATCTAGGCGTTCGAACAATGAAACTAATGACAAACAATCCCGCCAAGTATGTCGGCCTCCAAGGTTATGGTTTGAACATTGCGGGCAGGGTCCCACTGTTAAGTCTGATTACAAAGGAGAATAAGAGATCCATGGAGATCAAACGAGCCAAAATGGGACAGATCTACAGTTTAGAATTCGATGGCCGTTCTGGCAATCTTATTAGCAGCAACGGAAAACCGAGCTCGGATGCAGCTCCTGATGCTATATCTAACACATGAGTCGTTAATGCCCAACAAGATCAACACAACTCAGTTGTGAGATGCAGGCTGATAAGGATAATTTGACGAAGTGGTGATGTTGCTTGCATGAATTAGTGGGGTTCAATTTATTTATTTGTTGGGCTTAAATAAATACTCAAAATTCCAAAACCTAGGAAAACAAGCTTATCGGTGTAGAAAGTACACATTTTGAGGTTAGCATATAACTTCTCCTTTCGAAGCACATCCAAAACCGAACATAAATATGAGATATGTTCATGCAAACTCTTGCTATAAATCAGAATATCATCAAAATACACAACAACTAGTTTACAAATGAAAGCACGCAAAACATGATTCATTACACGCATAAAAGTGCTAGGTGCATTAGTTAATCCAAACGGTATAACTAACCACTCATACAGCCCATATTTAGTTTTAAACGGTGTCTTCCATTCATCTCCTTCTTTCATTCGTATTTGATGATACCCACTCTTAAGATCAATCTTAGAAAACACACAAGAACCATGCAACTCATCTAACATAACATCCAAGTAAGGAATAGGGTGGCCATATTTTACCGTTATGTTGTTGATGGCTCTGCAATCAACACACATTCTCCATGTCCCATCCTTCTTAGGCACTAGAATCACAGGAACTGCGCAAGGACTCATGCTTTCTCTCACGTACCCTTTTTTCAACAAATCTTCGACTTGCCTTTGAAGCTCCTTCGTCTCTTCTGGGTTGCTCCTATATGCTTGTATATTTGGAATTGATGCACTGGGTACAAAATTGATTTGATGTTCAATCCCTCGGGTAGGTGGTAAACCATGTGGCAACTCCTCGGGAAGCACATCCTTGAACTCCTGCAAAAGAGGAACAACAACACTAGGCAAAGAAGAGTCAAGTTGGTTAGTGTTTAAAAGGGTCTCTTTGTACATGAGTACAACCATTGGCCATTTTAAAAGCAATGCTTGCTTAACCTCACTTGTTTTTGCATAGAAATTTCTTTGTTTTCTCTCTAATTTTACCTCTTTGGCTGAACTCTTCTCTCTCCTTTCTTCCTCATCAGATTCGGGCTTTCTCTCTTCTTTTCTCTCTTTGGCCATGTGTTTCTCTCTCCCCTCACCCTCACTATGCATGGCCTCACTCTTCTTTTCACTCTCTTTATTTTGCTTTCTTAAATTATCTTGATCTCTCGGTTTCTTTTGTTCTCTCAATTTTTGTAATCTCACTTGATTCTCATAGACTTGTTTTGGCATCATCGAAACGAGGGTGATTGTCCGTTGATTGAACAAGAATGAGTACTTGTTGGTGAAGCTGTCATGCTACACATGTCGATCAAATTGCCATGGTCTTCCTAACAGAAGATGTCCAGCTTGCATCGGCACCACATCACACAAGACTTCATCTTTATATTTACCAATCTGAAATGGTACGACCACCTGCTTTGTAACCCTCACTTCACCACTATCATTCAACCATTGTAGCTTGTATGGTCGAGGGTGCTTAATGGTTGTAAGCCCTAGCTTTTCCACCAAGGACCTGCTTGCAACATTAGTTCAACTTCCACCATCGATAATAACACTACATACCTTGTCTTTCACATGGCAACGAGTGTGAAAGATGTTCTCCCGTTGTACTTCTTCTTCCTCTTCTTTAGCATGCAAGCTTAATGCTCAACATGTGACTAATCCTAACATCTCACCGTGCTCTGTCCTGAATTCATCGTCTCCCATGGGGGCATCCTCCAATGGTGGCATATCATCAAGTCTAGCTTCATCTTCGGATTCAATTTCACCATATTCCTGGATCACCATAACTCGCTTGTTTGGACATTGGCTAGCTATGTGCCCTCTCCCTTGGCATTTACAGTATTTAATATCACTAGAACGATTCAAAGTCGGGGCTGATTTACCTTGAGAAACCATGGTAGAGGTGGCTGGTTTGTGCTCGGGTTTGGCCTTAGAGGTGGATGGATTTTCTTCTTTCTTTGGGTAGCTCGTCGTCCAAGGAACGATGTTCGAATGTTGTGGGGCTGGTCTTGGCCTTGCGCCACCTCTCTTGAGTCACCTCTTAACCTTGATTGCCATATGTACCAAATCCTCCAACTCCACATAATGGTGCATCTCGATCGTGTTAGCAATCTCTCGGTTTAAACCATTCAAAATCTTGCCATTGTTGCCTCCTGATCCTCTTCCACATTAGCTCTAATCATAAGCATCTCCATCTCTTTATAGTATTCATCTATGCTTTGGTTACCTTGATGGAGACCTTGCAACTTGAGGTATAGATCCCGGTAGTAGTGACTTGGCACAACTCATCGTCTCATCACTCTCTTCATCTCATCCCAAGTTTCAATAGGACGATCCCTGTTCTGCCTCCTATTGATGCACAACTGATCCCACCACACAATATCATAATCAGTAAACTCAATGGCAGCAAGTTTTACCTTCTTTAATTCAGAGTAGTTGTGACAATCAAAGACTAACTCCATCTTCTATTCCCACTCAAGGTATGCTTTGAGGTCACTTTTTTCCTTGAAATGCCAGAATTTTCATCTTGATACTTCCCAAGTTATCGTCTATCCGGTTGCTAGCTTCTCTGCCCTGACCAAATCTCCTATGGCTGCTCACTGACATCCTATCAAACTCCTCCTCTAAACCGTCCCCTTCAAGTTCATCCAAATCCTCCACTTCTCGTTGGTACAACCTATTCCTCCTTGGGGCATTTGGAACAATTGGTGGTTGCCCCCGTTGTGTTCCCTCTTCTACCCTATCCAACCTCTCATGGATTTGATCTAACTCCCTCCTCAACATCTGTCTCATCTCCCTCATGAATGCTTGCATTTGCAAATTCGGTCCAATGGGTGGTTGAACCTCTTGATTTGTGTTATTCTCTTGATTTTGAGACATGATTGAATTCTATAAAAGAAAATTAGAACAATATAGAAAGGAACCTCACCACACTCCTTCACGTGTTTCACTCGAAATAAAATGATTCACTAAAATTCACTCGCGTTTCACTAAATTAATTTGGCTTTTACCCTCTAATACATTCATTCTCTCTGCCTTTTTCCACTCGTATTCTTCTTTTAGTTCTTTCAAAACTAATCAAACAATAACAAGAAGGATTCAAGCAGCAATTTAAGGTAAGAGACAAACCAAAGGACTCAAATTTGGTCACGGATTTTGATGAATTTTGTCTCTCAAGCTTGGGGTTTTGGCAAAAGGGGGTCTAAGACATAAGAAACAATAATAGAACAACAAATTTTAAGAAGGGTTCCCAGACTCTCTTTTTTTTTTTTCAGATCCTTTTGATTTTTTTTCTTTCTTCCTTCTTTTCTTTTCTTTTCTTTTCTTTTCTTTTCTTTCCTTTCTTTTCCTTTCTTTTTTCTTATAATTCGGCAAGGAACCACTAGAACAAATCAAGATTGTAAAGCGGCGTCACAAGACAGAATCCACAATGTCAAACTAGAATTGCAATATCAAGATTAGAAGAATCCCCCAAAAGAAACCTTAAAAAACTAAAGAATCAATACAGAATCCTAAAGAAATTCAAGAATGAAAAAAAAATTGTAACCCTAGAAACCAAAAGAGCAATTCGGGTTTGACTCTTTCAAGACTAAAGAAACAATTCAGGAACCACCAATGATGATTTCAAAAAACCCTAAAGAACCAAATTTGAAATATATATATATATATATATATATATATATTTTGTCGAATTGACACCCTAACCCTAATTCACAAATTTGGCCTAGAAATAAGAAAAGGATAAGCAAACCTAACAATCCTAGGCTCTGATATCAACTGATATGAGCCACACCAACCACGTGACGAAACCCGATACTAAATCTGAAATTTCGAACCCCAAGACCTCTCAAGTTGAGTGAAACCGCAACCTGTTGCTTAGCAAAGCAAAAACCTTGGTATGATGAAGACGCCACAAACGGTTATGGAAAATCCATTTGATAAGTCAATTGAACACCACAAGGAATCCTTGATAAGTTCGGAAAAGTTTTCTTCAAGAACTCAAGAAGAAAAACTTTCAATATGAATGAAAATCAAAAACTAAATTGCATAATCTGTAAGATGGCCTTATATGGCTAAAATTCACATAGGGTTTATTTTTAAATATAAAATTCCTAATCTACCCTTAATGAAAGAAACGTCTAAATAAAACCCTAGGATGGAATTGTTTAACTCAAGATTCCTTCCTCCTATTCACGCCTATAATAAAGTCAAAACAAAGATTCTAAATTTTAAATTCTGAAACTGAAACTTAAACTAAAATAATATTACAAAGAATTCAAATCTTGAGCAAAGAATTCAAATTTTGAATTTTGAATCTTGAATCTTAAATCTTTGTTGGACACACCACTCCTACATGTGTACGTGTACGGAATGAACATGCAGGTTGGCCATGCAAGGACTCAATGTGCGTGTACGGCTGATTGGCTCCCTTCTGGCTCTACTTCGATGAGTAAAACTAGCCCTTGTTCAACCTCAGTAGTGAACACACTCTTTTCTTGTGGTAGAACTCTCCGCACTAGGTTATTCAGCTCTTTTTTGAATATTTTAGCTCGAGCCCTTGTCGTCGGACCAACTAGAACTTGAATCGGATTGTGAAAATTCCTTGCAGCCTTGATGTTCTCATCACTACAACTACAGTCACCAAACCTCCCTTATCTATTTTTACAAACACAACCCAGATCTACCACCAGAGCAAACTTTACTTCTAGCCCTTACAAAGACAACTTTTCTACCTTTTGAACCCAAATCTCAAACAACAGTTTACTACTCCTCCCAGCATCTCCCTTTATGTTAGTTCGTCTATTGTCATATTTTGTGTTGTCTTGATCTCGTAGCATAACTTTGGTCACATGACAACGGAGTGGGCCTTAGAAGTCATTTTCTTCGATTCATTTTGAGCCTAATCAACCCGAATACTTTGTTGGTGGTCCTGCCAAAAGCTATGTTGTATGGACTTGTCAATTATTCCAACAACATCAACATCACCACTATCAAGTTGGAAGCTTCCATATGTGCTACCTTGAAACGTTGCACCCTACTGATCTATCGAATCCCACAATTTACATTTAATTAGTAATTAATCTGAGTTTACATTCAAATTAATTCTTCTTGAAAATATCTAGCAAATGCGCTTATAGTCATAGAGGCACTGCTTGGCACTCAGTCCTTCCCTAAGACGTCCCGTCTTTTTCGATGGCCAAACTCCCTTGTTATTTTACATATCGATTCTATCTGGATTTATTAAACTCGACAATTTAAAAACTGTGAGCTAGTATAAGGATACAATGAACATTATATAATTTAAGCTACAATAATAACAAAAAAATTAATGCCAGATTAATTTATCTGTTTAATTATTAACTCAATGTTATTCCATTAAAAGCCAATGTTGAACTCTTGATTATATACCATATTATGAAAACTCTAAATTTTTTTGTCCATAATTTCTAATTGTATGTACTATCTGCCATAAGTTATCCATAATTGACCTACGGACAAGTTTTATTTTATTTTCTTGATTGTTTTATCTCAAAGTTTTATTATTGCTATTAGGAAAAAAAAACCATTTATAAATCCGTATGAGTGAAAATTATTTCACTACCAATATAACGAAATGATCAAGGCCTCTTTTGTTTTTCTAAATCCTGAATAATCCCTTTATGAGAATAATATTAAGTTTTATTAAAAGAGATATGGATACTATATTTATAAATCATGCTCTTATCGCTTATAAGTTGTGCCACTAACACCTTGGATATAAGATCTTTGATTATCGGAAAATTTTCCTTTGATATATCAAAAGACATAAGATAAAAACATGAAGACATAATTCTACTTCAAGATTAAGATCATTATATAAATCATTCTCAAAGTGAATTAAATTAGTTAAACAAAATTATTAATAAAAACAATTACACTAAAGTTCATTTCAATATATATGTACGATTAGGTATATACAAATGTATGTATGAACCTGAAAGTCCTTATCCCAAGGGTCAAAATAAGCAATCTTCCCAATGAAAGTAAACACTCATAACAATAGTATCAGAAACCAAAGTGCCAATATTTGTTCCACAAATCGCAGATTGTGTATTTAGACTACTATTTTGTAAACATATCTTTCAACATATAAATCTATATATGCACGATTCAAATATTAGTGATCAATACTCTTAGACCTTTAGTTTGCTTGCAATAGAATCAACAATATGAAAGCATGTAGGAGACATTGATGCATAAAAATTGCAATAAATTAATATTTATTAATCTAAAATGTCATAAGTGTATTTGATTAATATTTATTAATCTAAAATGTCATAAGTGTATTTGATCAAATGTATCTTATTCTTAAGGTACTAATTAACATTTCTCTTTCCTATGACTTTACTCTTTTCTTATATTCTCTCTTCATATATTCAAGTCTTCTCACCTTAAAACACTTCAAAAATATCTACTTTGGATAAAACTTTAGTAAGTCAAGGCAATAGTGTTGGAAAAATAGTACGCAGCAAAATTTTAAAAATTTTATACCAAAGTATTTTCTAAAACACAAGTTTGACATGCTATATGCATAAATTAACCAGATCTTACTAACCTTTATGTGCCGAAAAGCTTTTGCGATCGGTGAAGAGAAGTAACATTCCAAAAGTGCCTTAACCAACTGGTCTTTTTTGCTGTTCTCTATCTACAATCGGAGTGAGTGTGGGCTCACACGTACAGCTCTTCCACCATGTGACTCTCCTTTCAACCAATTACGAAAACTCAAAACAAGTGTTCGTGATTTGTGAACAAGAGCTCTTAGGGAGTTTCAGATTCTTACCAGCAAAGTATCACCCTTAATCTCTCAATTGATCTAAATAACTCTTAAGACCTACTCCCTATTTATAGAGGTTGGGTTTAGGGTTAGTCCTTATCAGATTAGGTCTCAAAATTCGAATCAGAATCAAATTCGAATCAATATCTAATAAAATCTGCATCAAAACGTGTAATCTTATCCTTCGCACATCGGCAGGCCGAACTTACCCATTGGCATGCCGAACTGTCAAAAAATATTTTGGCGAATCTTTTATTTTCCACCTGAGATTCTATAGAATAAAGTCTCGGTTTTAATTCAAATAACCCAATAGAAAAGTTATCTAATTAAAACAACTTTATCTAGATAATCTCTAAGAAAATAAATGAATTCCTAATAATTCTACAAGTTTATCTTGATTTAATTTATTCAAAAATTAAATCATCCGATAAACAGACAAGAATTATCTGATCTCAATAATTCAACAAGTTCATCTTCAATAAATTTTATCACAAAAAATTAATTCAACCGATAAACAAACATGAATTATTTGATTCTTCTGAATTTCAACCAATATAATAAATCTGACATAAGTCACCAATTATTGGAAAAGCACGCCGTATCGTTAAAGGATGTTGTGAGCTAGCAAAGGGGACCAAATGGACCTATATAGTTCAAGCTCCTGATAATTACGCAAAACCCAATATCCTAGATATACATTTCATAATTATCAACTCCAACGCTACTCCACTAAAAGCTTGGAGCTGCACTCTCGAACTACATAGAATTACGAAGCCCGTATAGCTAAGTATCCATGACATATCATGATCTATCGTATCCCCATAGGATTATCCATAATCGGCTTAAGGACAAGTTCTGTCTTACCTTCCTGATTATTTTTATCTTGCGTTCCATTATCTCACCATCGAAAAACTTACTATCCATAGACAGTATATCATTCGGTTACACCTATGTATTCAAATGGTTGAGCGCTCTAGTTTTTCAATTATAGGATAACGCATATAAGAAGATATCACTACTCCTTAAGAAAAGTTGTGGATTTCATATCTATGAATAATAGGTCTACACTATCAAGAGTCACGCCTCCAACGTACCGGCATGCATACCACTATTAAGATGTGGGTGTCACCCTTTGGTACATCAAAATACACAAGTCAAGACAACGGCCCCATTATTCATCTCAGGATTAAGATACAATACAAATAATTGTCTAAATTGAATCGTTTTGCTGAGACAAAATTATTAATCCAAATCAATTCACTTTATGTCCCGATCCAACACATCGTCACCTATGATAATGTGCCAATGTTTCTATTCACAGAGTCCACCTCCGGTGGTCAAGACAAACCATCTCTCAATAGGGATATAGACAACATAACAATCTTTACATGAATAAAGTGCCTAACTTTATTTCCTCGATTGCGGATCTTATGATTTAGATTGTCACCTTAAGAATCGTGTCTTTCTCATAATATGTCCATCATATGCCCAATTCTTAACGGTTTAGATTGATAGTCTCAGACTTTTGTTTTCTTAACATACATTCAACAAATATGAATGTAAAGAGGACAAGATTTGGTATATAAACAATAAATAAATTCTTTATTGATAAAAATGTCTCTAAAAACTTATTGTATTTTTACTACTTAGGGCATACATGTCTAACAATCTCCCACTTGTACTAAGTGAGTAAATATGACAAATCTCATATCCCCATAGCTTCCACATGCCTCTCGAAGACTCCCCAGTAAGTGTCTTCGTAAATGGATCAGCTAAATTGTCCTCTGAGGCTATCTTGCACACCGTGACATGCCCGCCCTCAATGAAGTCCTTTATCACATGATACTTTCAATCAATATGCTTACTCTTCCTGTGAAATCTTGGTTCCTTAGCATTAGCTACCACCACACTATTATCACAGTACAGTGATACCGCCTTATCCGTTCCAGGAACTACCTCAAGATCCCCAAGGAACTTGCAGAGCCACACTGCTTCTTTCGAAGCATCACTAGCCACCACATACTCGGCCTCCATCGTTGAATCTGAAGTGCAATCTTGCTTGACACTTCTCTAACTGATGGCACCGCCACCCAGAGTAAACACAAAACCCGAAGTTGATTTCCTAGAATCTAGACAGGGTTGAAAATCTGAATCAGTATATCCTAGAAGAGTCAAGTCCTCACCCGAATATACAAGCATATACCCTCGAGTCCTTCTCAGGTACTTAAAAATATACTTTACCACAACCCAATGGTTTGGTCCTGGATCTACCTAAAATCGACTTACAATCCCGACCGTATAACAAATATTTGGTCTTGTGCAAAGCATGGCATACATGAGACTACCTGCTGCCAAAGCATAAGGCACCTTCTTCATGTACTCTCTTTCTTCCTTAGACTTTGGAGAGTCTTTCTTAGAAAGTGTAATTTCAGACCTAGATAGTTGCCCACCTTTCTTGGAATCTTGCATTGCAAACCTCTTGAGAATTTTATCTATATAGCCGGCCTAGGACAAAGCTATTATTTTGTTCTGCCTATCCAAAAATACTTGGATACCGAGAACAAAATTAGCCTCACTCAAGTCCTTCATGTCAAACTACTTGGTCAACTATAATTTGACTGATGATAATACCCCAATCTCATCGCCAATAAACAGAATTTCATCTACATAGAGCAGTAGAAAAACCACATTCCCATCCTTTATGTGTTTGTAAACACATAGCTCATCCACATTTTGTGAGAACCCATAAGTCTTGATCACTTGATCAAATCTTATGTTCCATGAACGAGAAGCCTACTTAAGTCCATAACTTGACTTTAGCAACATACAAACCGTAAGCTCTTGAACCTTGACCTTGAACCCGTCTGGTTGTTTAATATAAATGGACTTCTTAAGATAGCCATTTAGAAAAGCCATCTTGACATCCATCCACGAAATCTTGTAGTCGAGAGCGACAGCTATGGACAAGAGAATCCAGATGGACTTGAGCATGGCTATAGACACAAAGGTTTCCTTATAATCGATTCTTTTCTTTTGCATATAAACCTTAGCTACCAGTCTAGCCTTAAAGGTTTTGACCTTTTCATCCAATCCCCTTTTCCTCTTGTAGATCCACTTACACCCTATGGGTTTTACCCCTTCGGGAAGATCCACAAGCTACCAGACCTTATTAGTATTTATAGACTTCATCTTTGTGTTCATGGCCTCTGTCCATAGTTTTGAATCAACATCCTCTATAGCCTCTACGTAAGTATAAGGATCCCTATCATGTTTATCCGGTTCAGCTAAAAAGACTTCCTCATTGAACATATACCTCTCAGGTTGACGCCTGATTCTCCCACTACGCTGAAGCCCCTTAGGTTATTGTTCAGGTTCGTTTGGTTTTTCTACACTAATCAGAACAGTTTCATTCAGAACCTCTGGAGTGATCGGATCACTCCTTAACTCCTCAGGCACCACTTTGCTTCGAGGTTTAAAGTCGTCCATGTAACTCTCCTCAAGGAAAGTTGCATTATTTGAAACCACGACTTTATTTTCCTTTGGGTTATAGAAATAACCCCTTTTAGTCCCTTTTGGATATCCTACAAACATGCAAACTTCTGAACGTGCTTCCAACTTATTTGAATCCTTAAACCAGACATGAGCAGGACATTCCCATATGCGAATATGGTTTAAGGATGTTTTCCTGCTCGTCCATAACTCGTGAGGAGTTTTAGGGACCAATTTTGAAGGCACATTGTTCATAAGATAACATGCAGTTTGTAGTACATATCCCCAAAAGGACAAAGGTAATCATGAATAACTCATTATGGACCTTATCATGTCTAATAAAGTCCCATTCCTTCTCTTCGCTATGCCATTCTGCTGCGGAGTGCCCGGCGCAGTCAAATGGGATAAAATCCCTTTCTCTAGTGTCCCAAGAAGTCATCAAAAAGGTATTCTCCACCTCGATCAAATCGAAGTGCCTTTATGGGTCTACCCAATTGCTTTTCCACTTCAGCCTAAAACTCCCTAAACTTGTCAAAAGTTTTGCTTTTGTGGTACATCAGGTACACATACCCATATCTTGAGTAATCATCAATAAAAGTGATGAAGTACTCATACCCTCCCCATGCCCAGATGTTCATTGGTCCACAAACATTACCATGCACAAGTTCTAGAACCCCTTCAGCCCTATTGCCTTTAGACATGCATGGTCTTTTGGTCATTTTACCCTCCAAACAAGATTCATATTGATGTATAGATTCCACCTTTAAGTGACTTAAAGATCCTTCCCTTACCAACCTTTGAATCCTATTCAGGTTAATATGACCAAGGCGCAAATGCCAAAGATAAGTTTTATTAGAGTGGGAAGTTTTAAGTCTTTTAGAGTTATTATCATTCATCTCAGCATTAACCAGTAAGTCCATCTTAGGTTTGATAAAATATAGATTATTTTGCATCCATCCAGAATAGATAAAAGATTTGTTTTTACGAATCACCACTTTATCATTAAAAGAAACCAAATAGGAGTCTTTAAATAAACAAGATACAAAAATTAAATTCCTTTTAAATTTAGGAACATAAAAACAATCTCGCAAAATTAAATTCCTATGATTATCAAAGTAGATATGGACGTCTCCCACTGCTTCCGCTAAGACCAAGGATCTATCACTCATCTGAAGCGTGAAGTCTTCATGTAGCAAACTTCTCGTTTCTTTGAACCCCTATAGAGAAGCACAAACATGATTAGCTTGCAGCACATTATTCATGCTAGCCATAACATAGCAGCGGGCCTGATCATTTGCATCTTTCCAGCGATCTGTACGCTTAGAATTGCTCATTAGTGGAATCTCCCGTAGGCTCGGGAGGACAAGGGGTTGTCAGGACAATTTTCAGTTTCTCAAAGGAGAGGACGATATCCAGGTTTTGTTTTCAATCATTATAATTCTCTCCGGTTAATAGGTTTTTGTCAAGTATCGAAGATAAAGCGTTTTTAGACATTTTTAATCTACAATAAAGAATCATATACCAAACATAAGCAAACATACAATAATAATTTAGTAAGATAACACAATCATGTAAAAACATACAAATGTGTTTATGTGTCAAAACCTTGAAAATATCACAACCTTGCAACGATAATTCCCAACTCAAAATTCAACAAGCTCCTAGGGGAGTCATGCCAAATTCAATCAGGAACACGGATCCCCTCTTGATTAATATATGCCATCCAGGACCCATATGATCCAGCATATATTAATAATCGTTTCTTTGGCCATTAATTTTATTAATAGAGCTCCTAGGAGAGGTTAATAATAAAATTAACTTGAGTATATAACCATTATTTCAATATTTTATCTATGATTTATAATCACCACCTAGGGGTGTGCAACTATAAATCATGCTAAAATACCTTATCCTCTCAAAGATCCAATCTGGTACATGATAGAAATCCCTTCCTAGGGGTTAGGACTACCATGTTCTTCCTATGGACCAACGATGGAGGCCTTACGTTCTCTCTTCGAAAACGTTCTCCCACTCAATCTTTTGAAATCAAGGTTTTATTTTAAGAACATGCATGAACAATTTTAATATGAGCGGCACTCCTTATTTTATATGACATGTTATCAATATACATGGAAAATCATATTATAATGCAGACAAGCAAAGCAATCAAGAAAAGCTACAAGCATAATAGTAATAACCGTAATATTATGGTTCCACCCTAGAGAATAGAAAATAAAAATCACAAGAGAACAATCGAAACATATTATCGATTCTTCATCCTTGAATCCTCAAGTTATATCATTCTTCATGTAATGCCCATCTTCAAGTCTTCAATCCTGTATGAATCAAATACTTCATATTTCCAATCATATTTAAATTTAATGTCTCTCAGAATTATCCCAAAAATAAAATTAAAACTGCATTGAAAAATTGCACCTTTTTTGGAGAATTTTCCAGCTCTTTGCCAGCAAGCCGATTTGGGTGATCAGCCTGTCGGTCATGACCCATCGGCCTGTCGATTTTTAGATTGGCCTGCTGATGCATGACAAATCGGCCTACCAAACTAGAAGTTCAGCCTGCCGCCAAAGCCTCTTGATTTTTGCCCCGTTGTTGGCTTATTGAACCTCGCGTTCAGCCTGCTGAACTACGACCATCGACCTGCCAAACTGGAAGGTTCGACATGCCGACCGAGCAGAAATTACCTATTCTAGAAAATACAATTTTTAATGCAATTCATCAATTTTATTTTCAACAATTCAAAAACATAAAATTAGAGACTCAGGAAACACTTGGGAGCGCCATCATCAATCTTCTAGATCCGTCTTCTAGATCCGTCTTCTCAGAATAATTATTTAGTTACAAAATTTTTACAAATTTAAAATTAAATAATAATTCCTAGACGGAGATGATAGTCCGCTATCTAATTACATGAAAAACCTAGATATAAAATCTAACTTCTAAGGAACCACAACCGGTATAAATTAATTAATTAATTAATAATTAAATAACCATTTAATCAACCATAATTAATTAATGAACATTCACCACATAATCCATGACAACATATAAAATTATATAGAAACCTAGAGTGCAAACTCTCTATAAAATTAAATTCAAGCATAAGAGAGATTAAGATCACAAAATTTATACATATAGTATGATCAAAAACTTATAAATTTATATAAAAAACATGGCTCTAACACCAATTGTTAGAAAAATAGTACGCAGCAAAATTTTAAAAATTTTATATCAGAGTATTTTCTAAAACACAAGTGACATGCTATATGCATAAATTAACCAGATCTTACTAACCTTTGTGTGCCAAAAAGCTTCTGCAATCGATGAAGAGAAGTAACGTTTCAGAAGTGCCTCAACCAACTGGTCTTCTTTGCTATTCTCTATCCACAATCAGAGTGAGTGTGGGCTCACACGTGTAGCTCTTCCACCAGGAGACTCTCCTTCCAACTAATTGAGAAAACCCAAAGCAAGTGTTCGTGATTTGTGAACAAGAGCTCTCAGGGAGTTTAGGATTCTCACCAACCGAGTATC
This sequence comes from Artocarpus heterophyllus, assembly GCA_025403435.1. NCBI lineage: Eukaryota > Viridiplantae > Streptophyta > Magnoliopsida > Rosales > Moraceae > Artocarpus > Artocarpus heterophyllus. The sequence continues at coordinate 21,792,349 of CM046335.1, forward strand.
ACTCTTAATCTCTCAATTGATCTAAATAACTCTTAAGACCTACTCTTTATTTATAGAGGTTGGGTTTAGGGTTAGTCCTTATCAGATTAGGTCTCAAAATTTGAATCAGAATCAAATTCGGATCAACATCTAATAAAATTCATGTGAAAACGCGTAATCTTATCCTTCGCACATCGGCAGGCCAAACTTGCCTATTTGGTAGGCCGAACTTGCCCATCGGTAGGCCGAACTGTCGAAAAATATCTTAGCGAATATTTTATTTTCCACCCAAGATTCTATAAGATAAAGTCTTAGTTTTAATTCAAATAATCTAATAGAAAAGTTATCTAATTACAACAACTTTATCTAGATAATCTCTAAGAAAATAAATGAATTTCTAATAATTCTACAAGTTTATCTTGATTTAATCTATTCAAAAATTAAATCAACCGATAAACAGACAAGAATTGTCCGATTCTAATAATTCAACAAGTTTATCTTGAATTAATTTTATCACAAAAAATTAATTCAACCGATAAACAGACATGAATTATTTGATTCTTTCGAATTTCAACCAATCTAATAAATCTGACATAAGTCACCAATTATTGAAAAAACACGCCATATCGTTACAGGATGTTGTAAGCTAGCAAAGGGGACCAAATGGACCTATATAGTTCAAGTTCTTGATAATTACGAAACCTAATATCCCAGATATACATTTCATAATTATCAACTCCAACGCTACTCCACTAAAAGCTTGGAGTTGCACTCTCGAACTGCATAGAATTACGAAGCCCATATAGCTAAGTCTCCATGACACATCATGATGTATCGTATCTCCATAGGATTATCCATAATCGGCTTAAGGACAAGTTTTGTCTTACCTTTTCGATTATTTTTATCTTACGTTCTATTATCTCACTATCGAAAAACTTACCTTCCATAGACAGTATACCATTCGGTTACACCTATGTATCCAAATGGTTGAGCGCTCCAGTTTTTCAATTATAGGATAACGCATAGAAGAGGATATCACTACTCCTTAAAAGGAGCTATGGATTCCATATCTATGAATAATAGGTCTACGCTATCAAGAGTCACGCCTCTAACATATCGGCATGCATACCACTATTAAGATGTGGGTGTCACCCTTTGGTATATCAAAAGACACAAGTCAAGACAACGGGCCTACTATTCATCTTAGGATTAAGATACAATACAAATGATTGTCTAAAGTGAATCGATTTGTCGAGATAGAATTATTAATCTAAATCAATTCACTTTATTTCCCGATCCAACACATCATCACCTACGACAACGTGCCGATGTTTGTATTCACGGAGTCCACCTCCAATGGTCAAGACAAACTGTCTCTCAATAGGGATATAGACAACATAACAATCTTTACATAAATAAAGCGCCCAACTTTATTCCCTCGATTGTGGATCTTATGATTTAGACTGTCACCTTAAGAATCGTGTCTTCCTCATAATTTATCCATCATATGCCCAATTCTTAAAAGTTTAGACCGACAGTCTCAGACTTTTTTTTGCTTAACATACATTCAACTAATATGAACGTAAAGAGGACAAGATTTAGTATATAAACAATAAATAAATTTTTATTGATAAAAATGTCTCCAAAAACTTATTATATTGTTACTCCTTAGGGCATACATGTCTAACAAATAATGTATGCTATTTAAGTCACAAAGAAGCATTGCCTAGTGCTAGTGCATGAAAGCATTGATAGACTTAGGGGCTGAGCCATAAAATTTAGTCAGGAGGAGCGGAGAAGAAACAAATATTATCAAGAAAAATTAGATAAAAGAAACATATAATTTCATAGGGTGGAATAGGATCTTAGGAGGGGTGAAAAGTAATTTTTTTAAAGTTTTATATACAATATTGAAATAAAAAACATGTTCAAAAGGGGCAACCGCCCTCCTTCATCTGTGTGTAGCTCTGCCTTTGGATGGACTGGTTCTTATATAACTGCTAGTTGCTTAGCTATTGCGACCTTGTGTCTAATGGTTAGTTGTTGGCTTTTTCTACATAAACTCAACCTATTTGAGACATTTTAATTTTTAAGGCTTTTGCAACTAATGGAATCCTAATCATTTACCTAAAACTCATGGTTTTAGTTGAAAAAGAATTCAGAATTTTTGGGTCAATTTGAAATTTTTAATAATTTTAGGGGTAGAAATTTATTCTAAAGAAACAAACAAACAACAAAAAAAAAAACACAAACAACTGATCTTAAGAGATCAGGCCCATGCCCCCTATTTTTACCACTACTTTTTCTTTCTATTCCTTTTTTTTTTCTTTTTTTTTTCCTTCTTCTTTTTGCTACACGTCCAAAGCACAGGGAGAAAGAGAGAAAGCCCCCATCGTGGCTGCCTTCTCTAGCCAACCCACCTCTAGCATCTGCTGCCTTGCATACACTAGGGGACAAGAACCGCTGCTGCATGAAGTCTCAACCGCCAGCCCGTTGCCCCACCACTCGCCACAGGCAGCTGGAGCAAGCCAAAGACTGCCGCTACTTTAGAGCTTCCATGTCTGATTCTGGCATTGTCCAGCCTCATTTCTCTAGCTCATTTGCACCGTTGTGTTCCTCTCGTTAAGGAGAACAAAGCAAGTCCATTTTCTGCCCCGATCACCGTTGGAAAATTCAGCCTCCCATTGCCTCCCTTAACTGGTTTTGTGCCATTTGCTGGCAAACTAAGCCCTGTTTTAGAAAACCAACTTTGGAACAATGATCCTCATGTCAAGAGCTTCATTTTGGTACCAATCTCTGTTGTCGCCTCATCGATCAACCTTGGTCAATGTCGGTCAATAGTGGTCAACTGTTGCCCCCACCGCCAAATTAAACAAGATGTCATACCGGCTTGTTTTTGACATTCTGGACGCATTTGTGGTGTCAAATTTGCAAGACAAAATTCCAAAGGCTGTGATTGGTGATTCAAAGTTTCGACAGACGACCGCATTTTGGATCTTTTTGCCGTTAAATGTCATCAACTAAGTCGTTAGGAACACTATTACTCATCTCTCATGATATTTTATTTCATTAGCTAATAAATTTGGAATTTTAAATTAAAATCACATGGATTTTGATATGTTGTTGTTGTTTTTATCATTGTTGTTGTTGTTGGTATTGATAATGATATGTTATCATTGTTATTGTTGTTGCTGTCGTTGTTAATATTGCTATTAATATTATTGTTGTCGTTATTGTTTTTGTGATTATTGATGTGTCGTCGTCCTTATCATCGTCATCGTCATCGTCATCGTCATCATCTTTATTCTTCTCATTGTTGTTGTTGTTGTTATTACTATTATTACATTAGCTAAACGTTTTGTTGAATTAATTTTATATACACTTTGATCTCGAGATTGGTTTTTATATACATAATAGATGCCCACATGTTCACTTTTGATTTGGGATTTGAGTCAATGATATGATATATAAGCGTGGCCTTGAAAATACAATTTTTATGATATGATTGATGTGGATGGAATGGTGAATGATATTGAGTGAATTCTAGTTATGTGATATAATAATAATTGCTCTGTGTAGTACGTCTTGAAGTTATGGCACACTACAATGTAATTGTAAATCATTTTCTTGTAGATTTAAAATTTTGGATTTAACAAAAATAAGCCGTTATGGTACCGAAATTTCATGGAAAACTAACTAACGTGGGTATAATGATTTAGGATGGGTTTTTAGTAGCCAAATGGGTTATAACCAGATCCTATAAATGTTGAGACCTTACGCGGCACAGTTGGACAATTTCTAAAGCCATCTAAAGTGTTTATCAACGTTAATTCCCACGGGGTGCTCATTTGTTGGGCACAATGGACATTTCACTTTTTTTATATCGACAATGCTAGATGGCCTATCTCACAGGGTGCTCTTTTAGGGCACAACGAACATGAAGTGCTCAGTTGGGGCATGACGGAACTTCTTATAATCCTTTCTTTCCTTTCCTTCACTAACAACCCAGTATGGGTGTGAAAGTAATTGAGCAATGATCACTAATTGTGAGTTATAGATTTATCAAAAAGACTGTGAATATGATGAATTTTTCTTATATTGATATGAGATTTTTTTTAATAACTTTATAAGGATTTTATGATAATTACTAATAGAAAGAAAAACCAAGAGGCGAGTAATAGATTTCTTACTGGGTGTTGTACGCTAACCCACCCTTGCTTTCCATTTTAGGTTAGTCAATTAATACATGGTATCTGGGAATGTCGTCGACGCTCCACATTGCTCATTTGGTATATCCTTCATATATTTTTCTTGGTGCACAGATGATACATGGAATGAACACTCCCAGTAGATAATTGATTATTTATAAACCTTGATTTACTTGTTATTTGAATTTATTTTATATATTTATTTTGACTAAGCACCGCAGCTGTGTTTTTACTTATTTTATAAGCATTCTTTTAGATTTTGAATATTTTCATTTTAAATTTTCTATTTGTATTTTATTTCTTTTATTCAACACTAAAGACTCCGGAGCATTTTGAATTCTTCTTTTATAAATTATGGACCTTATTGTCGTTTCCACATGTTTTGACTTTTTAGATCTTCAAAAATAATTCTTTCAATTGAGTTACTACCTCCAGTTTTAGGTCGTGACAATATATACTCGAATAAAAAAGAAAGAAAAAAAAAAAGAAGACACCAATGGAATCCTAACCGAAGTAATCTAGCCAACCCTCAAGCTTACATTTGCTTCAAAATTCCTTTGAAAGTATATTTCTAAGGTTTGAGCTTCCATCAAATTTAATTTATCATATAACCAAATAATTTAAAATTTTACAAAAATTTTTACAGTAAATGCAAAATAATTGTTAATGGATTTTCACGACATCCGAGACCACCTTTATCTTCTTCTTTTTTTAAAAAAAAAGATAAATAGAAAGTTTTACATATGATGCAGATTTCTATAAATTTTAAGTTAGCATGCAACAAATACTTGATTATCTTAATTAAAGTTTTAAAAATCCACTCAATCTTTTAGTGAGGGACAAAGACTGTCAAAAAACAAAAACAAAGGAAGTAACATGTGTCTAGAAATCAAAAAGTCACTATGATTGTTCTTTATAAACAAAAAGGGTGATCACCAAATACTTGACCAATCTATACATTAAACAATGCATCCAACAGATGACCCAACAAAAAAAAAAAGGTAGCACGCCCAACATAAAGTTTGCGCCCATTCTTGCTGGCAACAAGAACGAAGTGACTTCGTCTTTTAAGCGGCAATTTTATTTTGACTGCCAAGCATCCTCAACAATTGACTATAAAACTTACTTCCAAGAAAAGAAAAAGAAAAAACCCTAAGAACTATTTAATTATTACCACAGAACTGTGAGGGCTATTTTGGGCCCCTTACTATCATTTCATTTACCAAAAGTTCATTTAGCCATTTTGACCCAAGACGATTTGAATTTTCATAAATTGTTTAAGATACATATATCTTAGAAGGGAGAAAGAATAAATATTGCATTGTAGTACAAACAAAAAAAATTTAAACAGAATATTTATTTAAGCCCAACAAATAAATAAATAAATTGAACCCCACAAATTCATGCAAGCAACATCACCACTTCGTCAAATTATCCTTGTGCGTCTGCATCTCACAACTGAGTTGTGTTGATCTTGTTGGGCATTAACGGCTTATGTGTTAGATATAGCATCAGGAGCTGCATCCGAGCTCGGTTTTCCGTTGCTGCTAATAAGATTGCCAGAACGGCCATCGAATTCTAAACTGTAGATGTGTCCCATTTTGTCTTGTTTGGTCTCCAGGTATCTCTTATTTTCCTTTGTAATCGGACCTAACAGTGGGACCCTGCCCGCAATGGTCAAACCATAACCTTTGAGGCCGACATACTTGGCGGGATTGTTTGTCATTAGTTTCATTGTTCGAACGCCTAGATCTCTTAGTATCTGCAAGGAATACATGTAAAGAAATTAGATTTTCAAAATTTGACAGCCAAAGGTATCTATTATTCTTTAAAACATGTCATCCTTTCCCGTTTGAGGCAATTGTTATCACGTTAAGTTTTTCATTCCCTCGACATAATGATAACAATTAAATAACAAGGATATGAAGTGCGTAAAGAAGTGAAATGGTCATTCAAAGCAATAAGAGTAGTCTGTGAAGAATATTTTGAGGACTGGCCTGTGCGCCAATGCCATATTCTCGTGAGTCAACAGGCAAGCCCAGCTCTTCATTCGCTTCTACCGTATCACGTCCCTTATCTTGTAGGTTGTAAGCGCGAAGTTTGTGGCCCAAACCGATGCCCCTTCCTTCGTGGCCACGGAGGAAGACTAAAACGCCTCTCCCGGCGGCTTCAATTTGTTGCATTGCAAGTGCTAGCTGGTTCCCGCAGTCGCATCTGGCCGACCTAAATATGTCTCCTGTGAGACATTCTGAGTGCACTCTCACAAGAATATCTTTTCCATCCCCAATATCACCCTGTTTGTGGCATAGAACTAGTTATATTCAATATCACCCAAAAAAAAAAAATTAATCTCTTTAAGTTTCACATTAGATGTACAAAAATACGTATGTATCTACTCCTCAAAAACACATGATATACTTGACAAAACATCCGCCACACTGAAACTATGACTCTGGGATTAATGCTCAACTTAATTGTATTCATGCCTCTTGTTTTGACCACGAATTAAACCAACATATAGCATTTTAACAACCTTAGGCCCACAGATTAAGCTGTGTTGAGCACATTAATAACAGTGGAGCTATAAGTGGCTTCACATAAAATTTTACCAACCGTAGGCTCTGTTGAGCATATCAGTGATAGCGATAAAAACTAAAGCAGTGTAGTTATATCAGCTTCAAATTAAATTTTAAATTTGACCCCGTAGTGATGCAAATTGAAAGATTTGAACAATTAAACTACAATTTCACACCTTAACCATTGCAATATGCTCAATCCCATCTAAGATTGATTTATAGCAGTAGGCTGTGAACGGTCCCCACATTGTAGGAATGGGTGCTGCACCCGAATGCTCTACTAATTTATCTCTCTTCCTCCTATATCTGCAAAGGTAGAATCAAGCTATCAGAAGAATAATTTGCAGTCAACAAACGCCAATAACTGTGAAACTATCAGCCTTGGCCTTTTGACAACCAGCCAATCAGAGAAGAGTTTTAATCCTTGAAGATTTTCAAGCAGTCCAGTCAATGAATCAACTATATGCATCATAATTTTTTGTAAACATTAAACAGATGTAATGTGCACATAAAAAAGTAGGTGCGTCAAATAAACACAAAACCCATGCATCACCAATCTGCAGCCACTTGTTTGTTCCTATGAAAAGAATCAGGTTTCAATAACAAAGGTAGACATTAGCTAATCACTCAAGGTGACAAGACCTAGTTATTCTATTTCCCTAGCCATGCAATTCAAAAGCCCTTCGCAATTTGGTTTCTCACTAGAAAACTAAGGTAATTAAAAAGAAGAAGAAACATAACTGTATAAATGTGGTTTCTTTATTTACTAAAAGCCTTTCGCTTGCAATTTTAAGGATGTAGTTATGAAAACCAGTTTGTACAAAAGGTGATTACTCAAGAGACGTGTGGCTGAAATGTTAATGACATAGACAAAATGATGTTGCGCTATGGTAAATGTCAATACTAATATAAATTATAAAATGAAGGTCGAAAAAAAAAATTTCTCTGGTTAAATAACTAACGGTCTTATCGAAAATTTTGAGGTAATTATGTTACCTTACTAAATCAGCAATGGATATAATTTTCAAGTTCTTCTGCTGTGCAAATTGGCGAAGTTTTGGTAATCTAGCCATGGAACCATCATCATCCACAACCTCACAAAGGATTGCAACAGGGTTCAGACAAGCCAGCACAGCAAGATCAACTGAAGCTTCCGTATGTCCAGCTCTTTTCAGAACGCCACCCTCTCTATACTTCAGTGGAAAGATATGGCCTGGGCGATTGAAGTCATCAGGTTTTGAATCTTTGGAAGCAAGAGCTAACACTGTCGTTGCCCTATCATGGGCTGACACTCCTGTGGTTGTACCATGTTTTGCATCCTACAAATTCCATGTACACACAAACCAACACGAGAAAGAGCTAAAAATAGGCAAGAATAACAACATGAAACTTTAAAAATTACAAAAAAGTTGTCATCTAACTTTCTTGAAAAAGTGCTTCATGCTTCTTATGGTTTTTTTTCTTCAGTCAATGTGAAAATTATTGACCTTTTAAGTTCCTTATAGTTCTAGCATTAGACCACGCACCAATCATGATTCTTGAGTCACAAATCACAAGGCATTCACTCTTTAATGTAAAAATTAGATAATATATACATATAAAAAAAAAAACAAAACAAGGCCAACTTCTTACTTTCTTAGGAAGAAACACTAGGTAAGCATGGATATACAAAAATATATATAGCATTCCAAAACTAAAAAAACAACACATACCACCGTCACAGTGAATGCAGTACAAAGTTTCTCCTCATTCTCTTTCTGGTTTACCATCAAAGGAATTTGTAACCTCTCCAGATCTTCCCCTTTCATGCTCACACATACTATGCCAGTCCCATGCTTCACAATGAAAGCCAGAGCCTCAGGTGTTGCCAGTTCAGCTGCCATTATTAGATCTCCTTCATTTTCTCTGTCCTCATCATCTACAACTAGTACAAGCTGCAAGTTGAATGTTAACCTAGTAACCGTAAAAATGAAAAAATATAAGGTGAAAAAGAAACTTCTATAGTACCAGATTCTCTAGCATGAGAAGCACGGCAACCACTCACCTTTCCTTGACGAATATCTTCAATGGCCTCTGGAATTGAAGCAAACCCTGCTGTTGGGCGATCAAGATCAAATTCACCATTTTCGGCAGGAAAGCCACTACTAGTCGGTGCAGTATCTGTTGATTGCTCACTGATAAAAGTATCGTTTGCGAGTATATTATTGCCATTTGTATATGCCAAAAGGTCACTCTCTCCAGAAGCCAAAGTAGCTCTAGTCAGCCCGACACCTTTAGTACCAAACGACAATTTACCAGACAGCCGGATGGATGATAAATTGGATGCATAGCCACTTGCAAAGTAAGAATTTCGAGGGTGCAACCCACTGAACAATTTAAGGTTTTTGCATGCCCTACAAAACACGAGAAAGCATTTACAATAAGATGACAACAACAAACAACAAAAACAACAACAACAAGAGTAATAAAAATAACGTGCCGTAGAATTTCCAAACTAGACAACCTCGTCACATTTTGTTGTTGTCTAAAGAAAGGTGTTATGATCGCAATCAATAGCTATAATAAAATTCAAATGTAATAGAAACGACCATAATCTTAAAATTATGAATGAGAATGTGTGAAAGCAAAATTCTTAGTCAAAAGCTGTCAGGTATTTGAAAAATCTGCCTTACTAGATGCTGTGTAAAACCTTTATGAATGTAAAATGTAAATTTGCGAACAGCAGGAAAGGCAATCAAATAATAACCTTTTCCTTGACGAAATATCGACAAGTGGTGGAAGTAAACCTTTGAAAATAACCAACAAAAGTACATTTGACTGTTTGTGAAGCATGAATGAGGCTTCTCACATGCAACTGTGCTCCTCAATGAATCTATTTCTATCAAGTCATGGAAAAGAAACTATTGGTTCTTTTTTCTTCTCTTTTTGTTGAAAAGCAGGAAATTAAGAGCTTACAAAAATTATTTAAAAAAAAATTAAATCTACATGGATGGAGAAATGGCCTTACTTCCTGGTGTAAAAAAGAGCAACTATCAAATAAATCTAAAAAATAAAAAAAAAAAATAAAAAACAGATATTTAACTTCATTTCCCAGAAGAAAAAAAATCTCATCTTTAGAACTTTACTTTTCTCTGCTGGGTGTCAAAGACACATTTTATCAACTCAAATATGTTGATAGACTAGGCATGTCATAGAATTGGATAAGAACACCCTCATATCACTGTCTGGTACAAGAGAAAAATCACATAAACAGGTAAAAGTAATTTCAAAAGGCCTGCCCTGCACACAAATAAAAGTACTAACTATCAAATTGTAAGTCCCCATATCTTATCTTAGCTAATTCAAATGGTAAGTTGACATGAATTTGCGATTAGTTGAGAAAGTACAATGATGATCAGTAATGGTTACAACAAATTTCATTTGAAAAGCATGAATTCAACAAACTTGTTTTCTGAAGACAGTCCGATTAATGGTATTAAATATATTCCTGATCCTAAGATTTTATTTACCTTTTTTCATGTGCTATCTGCTGCACCATACAATCCCGTTTTATTTAGCATAATTTCGCCTCAACATTCATTATCTTGGCACTAAGAACCTCACAGTAAACAAAAAGTACGGATCTGAAACCACCTTCTATGTACAAAATCAATTAAAGAAAAAAAGCAAGACTAAGAAAAACATGATTCACAATATAATCAACGTGAAGAAACAAGAATAAGACAAGAACAACAAAAACTTTGGTTCACAGATTCCACTTGAACAAAAGATTTCGGATAACTTGAAACAGAACGGAGATGAGAAACCCAAAAAGGAATCAAAAAGATGGGATATAACATTAAAATGAGGGAAAGAAAATTACAAATAACGCAATAAGAAAGAGAGAAAAGAAAACCCACTGGCGACGTGAAAGAACAGTTGTAGAAGGAGGGGAAAGATTAATGGAAATCATTGACTTTTCTTTCTTTCTTTCTTTCTTTCTTTATTTCTGTTTTTTTTTTTTTTTTTTTTGGCCAAGTTTATCTGTTCAACAACCTAAGAGCACAGCCAATTTTGAAATCTCGAAACGAATTTGGTTCTCTTTATATCATATTTGGTACGGAAAGGAAGAGAGAAAAAACGAAAGAGGAGGAGCAGGAGGAGGAGGAGGAGGAAATAAGCAAATGGGTAGGAAGATGGTAGGAAGGAAATAGAGGACGATTGTGTTTGATAAAATCAGTTTTAATAATTGAAATTTATTATTTTTAACGTCTTTTTCAAATGAACTTAGAGTTTTAAAGGAAATGTAAGAAGAAACTAGAAGTATTATAGCAGCTTCGTTTTGATCACGATTGTGTTTGATAAAATCAGTTTTAACAAAAACTTTTAATCATCATAATGTAAAACCTTAATATACTACGATGTTAAAAAAATAAGCTATAATATACAGCTCTCACACACTAAAGTTTTCAATTTAAAAATTTTAATTTTAACCGTACTTTTCAAAAAAAAGTCAAAAAAATCATTGCTCCTATTAAGAAATCCACACTTGAAATAAACCACCACTTTGTGATGTGAATCAACCCAAAAAAAATAGTAATAGTAATAATAATAATAATAATAATAAAACAAATAGATCCAAAAGATCATCAAGAACCAGAGAAACTGACAAAAGTCAACAAAATGAAGTTGAAAGACCATCAACGGCGAAAGAAATTCAATCAAATAGCAGTGGACTTGAAAGAATCGGCTAGAATTTTTTTTTTATATTGAGGTTGAAAATCTACAAACCAAAACCCTAGAACAATAGAGAGAGGAGATGGGCACATTGAAGATTTTTATTTTGGGTTGCAAGGAAAGTATGTGACGCCATGCCTTTTTGGGCAGTCACTCAACTTTTGTAAACGTCATTTTCTTAAACATTAATCTTACTTACTTCCAAAGAAAAATACTGAAATATTTTTTTTCCTTTTTATTTTCTTTAACATCCTTTAGAACATTCTTAAAAACTGTTACGATTTCTGTCGCAATTTAAGTTGAGACATTACTCAACATTTGACTTTAAAACTATTTTAAATCGTTTCTTAAAACTTATTAGGAAATATTTACTGAATCATTAATTAAAACTTAACTGTACTGGTAAATAAAACATTTAGTAAATACACCGTAAAACTTTGAAAACATTGCTTAAAACTTTGATTTTCTTAAAACTTTGAAAATACTATATCGAATAGTAGAAAACATTTCTTTTGAACAGCGGAAACATACCGTAGTGGTATCCATACTCAAATCTTCACATCTGTCCTTCGCAGTACCAAGCTCCTCAAACAAGTCCTACTGGTCACCTGTAGGACTACCTATAATATGAAGAAACTTTTAATGAGCTTTCACTTAGTAAGTTCAAACGTAAACTCACAAATCATTTTTACATGCTTTAAAAAACTTTTCTCATAGAAAGCCTTTCTCTTAAAACGTTTTTCACAAAGTTTTTTCTTTAAACATTTTTGAAACGTTTTTTCATAAACGTTCTTCATAAAACATCTTTGAAACGTTTTCCTTAAAATGCCCTTCATAAACCTTTTCTTGAAAACATAAAAATGTTTTTTATAAACATTTAACGTAAAATATTTCTCAGAATGTTTTCCATAATCATTTCACATAAACACTTCATAATAAAGAATACAAACAAATTCATAATGCATGATTCCATTTATGCTCATGAACTTTTAATTATGAGTGTCTTATGAACATTCTTTTCTTACTTTAACTTTTTATCTTTGTTCCTTATTCTCTTTATCTTGTAAACTTTAGTGTTCGCACCATGAGATTGTTGGAAATATAGTGCGCAGCAGAATTTTTAAAAATTTTACATTAGAGTAATTTCTAAAACACAAGTTTGACATGCTATATGCATAAATTAACCAAATCTTACTAACCTTTGTGTGCTAAAGAACTCTCGCAAAACGGGAAGAGAAGTAACGTTCCAGAAGAGCCTCAACCAACTAGTCTTCTTTGCAATTCTTTATCCACGACCGGAGTAAATGTGGGCTCACATGTACAGCTTTTCCACCGGTGACTCTCCTTCCAACCAATCAAGAGAACCCAAAGCAAGTGTTCGTGATTTATGAACAAAAGCTCTCAAGGAGTTTCCAGGTTCTCACTAGCAGAGTATCTCTCATAATCTCTCAATTGATCTAAGTAACTTGTGAGAATCACTCTCTATTTATAGAGGTTGGTCCTAGGGTCAGTCCTCATCAAATTATGTCTTAAAATTTGGATCAGAATCAAATTCGGATCAATATCTAATAAGATCCGCGTGGAAACACATGATCTTATCCTTCGCTGATTGGCAGGCCAAACACGTCCATTGGTAGGCCGAATTGTCGAATAAAAAATCTCGCGAATCTTCTATTTTTCACCCGAGATTCTATAGGATAAAGTCTCAGTTTTAATTCAAATAACCCAATAGAGAAGTTATCTGATTGAAACAACTTTATCTAGATAATCTCTAAGAAAATAAATCAATTCCCAATAATTCTACAAGTTTATCTTAATCTAAGTTATCTAAAATTAAATCAACCGATAAACAGACAAGAATTATTCGATCCCAATAATTCAGCAAGTTTATCTTGAATCAATTTTATCACAAAATTAATTCAACCGATAAACAGACATGAATTATTTGATTCTTTCAAATTTCAACCAATCTAATAAATCCGACATAAGTCATCAATTATTGGAAAAGCACGCCGTGTCGTTAAGGATGTTGTGAGCTAGCAAAGGAGACTAAATAGACCTATATAGTTTAAGCTCTCGACGTTTATGAAACCCAATATCCCCAATATACATTTCATAATTATCAACTCCAACGCTACTCCACTAAAAGCTTAGAGCTGCACTCTCGAACTACATAGAATTACAAAGCTCGTATAGCTAAGTCTCCATGACATATCATAGTGTATCGTATCCCCATATGATAATCCATAATTGGCTTAAGGACAAGTTCTGTCTTACCTTTCTGATTATTTTTATCTTACGTTCCATTATCTCACCATCAGAAAACTTACTATCCAATGACAGTATATCATTCGGTTACACCTATGTATCCAAATGGTTGAGTGCTCCAGTTTTCCAATTACAGGATAACGCATATAAGAGGATATCATTACTCCTAAAGAGGAGCTATGGATTCCATATCTATGAATAACAAGTCTACGCTATCAAGAGTCATGCCTCCAACGTACCGGCATGCATACCACTATTAAGATGCAGGTGTCACCCTTTGGTACATCAAAAGACACAAGCCAAGACAAAGGGTATACTATTCATCTCAAGATTACGATACAACACAAATGATTGTCTAAAGTGAATCGATTTGCCGAGACAGAATTATTAATCCAAATCAATTCACTTTATGTCCTGATCCAACACATCATCACTTATGACAACGTGCCAATGTTTCTATCCATGGAGTCCACCTCCGATGGTCAAGACAAACCATCTCCCAAAAGGGATATAGACAACATAACAATCTTTGCATTAATAAAGTGCCCAACTTTATTCCCTCGATTGCGGATCATACGATTAGACCATCACCTTAAGAATCGTGTCTTTCGCATAATCCGGCCATCATATGCCCAATTCTTAAAGTTTAGACCAACAGTCTCTGACTATTGTTTGCTTAAAATACATTCAACAAATATGAACGTAAAGAGGACAAGATTTGGTATATAAATAATGAATAAATTCTTTATTGATAAAAATGTCTCCAAAAAACTTATTACATTATTACTCCTTAGGGCATACATGTCTAACAATCTCCCACTTGTACTAAGTGAGTAAATATGACAAATCTCACATCTTCATAGCTTCTACATGCCTCTCGAAGACTCTCCCAGTAAGTGTCTTCATAAATGGATCAGCTAAATTATTCTCTTACGTAATCTTGCACACAGTGACATGTTCGCCCTCAATGAAGTCCTTTATCACATGATACTTCCGATCAACATGCTTACTCTTCTTGTGAAATCTTGCTTCCTTAGTATTAGCTACCGCCGCACTGTTATCATAGTATAGTGATACCGCTTTATCCATACTAGGAACTACCTCAAAATCCCCAAGGAACTTGCTGAGCCACACTGCTTCTTTCGAAGCATCACTAGCTACAACATACTCGGCCTCCATCATTGAATCCAAAGTACAATCTTGCTTAGCATTTCTCCAACTGATGGCATTGCTGCCCAGAGTAAACACAAAACCTGAAGTCGATTTCTTAGAATCCAGGCAGGATTGAAAATCTGACTCAGTATATCCTAGAGGTGTCAGGTCCTCACCCGAATATACAAGCATATACCCTCGAGTCCTTCTCAGGTACTTGAAAATATGCTTTACCACAACCCAATGGTTCGGTCTTGGATTCACCTGAAATCGACTTACAATCCTAACCTCATAACTAATATCCGGTCGTGTGCAAAGCATGGCATACATAAGACTACCTACTACCAAAGCATAAGGCACCTTCTTCATGTATTCTCTTTCTTCATAAGACTTTGGAGAGTCATTCTTAGAAAGAGTAATTCCAGACCTAGATGGTTGCCCACCTTTCTTGGAATCCTGCATTGCAAACCTCTTGAGAATTTTATCTATGTAGCCAGCTTGGGACAAAGCTATCATTTTGTTCCTCCTATCCTGAAAGATCTAGATACCGAGAACAAAATTAGCCTCTCCTAAGTCTTTCATGTCAAAGTGCTTGGTCAACCATAATTTGACCGATGACAATGCCCCAACGTCATTGCCAATCCGCAGAATGTCATCTACATAGAGCAGTAGAAAAACTACCTTCCCATCCTTAATGTATTTATAAACACATGGTTCATCCATATTTTGTGAGAACCCATAAGTCTTGATCACCTGATCAAATCTTATGTTCCAAGAATGAGAAGCCTGCTTAATTCCATAAATTGACTTCAACAGCTTACAAACCTTATCCTCTTGACCTGTGACCTTGAACCCGTCTGGTTGTTCCATATAAATGGACTCATCAAGATAGCCATTCAAAAAACCCGTCTTGACATCAATCTGCCAAATCTCGTAGTCGAGAGCGGCAGCTATGGACAAGAGAATTAGGATGGACTTAAGCATGGCTATAGGTGAAAAGGTTTTCTTATAATCGATTCCTTCTTTGTGCATATAACCATTAGCTACCAGTCTAGCCTTAAAGGTTTTGACCTTTCCATGCACTTCTCTTTTCCTTTTGTAGATCCACTTACACCCTATGGGTTTTACCCCTTCGGGAAGATCCACAAGCTCCTAGATCTAATTAGTCTCCGTAGACTTCATCTTAATGTTCGTGGCCTCTATCCAGAGTTTTGAATCAACATCCTCCATGGCTTCTGCATAAGTATAAGGATCCCTGTCATGTTTATCCGGTTCAGCCAAAAAGACCTCCCTATTGAACATATGCCTCTCAGGTTGACGCCCGATCCTCCCACTACACTGAAGCCTCTAAGGTTGTTGTTCAGGTTTGTTTGGTTTTTCAACACCGATCGGAATAGTTTCATTTGGAACCTCCGGAGTGATCAGATCACTCCTTAACTCCTCAAGCACCACTTTGCTTCGACGTTTAAAGTCGTCCATGTAACTCTCCTCAAGGAAAGTTGCATTAGTTAAAACCACGACTTTATTTTCCTTTGGGTTATAGAAATAACCCCCTTTAGTCCCTTTTGGATATCCTACAAACACGCAAACTTCTACACGTGCTTCCAACTTATTCGGATCCTTAAACAGGACATGAGCAAGACATCTCCATATGTGAATATGGTTTAAGGATGTTATCCTGCTCGTCCACAACTTGTGGGGAGTTTTAGGGTCCGATTTTGAAGGCACATTGTTCAAAAGATAACATGTGATTTGTAGTGCATTCCCCAAAAGGATAAAGGCAATGATGAATAACTCATCATGGACCTAATCATGTCCAATAAAGTCCTATTTATTCTTACTGTTACGCCATTCTGCTGCGGAGTGCAGTCAAATGAGATAAAATCTCATTCTCTAACAAGTGTTCCAAGAACTCATCAGAAAGGTATTCCCCACCTCGATCCAATCAAAGTGCCTTTATGGGTATACCCAATTGCTTTTCCACTTTAGTTCAAAACTCCTTGAACTTGTCAAAAGTTTTTGCTTTTGTGGTGCATCAGGTACACATACCCATATCTTAAGTAATCGTCAATAAAAGTGACAAAGTACTCATACCATCCTCGTGCCTGGATGTTCATCGGTCCGCAAACATCACTATGCACAAGTTCTAGAATCCCTTCGGCCCTATTGCCCTTAGACCCGAATGGTCTTTTAGTCATTTTACCCTCCAAACAAGATTCACATTGAGCTATAGATTCTACCTTTAAGTGACTTAAAGGTCCATCCCTTACCAACCTTTGAATCCTATTTAAGTTAATATGACTAAGGTGCAAATGCCAAAGATAAGTCTTATTAGAGTGAGAAGTTTTAAATCTTTTAGAGTTATTATCATTCATCTCAGCATTAAGCAATAAGCCCATCTTAGGTTTGATAAAATATAGATTATTTTGCATCCATTTAGAACAGATAAGATTTATTTTTACGAATTACCACTTTATCATTAAAAGTAACCAAGTAAGAGTCTTTAAATAAACAAGATACAAAAATTAAATTCCTTTTAAATTTAGAAAAATAAAAACAATTTTGCAAAAATAAATTTCTATAATTATCAAAATAAAGATGGACATCTCCCACTACTTTCGCTGAGACCAAGGATCCATCGCCCATCCGATGCGTGATGTCTTCATGTAGCAGACTTCTCGTTTCTTTGAACCCCTATAGAGAAACACAAACATGATTAGTTGCACCGGAATCTATGACCCAAATGTCACTGGATTCCTTAACCAAACAAGTTTCTAAATATAGAAGGTCACACCTACCTCCTTTGGAAAGGAAGTCCTTGCAATGCTTCTTGATATGCCCGACCTTTCCATAGAAGAAGCACTTTAGCTTCTTCAAGTTCTTCTTCTTCTTCTTCTTGCTTTTGGTGGCAGCAGGCATAGAAGACTTCCTGTTCTTGGCCCGTTGCTTCTTTTGATTCCCAGAGTTAGGATTGGAACCAGAAGCAGCTACCATGTTGGCCTCACAACCCACAGGAGACTCCCTGATCAACAGTTTAAACTCCTGTAACTGCTTCATCAGTTTTGTTAAGGTCATATCCCATCTATTGCTTAAATTAAAAGTAGCTCTAAATGGATTAAATTCCTCAGACAGTCTCAAAGACCATAGTCATCTGAGTTTCAGCATCGATGTCGGCTCCATTGGTTTGAGCCTCAGTGAGGTAACCCATGACCAATGTTGAGCCTGCAACACATTGTTCATGCTAGCCATAACATAGCAGTGGAACTGATCATTAGCATCTTTCTAGCGATCATACGCTTGGAGTTGCTCATTAGTTGAGTCTCCCGTAGGCTCGGGAGGGCAAGGGGTTGTCATTGCATATTTCAGTTTTTCAAAGGACAGGATGATATCTAGGTTTCATTTCCAATCATTATAGTTCTCACCGGTTAATAGGTTTTTGTCAAGTGCCGATGATAAAGAATTTTTAGACATTTTTAATCTACAATAAAGAATCATATACCAAATATAAGCAAACATATAATAATAATTTAGTAAGATAACACAATCATGTAAAAATCATACAAATGTGTTTATGTGTTAAAACCTTGAAAATATCACAACCTTACAACGATAATTCCCAACTCAGAATTCAATAAACTCCTAGGGGAGTCATGCCAAATTCAATCAGGAACACGGATCCTCTCTTGATTAATATATGCCATCCAAGACTCCTATGATCCAGCATATATTAATAATCATTTCTTTGGCCATTAATTTTATTAACAGAACTCCAAGGGGAGGTTAATAATAAAATTAACGTAAGTGTATAACCATCATTTCAATATTTTATCCATGATTTATAATCACCACCTAGGGGTGTGTAACTATAAATCATGCTAAAATACCTTATCCTCTCAGAGATCCAATCTAGTACATGATAAAAATTCCTTCCTAGGGGTTGGGACTATCATGTTCTGCCTATGGACCAATGATGGAGGCCTTAGGTTCTCTCTTCAAAAACCTTCTCCCACTCAATCTTTTGAAATCAAGGTTTTATTTTAAGAATATGCATGAACAATTTTAATATGAGCGACACTCCCTATTCTATATGACATGTTATCAATATACATAGCAAATCATATTATAATGTAGACAAGCAAAGCAATCAAGCAAAGCTTCAAGCAAAATAATAATAATAACCATAATATTTTGGCTCCACCCTAGAGAATAGAAAACTAAGATTACAAGAGAATAATCGAGACATACTTGAATCCTCAAGATGTATCATTCTTCATGTAATTCCATCTTCAAGTCTTCAATCTCATATGAATTGAACACTTCATATTTTCGGTCATATCCAAATTTATTGTTTCTTAGAATTGTCCCAAAAATAAAATTAAAACTGCATTGAAAAAACTACACCTTTTTTAGAAATTTTCTAGCTCTCGGTCGGCAGGCCGATCTGGATGATCGGCCTGCCGGTCATGCTCCATCGACCTGCTGATCAGGAAGATCGGTCTGTCGACCCATGAACATTCGGCCTGTCAAACTAGAAGTCTGTCCTGCCGCTAGAGCCATCTGATTTTTGTCCCATTGACAGCCTGTTGAACCACGAGTCTGGCCTGCCGGTCTATGACCATCGGCTTGCGGAACTGTGAGGTCTGACATGCCGACCGAGTAGAAATCTCCATTCCAAAGAATACAATTTTTAAATGCAATTCATCAATTTTATTTTCAACAATTCAAAAATATAAAATTAGAGACTCAGGAAATACCTTTGCGCGCCATCATCATTCTTCTAGATCCGTCTTCTCCGAATAATTATTTAATTACAAAATTATTACAAATTTAAAAATAAATAATAATTCCTAGACGGAGATGATAGTCTGTCATCTAATTATATGAAAAATCTAGATACACATTCTAACATCTAAGAAACCATAACCGGTATAAATTAATTAAGTACTAAATAATTAAACAGTGATTTAATCAATCATAATTAATTAATAAACATTCACCACATAATCCATTACAACATATATAATTTATAGAAACCTAGAGTGCCAACTCTCTATAAAATCAAATTCAAACATAGGAAAGATTAAGATCACAAAATTTATGCATATAACATAATCAGAAACTCGTAAATTTATATAAAAACTTGGCTCTGATACCAATTGTTGGAAATATAGTGCATAGTAAAATTTTTAAAAGTTTTACATCAAAGTAATTTTTAAAACACAAGTTTGATATGCTATATGCATAAATTAACCAGATCTTACTAACCTTTGTGTGTTGAAGAACTCTCGCAAAACATGAAGAGAAGTAACGTTCTAGAAGAGTCCTAATCAACTGGTCTTCTTTGCTATTCTCTATCCATGACCAGAGTGAGTGTGGGCTCACACGTACAGCTTTTCTACTGGTGACTCTCCTTCCAACCAATCGAGAGAACCCAAAGCAAGTGTTCGTGATTTGTCAACAAAAGCTCTCAGGGAGTTTTTAGATTCTCACAGCAGAGTATCTCTCTTAATCTCTCAATTGATCTAAGTAACTTATAAGAATCACTCCCTATTTATAGAGGTTGGTCCTAGGGTTAGTCTTCATCAAATTAGGTCTCAAAATTCGAATCAGAATCAAATTCGGATCAATATCTGATAAGATCCGTGTGGAAACGTGTGATCTTATCCTTCGTTGATTGGCAGGCCAAATTGCCGAATAAAAAATCTCGTGAATCTTTTATTTTTCACCCGAGATTCTATAGGATAAAGTCTCAGTTTTAATTTAAATAATCCAATAGAGAAGTTATCTGATAAAAACAACTTTATCTAGATAATCTCTAAAAAATAAATCAATTCCCAATAATTCTACAAGTTTATCTTGATCTAAGTTATCTAAAATTAAATCAACCGATAAACAGACAAGAATTATCTGATCCCAACAATTCAATAAGTTTATCTTGAATCAATTTTATGATAAAATTAATTCAACCAATAAACAGACATGAATTATTTGATTCTTTCAAATTTCAACCAATCTAATAAATCTGACATAAGTCATCAATTATTGGAAAAGCACGCCGTGTCGTTACAGGATGTTGTGAGCTAGCAAAGGGAACCAAATGGACCTATATAGTTCAAGCTCTCGATAATTATGAAACCCAATATCCCAGATATACATTTCATAATTATCAACTCCAACGCTACTCCACTAAAAGCTTGGAGCTGCACTCTCAAACTACATAGAATTACGAAGCTCGTATAGCTAAGTCTCCATGACATATCATAGTGTATCGTATCCCCATATGATAATCCATAATCGGCTTAAGAACAAGTTCTATCTTACCTTCCTGATTATTTTTATCTTACATTCCATTATCTCATCATCTAAAAACTTACTATCCAATGACAGTATACCATTCGGTTACACCTATGTATCCAAATGGTTGAGCATTCTAGTTTTTCAATTATAGGATAACGCATATAAGAGGATATCATTACTCCTAAAGAGGAGCTATGGATTTCATATCTATGAATAACAGGTCTACGCTATCAAGAGTCATGCCTCCAACGTACCGGCATGCATACCACTATTAAGATGTGGGTGTCACCCTTTGGTATATCAAAAGACATAAGCCAAGACAACAGGCCTACTATTCATCTTAGGATTAAGATGCGACACAAATGATTGTCTAAAGTGAATCAATCGATTTACCGAGACAGAATTATTAATCTAAATTAATTCACTTTATGTCCCGATCCAACACATTGTCACTTATGACAACGTGCCAATGTTTCTATTCACATAGTCCATCTCCGATGGTCAAGACAAACCATCTCCCAAAAGGGATATAGACAACATAACAATCTTTGTATGAATAAAGCGCCCAACTTTATTCCCTCGATTGCGGATCATACGATTTAGACCATCACCTTAAGAATCGTGTTTTCTGCATAATCCGTCCATCATATGCCTAATTCTTAAGGTTTAGACTGACAGTCTCAGACTATTGTTTACTTAATATACATTCAACAAATATGAACGTAAAGAGGACAAGATTTGGTATATAAATAATGAATAAATTATTTATTGATAAAAATGTCTCCAAAAAACTAATTATATTTTTACTCCTTAGAGCATACATGTCTAACAGAGATCATAAACATAATGCTTCTCTTGTGGGAGACTTGAGATCATCGAACACCAAGATCATAACTTTAACTTTATTTGTGTACCTCACAACAAGGAGATCACAACTTTAACTTTACTTTTAGTACCTTACAACAAGGAGGCTAGTACGACATTTATTTTTATCTTTATTTTACCTTCTTTTTAACTTTGGTGATCATATCAAATGTCATCACATCATATGCAATTATATTTGCAAATCATAACTTGCATTGTAAGACTTATTGCATAACAAATGCAGCGTAAAACTTATAACGTAAACTGTAAAACATTATACATTAACAAAATGCAAATGTACTTTAAACATAATTGTTGCAAATACATTGCAAACCTTTACATGAGATATTAAACTTTATGCATATGAAATGCAATCATGCTTTAAACATAATAGTTGCAAGTACATTACAAATCTTAATTTAAACTTTAAAACCTTTTGCATGACAAATACAGACATACTTTAAAAAGAGTTTGTATAACAATTGTAAACACATTTACAAACATAAATATAATCATTTGAAAACCATTTACTTCATGCTATAGGTGAGGTTTAAACTTACCTATTTATAGCTCTAACGATCTTGTTTCCTTCCTTTTTGATTCGTTAGTCGGCTTCTATGTCCTGATCATATGACACCTGACTTATTAATTAACTTTTTTTTATCAATCTACTTAATTGATAATAAAATACTTGGTACCCTATCGGTTTACGCTTCTCTTTACTTAATTTTGTAACCCACTGGGTTAGCTTTCATTCTGCTTAGATCAATAACCCACCGGGTTGCCTCTTTCTTTATTTGACTTTATAACCTACCAGGTTACCTTTGTTCTCAAGCATCTCCTAGTTAAATTTCCTGTTTCACTAGCAGTTTCATTACTTAACATATTACATAACATTTTTCATCTAAGAACGTTTTGTTGGTTCGGAGTGTTGGACTCCGCTTTAGCCGTTTTCTTAAAAAATGACGTTTTTATCCTTAACGAGTTTTGTCCATTTTGTAACTTTATAAGTCTCACTGCTCAACATAAAATTTACCGTTTCATTACCTACATATTATAGAAAAATTTCTACTAAGGAATGTTTCCTGACATTTGGCGTTTTAGGTTCGTTTTGGTCATTTTTCATAAAATGACCATTGTGCCCTTAACTTTTTCTTTCATTCTTTCCTTAACTAAACTTTAAACCTTTAAAACTTAATATCTATGATTACTCACTGCCTACAACAGTGCAGGAAACCAACGTTGCCTAGTGAAAACCTAGTTTTCACATAATTTTACGGTTTTGATGGGAAATACAAAGATATTTACATTTTTGCCCTTGGAACCAAAAGTGACCAATTTATACCCTAACGTTCAATTTCTCGCAAGGAACAAAACTTACAAAAGCTCCTTGGTCAAATTCTAAACTTTTCATAAAGTTTTCATTTCTTGAAATTTTATGCCCAAAATTTTGTAAAATTCATAACTCTTAAACCGAGTCAAATTTTGGAAAACTGTTCACTTTGTCATAATAGTTTCAATATGTTCTACAACTTTCATGTTTTAACTTTCTTGAAATTCCAACGTTAAAGTCAACTTTTTAGTTGATTTTCAAATCTGTAGAGAATTAGCAAAACTTCACAATTTAGTCCTTTTTTGAATTTTATAAAACTTTGTTCAAAAAAGTTGTTTCCCTCAATGTGTTGGCAGCTCCTATGCCATATTTGGAACATAAATTGGCCTCTAAGGCCCTCAAAACTCCATTCCTTTGAAACTAGTTAAACTTTACAAAGTTTAACAATTTTTCACTTTTGACCCAAAACCCTTATTTCTTTCTTTCTTTCATCACCACCAAAAACCAAACATGCCATAGACCAAAACATTTCATCAAACACTTGATATGCATATTAAAGCATAAACTTTAGCTTAATTAAAAAGTCTATGATTTTACCAAATCCATGCAAAGTGCTTGTCACTTTCTAGCACTTGAGACCTTCCAAATTTTCTTGACATCAAGCCCATACCTTACCATAAAAATTCCATCAAAACTTGAACAAAAACCCTTGTTTACCATAAAGAAAGTTTAGATTTTACCTTAAAATTTGATGGAATCTCTTGAACTTCAATTCTTGAAACTTGATTGGGGCAATTTTGCAAAGATTTGAGCTTTGAAAATTTTTGAAGATAGCCACCTATGGCTGCCGTGGGAGATGGAGGAGAAAAATGAAATGAAAAATGGCTTGCTTAAGCTTTTATCAAAGCTTATCTCATTTTGGATTTTTATAAAAAAGATGAATCATCACCCTAATTATAATTAGGTAAGTTGGCCTTTTATGGTTGGGCCACATTAGTAAATGTGGTGGCCCAATCAAAACTCTCAAGGTGTCCCCTTGGTGGGTCCCATAAAATTTTTTTACACAGTCCAAGTTTATACTAACAATATTTTTCTTATATTGTCCGTATATTCTCTACACTACTACAGCATTCCTTATTCGTCCATATTCTTCAAAAAGTGTTATTCCTAATTTCTATAGTGCTTAACCTTAAACAATCAATTCCTACACTGCAGTACTTTTGTAGTGTAATTTTCATTCTATATAACTTTATCGGTGTACTTCATTACACTGTATTATTTTAATACTGTATAATTTTTTATATTATTATATATTATTTTTCTTAAACTGTATTTTTGGTTTATTATTTATTACAATACATTTTATAATAATTATGCTTTTCAGCTTATTTCTATATCATTCCTTCTTTATTTAAGGCTATGGCATAATTTTTATCCTTAAAAATCCCACTTTTGCTTCTATGGAGTTTAGCATAAAAATTAGATTAAACTGTAATTCTTGTGACACATATATTTTGCTCAACATAATCCTTAAGTTATTGTATTTTTAATATACTAGAAATGCTCGAGTGTCACAAAGTATGACGATGATGGGAGCTTTTGAAGAAAGAAACCGAACAATAATTGGACAAGGATGGGTAATTGGGAGAAGGGGAGGTTGGATGGCAATTGGAGCTTGTGAAGGAGGAGGTTGGGCAGTGGCAGAGGCCATGAGATCTAGAAATACCCTCGCCTGGATTTTGATGTCTCCTTCTACCATAAGGCAAAAAGCTTAATAAGCTCTTTACGGGAGTGCTCCGCCTGCTCAAGGACCGCTTCATGAGACCGCCCATCCCTGACACATGATGTGCAAAGTGAGCCACATGCGAGCAAGAGTGCCTATGGAGTGCAAGTGTATGTACGACCACGAGGGTACCATGCATTTCCATAAGCCAAGATGTCTTATTGACAATATCGACAGGGCCAATGTTGCACGGGCCTTATTTCCAGGAGGTTAGCTTATGTGTGTCAAGTCTACGTAACGAATTCCATACACGAAGCACATGGCAAGCCAAGTTAGGGCCTCATGGTGCATTGTAGGTACACTAGCAACCTAACATGAGTTAACATAAGGTTTCTCCATTCTTGTAGGACTCGATAGTCAGCAGGACACAAGAAGATGACATAACTTATGTGGGTGGCCTAGGTTAGGGCTGCATAGCCAGATAAGGATCAATTTCATAACATGTTTATGGGTTTGGAGCTAGTTGGCTTGGCGACTTGACCTAGGGGCTTAGTGAACCCGTAGGGCCATGGTGCACAAGTGATGCGCCTATGATCAAGATAAATCAAACATAAGGCATACTGATTGGCCTTGGGCTAAGAAATCATAAATAATACCAAGGGGCAGACACTCTTGGACCAACAAACATGTGGCAGGTGGCAAGGAGACATCTATAAGCCTACTGGTGGGCAAAAGCTCGAAGCACAGTGCCTCAACACATGGATGCAGTTGTGATGCTTGTATGCGAGACTTCATTATAAGCAAAGTTTGTGGGCATGAAACAGGATGCATGCATACAAGAGTGCATAAGTCTACTGGAAGGGCTTTATTGTGAAGAAGGCTGGCCTTGACTCGAGGATTCTTAGGTAGCATGAATGTATTTTACACGCTAAAGACCGTGCACCCTTGTTTTAAGGGTTTGAACCTATTTTTCCAAGTACACTTTTCACACCACACATTTTAAATCTCTCGCTCTGTCAAGGTCTTCATTACATAAGGTTCGGGACAATTCAAGTTTTTTTAAGGCAAAAAGATTGCATGTAATAGGTCCTACGCATAAAGCCAATGAACTATGCTGACTCTTGGTTCTCGTTTTCAAGGTCTTCGTTACATAAGAGTTGGGGCAATTAAGTCTTTTTAAGACAAAAAGATTGCACGCATAGGTTATATGGATGAAACTCTAAAAATTTTGACAGAATCAGAGAAAAAAAGTCTTAATTGCAAAGGTTCAAAGAGTTTAGAGTTAGCTTCATCAAGATCAAAAGAATAAGGATTAAAGTGTTATCTAGAAAAAATTTTGAGGCCACCATTGCAAATTACTCTATTTTCTTTTAATTTGATGATCTAGTTTTTTAGCAAAACATATCTTAAAACGTATATATATAAGGTTATAAAGATAATGGGAAATAAAAATAGAAAGAGGTTTTATAAAGAAAAATAAAAAAAGGAATAAGGAAAGAAAAATAGATTAAAAAGAGAGTAAGTGTGTGAGGGAGTAACACTTCGTAATGCACTAAAGGCATTGCATTTTGACTTTTAAATAAGTACCAGTTATGGCGTGTGTTTTTTTTTTCATACCAATATTTGATTTTTATTTTTTCTCATTTGTTATTATTCTAATAATTTAATGGAAAAAAAGTTTAATGGAACAATTTTAACAGGGAAAAAATTTTTAATTGAAAAAATTAGATAGAAATTATTCATACGGCACATATAAAAAAGTATTTCAGAAGGTTACATAACGAAAATAAAACACTAAATATGCAAATAAAAAAAATACAAAGCAAAAAAAAAAGAATAAAAAAGAAAAAGAAAAAAGAATGTGATTTTTTTTAAAAAAAAAAACAGGTCGGAAAGTTCCTTGCCACGCATATCAAGCGCAAGGTTACTTGCACCTAGACACTTTAATATAAGATAAGTATTTAGTTTGCAGAATTTTTTGAATACGTAAATGTCAATTTTTTAAAATTTTTTATTTATTATCATTTTAAAAGCTTAGTTGAGTAACAATAATATTTAAGTAGAGCGGATTTTAAAACAATGGCAGACAAACTAGACAGTTAATAATTTTGGAGGTAGATGTAAGAAAAAGATGTTTAAGTAAGGAGACAAGAAAAATTAAACAGGGCAATTAGATTAGAAAAGTATTTATATGGGCCCACATTTAGGAAATATTATCTAAGAAGGACTAAACAAAATTAATTATGAGCATACTTGGAAAAAGTAATTTTAATTAAGAAATTTAAAAAAAGTCACATTTAAAAAAAAAAAAAGCAAACGTATGAAAGTGCGCGTCTTGGCCAAAATAGGTTTTTGGTTAAATATTATCATATACTGAAAAGTAAAGCATGTTTAAAGGGGAAAAAAAGAAAGCAATAGAAAAATTATATAGAAAATTAGAGCGAAGTATACATGTTAAAAAAATGATAGTTGAAGAAATCAGATAGAAAGAAAATTTATTTTAGTGGAGCAGTTGAAAAAAAAATTATAAAGATCTCTTTCATTGTATTTAAAAGTAGATAAAAAATATTTGAGCAAAGAGACATTTATAGGCCATTTGGAAAAAATAATTAGAATCATCAGTTACAACTATAACTAGAGTAAAGTTCTCATATATTATAGTTAAAAGCAAAAAGTTTTTACGTTATAAAACTCTTACATGCTACAGTTCTCAAATCAAAACTGTTGGTTATCACCGTTATTCCAAACGACCTATTAGAAAAATAATTTTAGTAGTTCATTTGACAATGAATGGATCAGATTACACGGATTAGAGGTTAATCTGTAATCGAATAAGCACATATTAGATTGAAAAATCCCAATCCACAACCAATAATTGGAAAACTATGGATTTTGTAGATTCACGGATTGAACCTCTAAATTTATTCAAAAAGCTATAAATTAAGATTAACACAATATAATATAACATAATTCAATAAAATCTAACATATTACAATGTAATTAACAACAAGTCTTTGATAATAAATTAAATTGTAACACATTACAACTCCTAAACTTAAATAAACTTTAGACAAATATGTATAGATAAGTGTAATAGATTATAGATATAGATAGACATAACAATATTATATGTATAATATATTCTTCCTATGTCAACATATAGAATAGAAATATGTTTCTCAAGGGAAAAAAAAAAAAAGGATAGAAATGTGGATAAATTTTGGGTACTATGCCATTTGTTCTACAAATGCTTGGTTGTTTTATATATTGTTTGATTACATTTTTCAAGTACAGAGGGGCAGAGTATTGATGTCCAATGGGCTTTAACTTAGGAACTTGGACCAAGTAATCCTCGTGTTATTTCGTATAATAAATGATTAAGCAAGATGTTTTGGTTTCTTCATATGCCAAGTAATTATTACAATTATCTTAAAATATTCAACTTTAAGATGGAAGTCATTGAAAACTCTGAAAGTTTGTATGACGTGTCATAGTAAATAATTGATTTTAAACATTTCCAGCCTCTAATTTTTCTGGTTTTTAGTATAATTTTAAGTTATATATTATTATTTTCAACAACAATCTCTTTTAATATGATATGCAGATCTTTTGAAATGGTCTCTTTTGAGAGTTTCAACAGTCTCTTCACATAAGAGTTTAAACAATCCCCTTTTATAAGAGCTTAAATAGTCTATCTTTTGAAATGGTCTCTTTTGAGAGTTTCAACGGTCTCTTCACATAAGAGTTTAAACAATCCCCATTTATAAGAGTTTAAATAGTCTTTCCTTAAGTTCCATGAGATTAGTTTTGTTAATTTTGTACAATAAACTAATTCTTCTAATATAATAAGTCATAATTCCCTTGTCAAACTTTTCTAATTAATCATATTTTTCTCCTCTTAATATTTATCTATTATTGATATTATTACTCAATAGTGTATTACGTAGTCAAAGGATCTCCAATACAATATACTGTCATTTTTTGTATCAAATTATTTATAACATGCTAAATTTGATGGTCAATTTGTCACCAAATAAACAGTATAGTATATGAAAATTTTGATATTTGATTGTTATTGATTGATGTATAACCTTTTCTTTTAGTAACTATAACATTATTATTTTTTATTATTTTAGTGTAAAATATTTTTTTTATGAAATTTTAAAACTTAATAATTATGACAAAAAGTATATATAATATTCAAAATACTATTTTACATTGTCGCACAAAACATAATAGCACATATTATTTTCATATTTTTGATAGCAAATATAGGATTTATATTAACATTTGTATTGAAATGAACTTAGTAAGGAAGGTTCATTTACTGCCTCTTTTCATTCAATAGTGTGCAATTGTTGAATAAAATAAGTTTTTTTAGTCGCTAATGTTGGAAATTTGCCACAATGGAAAGATAAATTTAACTTTTTTTTGTCCCCCTCTTCATTGTTTAACATTAATTACAGTGATATTAACTATTATTTTCTCTTTAACAAGTTTCATGATGGTCATACCAGTTGATTGATACATCAATATTCTTTTGGATGTTTTATTTTTAAATCTTTTTTCTTCTCCAAACTGTTTGACGATTATTTTCGTGTTGTTTTATAATAAAATATTTATTCTAACATACTCTTTGAATAAGAAAAGACATTGTATGGGATTTATCCACCATATATTTTAGTATGAGATACCTTCATTCATCAAAAAAATAAAAAAAAAAATTATTAAAGGATTCCAATAGTAGCAGTTATATGATTTGTTCACCAAATGCTTGATTGCTTGCTTCTTTTTTTATTTTAATTAGTTTTGAGTATAAACTAGGAAGAGTGTTTAGGTGGAGGAACGTGGACCAAGTACACAATACCCTCCATTCATCTAAAAAATGAAAAAAAATATTTTATTAAAGCATTGCAATAATAGCTGTTATATGATTTGTTCACCAAATGCTTAATTGCTTGCTTCTTTTTTTATTTTAATTATTTTTGAGTATAAACTAGGAAGAGTGTTTACGTGGAGGAAGGTGGACCAAGTAAACAATACCCTCTTGCTTTTTTTTTGGTCTATAATCATGTTTCACTAATTATATTTATAAAGCATTGCAATTTTAATAGCTATATGATTTTTGCTACAAATGTTTGGTTCTTTGTTTCCGTTTTTCAGAATAACATGTGGAGAGTGTTTACATCTAATGACTAATGGGTTTGAAATAAGAGATTTGGACCGAGAAAACAATATGTTCATGTGTCGAAAATAGATGTAGAATAATTTTTTTGTCTAATATCTTGTCTTATTTTATTAAAATATTGTAATAATAACAATTATATGATTCTGCTTAGAATGTCAACTTTTTTTTCTTTCTGAGTTCTATCTACTTTTTATTGCTGACGTTTCATGTTTAAAAACCTTTTTTCTTTATGATAAATTTATCATTTTTAATTTGTTAAGCTAACAATTAAAGGAAAATAATGGGATAGATATAAAAGATAAATAATGAAGAGAGCGCAAAGTAATTGAAAACATGTGAAGTTGACAGGGGATCAAGAAAACTCAGAAAGAAACTAAAGATATGGATTGAGGAACAAGTAATGTAGAGAGCAAATGAGGAGAAGAAACGTATAAAGAGACTGAGAAAGAAATGAAAGAAAGAGAATAAAAAAATGCACAAAGATAACACTAAGAGAGAATGAAAAAAAGTATAGAGGAGGACATATAGTTAAGAAATAATCGAGAGAGAATGAGAAAAAGTATGGAGATATTAGAAGAGAAAGTGTAAGAAAGTCAAAAGATAGATAAAATAGTATAAGGATCAAATTACACGGGGAAAATAAATAAAACAAGAGTGTTTAGTTGATTCATGATTTTTTTCTATTAACTTTTATTAATATTTTTTGTTTCGACAAATATATTAATGGATAGAATGGACATTTTCAAATTTAAAAGTCAATTGAACGAAGTAATTAAATGTTTTTAGTTTATTTATTTTAGATTCACGCAATTATATTCTCCAAGTTAATTCATTATGTTCAAACAAACATATATATATATATATATATATATTTATATATGTACATATATATATATATATGTATATGTATATGTATATGTATGTTTGGATTAAGAAGTAAGAAATGGAAAATAAAGCGAGGAGCATGTATTTTTTAGGTGCATCTATTGACACCCTTTATTTTACTGTTTAGACATTCTTTTTTAATAAGATTTATTTATTATTGTATTACCTATTAAATAATTACTCTTAAAAATAAAAGTGCTTTAGAAAAATATTCATTACATACCTTTATCTTAAATTATATATATTTTCTTCTAAAAAATTAGCGTGTTATTTTTTTTAAAAAATAGAAATGAATTCCAATATGAAAGGGTCTCCCATAAAAAATATATGTGATTTATTTCTTTTTTAAACAGTTATATATTAATTATAAATATATATCATTACAAATTATTTGATTCATAAATAGCTGCAAAAATGTGTGCTCCAGTGAAAGAAACTACACTTGTGTTTGATATAAAGAACATGATATAAAAAAAACTATAGGGCCGTTTGGTATTGTTTGTAAAATAGGTGAAAATGTTTTGTTTTGAAAAATGAAATTTTTTTTAGAATTATATTGAGGATGTTTTTAAAATTTTTGCCTCGAAAAACATACAAAAACATTTTTAAAAATTCTGAGAACAAAACCAACGAAGCCTATATGTTTCTTTTCTTATTTTTAAGTAAAGGAATACAATTTGTTTAATTTAGATACAAAACCTTAAAATTTTACTACCAATTATCGTTTCTTGGAATCTAAAATTTGGTCTAATAAAAAGGAAAAAATTATATTTGAGGAAAAATTATTACTTAATATATAAACTGAAAAAGAAAAATGTTTATAACAAGAAATTATAAGTTTATTTGGCGGATGGGTGAAAAAAAGAAAACCAATAATACTAATTAGGTGTAAGGATTTTTTTGGTATTTTAGGAGGAGCGAAATAAAATAAGGGGTGATTGAAAAAAAAGAGTGTGAAAAGTAAAATAAAGGATGTCAATAAAAGCACCCATCCTTTTTTTTTCTTCTAAGAGTTTTGGTATATCTCAAATAATTAGAGCGGGTTTTAATGAATTTCCTGCCAAGAATTAGACAAACAATTAAGATTAAGTTAGATCTATAACATTACTTTTAAAAATAATCAAAGCAAATCACAACCAATTAAATCTAAACCTTAACAAATCTTCATATTAAAGTCTGAAAAGGAAATCCAAATCCCAAAAATATCAAAAATAAATTCTTAAAGTCCAACAAAAAAACATTAAAAAAAAAACTAAAAAGAGGGTATAAATATTATGGGGCAGGCCCAGATGCGCCCCAGTTCAAAGACAGGGGTAACGTTAACCCATATCCACCCACCCCCACTAGGACTAGATACATGATTGTCAGTCTTTTTTATTTTTTTTTCAATTTAAAAGGTAAGGATTACAACTTTATATTTAGCGAAGTTAGGTGTAAAATCGCTGTTAGATTATAACTCCAGCTACGCAATGGTACAGGTTCAAAAATAAAAAATGCA
Organism: Artocarpus heterophyllus; assembly: GCA_025403435.1. Classification (NCBI taxonomy): domain Eukaryota; kingdom Viridiplantae; phylum Streptophyta; class Magnoliopsida; order Rosales; family Moraceae; genus Artocarpus; species Artocarpus heterophyllus. The sequence goes on from CM046335.1 coordinate 21,825,036, forward strand.
AGCTGAAGAAATATACTTTTCACTGAAAAGGGGAAAAACAGCATTGTACCGAAATTAATAAATACTTTTACTTTCTAGGCGAATGATGGACTTAATTTTGTTACGTAGAAAAGAAGGAAAATCCAGAAGGGCCTAGCCTAGCGTTCAAATTTTGTGCAATTTTTGCATGGGGATTTTCTGGTTTAAATAAGATTCAAAGCAAGACATTTCCATTATTGACCATCACGCTCAACACGCTTTCATGGGAATAATAATAAAAGCATCCTTTTTATTTTTGCTTTTCTTACATCTTAAAAGTACAACAAGGCATGAAAAAATATACATATATTGATAATGACTATACATATATATATGTATATATATATTGAGTAATTTGTTTCAACACAGACTGTCTTTAAAAACACGTAACATTAAAAATAAATTTTTATCCAACGACACGTATTAATGACAACGTGAAAAGAAAGTGACATTTTAATTAGACATAGGCCGTTTCGCATAGCTTTTGCAAGTGTTTTCAATTTATAGCTTTTGCAATAAGAAATTTTAATTAAAAGGGAGGTGTGTAGGGTAAAGAAGGATGTTTAAGTAGAACCATCTTATTCGAAATTCCTAACTGAGGTTTTCTGGAAAATTGATTTGTTTACCATTAAACTTATTAAGAACATTTTTTTTTAATTATTGAATTCAACTTATTGAGACTTATGAAATAAGAAACAACTAGCTTAAAAGCAATTGAATTTAACATCATTTTTTAACAAAAATTGAAGCAATATGAATGATATATACAAAAATGTTTTAACTACTTTCAAAGGAACAATAAAAATAAATTAATTTTGAAACAATCAAACATAACTAAACAAGCCAACAAAAAAAAAAAAAAAAGCATTTAGCCAGCTAAAGTCTATCGTGGAATATCGTGTAATATATTCCTATTACATATTCCATGAACCAAACCAAAGAGATCATCAATAATTTTATACCATTAACGACATTTGACAAGGATGATTATTTTGCTTTGAATCTTATTTCTTGACTTTACGCAGCGTTTTTTTTAATATTGAAATTTGGTTTTTCATTGGATAATTTTTTTGACCGGTCATTAAATTGTAGCTAGACGACCAAAAAAAAAAAAAAAAAAACTGGAGATGGCTATTTGTGGTCTTGGAAAGATCATTAACCAGCTCAGCAGCTGACCCCATTCGGGTATTCACCAATTATCGCCAAAAACCTGCCCATCCCTCAACCATCCAAACAAATGGCTGAGAAGATTCTGTCCCAATCCACCCTTTGAGGTCCAAATCTGATGTCCGTTATAACTTTTACACGCAATCTTTGTTCCAAGTTTTGCCTCCTCAAGAATCTTCGTCGCTTTACTTCCTTTGTGCCTTTTTGTCGTACATTTTGACCCCCGGAGGATTAAGTGCATTTTATCGGCGGAGAGGAGGATAAGTGAATTGAAATTGCCATCTTTTACTGTTAAAAAAATAATAAAATAGAGATGATAATTTAAAAACATACTAATTCCTTCTATGTCAACTAAACTAAAAGTCGTATTATTGGTCGTATTCAAAGGTTAATAACTAACATTTAATAAGTTCTAAGCACAACGGTCAACGTAAAAGCATGATACCAACATGTTGATAGCTTAGAAGATAATATAATCATAGAATTGAACTAAGATGCTTAATTTGAATGCTGGTGTTGCAAACAATTTGTTGTAAGAGGTAGGATCGGCTGATCAATATGCTTGTCCACGATGGGCTTGTTTGGCATTATTAGATTGGAGCAATGGTAAGCCTAATCACCAAATTAAATCTTACTTTAAGGCTAAATCATAGTTAAGTATAATAATGACTAAGAGTCACTCCCGCAAAAGATTGAGTTTAATTAATTCTAAGTCAAATAAAGGGGGGTTTGGAATTATTAACTAAATTATTAAAAATAAAGAAAACAAAAATAAATAAAAACGAAACCAGTTTGCACAAAGTTGTAAACAATAATGATGAAACTAATTAAAGGATTATTCGCCACCACTAAACAACAATTATGCAATTGATTATCGAATTATTCCCAATTTCCTATCGAAACTGCCAACCGTAGATAGCAATAAGCTATGCTACCCGAATCGTTCCCTAGTTTGTCGTTAAGTAAAATAAGCTCTTCACTTAATCCATTTTCCTCAAATAATCTAGAATAAGCTTTTTAGATTTTAATTTAATGGAAGCATTAAAATAAGAAAGATAGGTTGATCTAGATAACAAACATACAAACTCGTATTTTTCAACCTAGATTATGTTCTTTCCTGCAATCACACAAAAGCCTCTCGCAATTACCGATCACAAGTTGCTACTAATAAGTAGAAAATCGAGACAATTGCGGATCAAGACTTTCTAATATAACAATATATAATTATTCTATCACACTTGGTTGGCCACCCTAAATACAATAAAATAAAAGTCATAAACATTGAAAATAGAAGAATGTAAACAATTCTGATTAGGGAAATTAGAAATAATTCTAAAACTATTAATCACATAATTATGTGTAGGGTTTTGAAATCACCCTTAACCACAGAGAAATTTAGCCTAGCATTATTGAAAAAATTAAACAAAAAAAAATAAAATAAAACATTTTTGGAGTTCAAAGGAAAGAAGAAAATAGAAAAACTCTTGACGATCTTGAAGAAATGACAAAAATTCTTGAGCTCCAAGAGAATTCTTCTTTCTTTTTTCTTTTTTTTCTTTCTAGTCGAGGACCGGAAAAACAATGAAAAACTGATGTGCTTTTTGTTTCTAAGTTGGATATTTATAAGTTTGGTCTTGGAAGATGGAAAGAGTTAAATTTAGATCAATACTTGTGTGATAACCTGTCGTATTTTAGGTCGTACCTTAGTACTTTTATTATTTACATAGCTAAGAAAATATAGAATATATATATATATATATTTATTTTATTTTCTTATACTCATATATGTATAAACCCCTTTTTTATTTATATAATTAACATAATATTTCTTAAAAGAGTTTTGTCTTACTTGTACTACATCGTACCTTATATTTGATATTTACTTTACAACAAGTTTCATATTTATGTAATATACATATATATCGAAAACATTCTTGTGATGATATCCATACCCTTGTGTCCGCATTGTTCATGTACCATCGCTAGCTCATCAATGAATCACTCTGACCTTTTAGCTAAATTACCTAGGTTAGCTAATGCTCAGTAAGTCCAAACATAGCCCACATGTATAACCTACTTGTATGCATGATTCATTTATGCTTGTATCTGGACATTTATGATTCTTTTCATATCTCTAACGTAGCTAAGGCCCAAGTGTTCGTATCATATACACATATGGTTCATTCTAACTGTTGAAAAAATAGTATGCAGCAGAATTTTAAAAATTTTATATCAGAGTATTTTTCAAAACACAAGTTTGACATGCTATAAGCATAAATTAACCAAATCTTTCTAACCTTTGAATGTCGAAGAACTTTCATGATCTGTGAAGAGAAGTAACGTTATAGAAGAACCTTAACCAACTGGTCTTCTTTGCTATTCTCTATCTATGATTGGAGTGAGTCTGGGCTCACACATATAGCTCTTCCTCTAGGTGACTCTCCTTCCAACCAATTGAGAGAACCCAAAGCTAATGTTCGTGATTTGTGAACAAGAGCTCACAGGGAGTTTCAGATTCTCACTAGCAGAGTATCTCTCTTAATCTCTCAATTGATCTTAATAACTTATATGACTTACTCCCTATTTATAGAAGTTAGATCTAGGGTAAGTCCTTATCAAATTATCTCAAAAATTTGAATAAGAATCAAATTCGGATCAATATCTGATAAAATCTACGTGAAAACGCGTAATCTTATCCTTCACACATCGACAGGCCGAACTGTCGAAAATATCTCAGCGAATCTTTTATTTTCTACCCGAGATTCTATAGGATAAAGTTTAGTTTTAATTCAAATAACCCAATAGAAAAGTTATCTAATCAAAACAAATTTATCTAAATAATCTCTAGGAAAATAAATGAATTCTTAATAATTCTACAAGTTTATCTTGATTTAATTTATTCAAAATTAAATCAATAAACATACAAGAATTATCTGATCCTAATAATTTAACAGGTTTATCTTGAATTAATTTTATCACAAAATTAATTCAACTAATAAACAGACATAAATTATTTGATTCTTTTGAATTTCAACCAATCTAACTGACATAAGTCACCAATTATTAGAAAAGCACGTCGTATTGCTATAGGATGTTGTGAGCTAGCAAAGAGGATCAAATAGACCTATACAGTTTAAGCTCTTGATAATTACGAAACCCAATATCCCAGATATACATTTCATAATTATCAACTCCAACGCTACTCCACTAAAAGCTTGGAGCTGCACTCTCGAACTACATAGAATTACGAAGCCCGTATAGCTAAGTTTTCATGATATATCATAGTGTATCGTATCCTCATAGGATTATCTATAATCGGCTTAAGGACAAGTTCTGTCTTTCCTTCTCGATTATTTTTATCTTGCGTTCCATTATCTCACCATAAAAAAACTTGCCATCTAAAGACAGTATACCAATTGGTTACACCTATGTATCCAATGGTTGAGGGCTCTAGTTTTTCAACTATAGGATAACGCATATCAGAGGATATCACTACTCCTGAAGAGGAGCTATGGATTTCATATCTATGAATAACAGGTCTATGCTATCAAGAGTCATGCCTCCAATGTACCGGTATGTATACCACTATTAAGATGTGGGTGTCACCCTTTGGTATATCAAAAGATACAAGTCAAGACAACGGGCCCACTATTCATCTCAGGATTAAGATACAATACAAATGATTGTCTAAAGTGAATTAATTTGCTGAGACAGAATTATTAATACAAAGCAATTCACTTTATGTCCCGATCCAATACATCGTCACCTTATGACAACGTGTAAATGTTTCTATTCATAGAGTCCACCTCCGATGGTCAAGACAAACCATCTCCTAATAAGGATATAGACAACATAACAATCTTTACATAAATAAAGTGCCCAACTTTATTCCTTCAATTGCAGATCTTACGATTTAGACCGTCACCTTAACAATCGTATCTTCCACATAATCTGTCCATCATATGCCCAATTCTTAAAGGATTAGACTAACAGTCTCAGACTGTTGTTTGCTTAACATACATTCAACAAATATAAACTTAAAGAAGACAAGATTTGGTATATAAACAATAAATAAATTCTTTATTGATAAAAATGTCTCCAAAAAAGTTATTACATTTTTACTCCTTAGGCCATACATGTCTAACAATCTCCCACTTGGACTAAGTGAGTAAATATGACGAATCTCGCATCCCCATAGCTTCCACATGCCTCTTGAAGACTCTCCCAGTAAGTGTCTTCGTAAATAGATTAGCTATATTGTCCTCTGACGTGATCTTGTACATCGTGACATGTCCGCCCTCAATGAAGTCCTTTATCACATGATAGTTCCGATCAATATGCTTACTCTTCTTGTGAAATCTTGGTTCCTTAGCATTAGCTACCGCCGTACTTTATCACAGTACAGTGATACCACCTTATCCATACCAGGAACTACCTCAAGATCCTCAAGAAACTTGTAGAGCCACACTACTTCTTTCGAAGCATCACTAGCTGCCACATACTCGACCTTCATAGTTGAATCTAAAGTGCAATCTTGTTTCACACTTCTCAAACTAATGGCATTGCCGTCCAGAGTAAACACAAAACCCAAAGTCGATATCCTAGAATCCAGATAGGATTGAAAATTTGAGTCAGTATATCTTAGAGGAGTCAAGTCCTCACCCGAATATACAAGCATATACTCTCGAGTCCTTCTCAGGTACTTGAAAATATGCTTTACTGTAACCTAATGGTTTGGTCCTAGATCCGCTCGAAATCGACTTACAATCCCGACCACATAACAAATATCTGGCCGTGTGTAAAGCATGGCATACATGAGACTATCTACTACCGAGGCATAAGGCACCTTCTTTATATATTTTCTTTCTTCCTCAGACTTTAGAGAGTCTTTCTTAGAAAGAGTAATTCCAGACCTAATTGGTTGCCTACCTTTCTTGGAATCCTGCATTGCAAACCTCCTTAGAATTTTATCTATGTAGCCTGCCTAGGACAAAGCTATCATTTTGTTCTTCCTATCCTGAAAGATCTAGATACTAAGAACAAAATTAGCCTCACCCAAGTCCTTCATGTCAAACTGCTTGGTCAACCATAATTTGATCAATGACAATGCCCCAACGTCATTGCCAATTAGCAGAATGTCATCTACATAGAGCAGTAGAAAAACCACGTTCCCATCCTTAATGTGTTTGTAAACACATGGCTCATCCACATTTTGTGAGAACCCATAAGTCTTGATCACCTGATCAAATCTTATGTTTCAAGAATGAGAAGCTAACTTAAGTCCATAAATTGACTTTACCAGCTTACATACCTTAGCCTCTTGACTTTTGACATTGAACCCGTTCAGTTGTTCCATATAAATGGATCATCAAGATAGCCATTTAGAAAAGCCGTCTTGACATCCATATGCCAAATCTCGTAGTCGAGTGTGGCATCTTTGGACAAGAGAATCCGGATGGTCTTAAGCATGGCAACAGGCGAAAAGGTTTCCTCATAATCGATTCCTTCCTTTTGCGTATAACCCTTAGCTACCAATCTAGCCTTAAAGGTTTCGAATTTTCCATCTACTCTTCTTTTCCTCTTGTAGATCCACTTACACCCTATGGGTTTTACCCCTTTGGGAAGATCCACAAGCTCCCAAACCTGATTAGTCTCCATAGAGTTCATTTCTGTGTTCATGGCCTCTGTCCAGAGTTTTGAATCAACATCCTCCATAGCTTCTGCGTAAGTATAAGGATCCCTATCATGTTCTTCCGGTTCAGCCAAAAAGACTTCCCCATTGAACATATACCTCTTAGATTACATCCGATCCTCCCACTACGTCGAAGCCCCTCAGGTTGTTGTTCAAGTTTGTTTGGTTTTTCTACACTGACCGGAACGGTTTCATTCGAAACCTCCAGAGTGATCGGATCACTCCTTAACTCCTTAAGCACCACTTTGCTTTGAGGCTTAAAGTCGTCCATGTAACTCTCCTCAAGGAAAGTTGCATTAGTTGAAACCACGGCTTTATTTTCCTTTGGGTTATAGAAATAACCCCCTTTAGTCCCTTTTGGATATCCTATAAACACGCAAAATTTTGAACGTTCCAACTTATTCGCATCCTTAAACAAGACATGAGCCGTACATCCCCATATGCAAATATGGTTTAAGGATGTCTTCCTACCTGTACACAACTCGTGAGAAGTTTAGGAACCAATTTTGAAAGCACATTGTTCAAAAGATAACACGCGGTTTATAGTACATATCCCCAAAAGGATAAAGGCAATGATGAATAACTCATCATGGACCTGATCATGTCTAATAAAGTCCTATTTCTTCTCTCCACTATGCTATTCTGCTGCAGAGTGCCCGGTGCAGTCAAATGGGGTAAAATCCCATTCTTTAATAAGTGTCCCAAGAACTCATTAGATAGGTATTCTCTACCTCGATCGGATCAAGTGCCTTTATGGGTCTACCCAATTGGTTTTTCACTTCAGCCTGAAACTCCCTGAACTTGTCAAAAGTTTCGCTTTTATGGTGCATCAGGTACACATACCCATACCTTGTGTAATCGTCAATAAAAGTGACGAAGTACTCATACCCTCCTCGTGCTCGGATGTTCATCGGTCTACAAACATCACTATACACAAGTTCTAGAACCCCTTCGGCCTATTGCCCTTAGACCCGAATGGTCTTTTGGTCATTTTACCCTCCAAACAAGATTCACATTGAGGTATAGATTCCACCTTTAAGTGACTTAAAGGTCCATCCTTTACCAGCCTTTGAATCATATTCAGGTTAATATGACCAAGGTGCAAATGCCAAAGATAATGCTTATTCGAGTGAGAAGTTTTAAGTCTTTTAGAGTCATTATCATTCTTCTCAGCATTAAGTAGTAAGTCCATCTTAGGTTTAATAAAATATTGATTATTTTGCATCCATCTAGAATAGATAAAAGATTTGTTTTTACAAATCACCACTTTATCATTAAAAGAAACCAAATATGAGTCTTTAAATAAACAAGCTATAGAAATTAAATTCCTTTTAAATTTAGGAACATAAAAACAATCTTGCAAAATTAAATTCCTATAATTATCAAAATAAAGATGGATGTCTCCCACTGCTTCCACTAAGACCAAGGATCCATCGTTCATCTGAAGCGTGAAGTCTTCATGTAGCAGACTTCTTGTTTCTTTAAACCCCTGCAGAGAAACACAAACATGATTAGTTGCACCAGAATCTATGACCCAAATGTCACTGGATTCCTCAACCAAACAAGTTTCTAAATACAGAAGATCACACCTACCTCTTTTGGAAAGAAAGTCCTTGCAATGCTTCTTGATGTGCCCAACCTTTCCACAAAAGAAGCACTTAAGCTTCTTCTGGTTCTTCTTTTTCTTTTTCTTGCTCTTGGTGCTAGCAAGAATAGAAGACTTCCTGTTTTTGACCCATTGTTTCTTTCCATTCCTAGAGTTAGAATTGGAACCAGAAGCAGCTACCATGTTGGCCTCTCCACTCGCAGGAGACTCCCTGATCAGTAATTCAAACTCCTGTAACTGTTTCATCAATTTTATTAAGGTCATATCCCACGTATTGCTCAAATTAAATGTAGCTCTAAACGAAATAAATTCCTTTGACAGAGTCTCAAAGGCCATAGTCATCTGAGTTTCAGCATCGATGTCGGCTCCATTGGTTTGAGCCTCAGCGAGGTAACCTATGACCAATATCATATGCTCCTTTACAGATGTCCTCGGCCTCTGCTTACAGTTAAGAAGTTTCTGAAGCGCCCCTTGTTGCTTTGTTATGGCCTGGCCTTCAAACATGTCTTCAAGATTATCCAAGATTTGCTTCGCAGTCTCATAATCCTGATGTCCTGATGTTGAGCCTGTAGCACATTATTCATGCTAGCCATAACATAGCAGCGGGCCTGATCATTTGCATCTTTCCAGCGATCATATGCTTAGAATTGCTCATTAGTGGAATCTCCCGTAGGCTCGGGAGGACAAGGGGTTGTCAGGACAAATTTTAGCTTCTCAAAGGAGAGGACGTTATCCAGGTTCCATTTTCAATCATTATAATTCTCTCCGGTTAATAGGTTTTTGTCAAGTATCGAAGATAAACCATTTTTAGACATTTTTTATCTATAATATAGAATCATATACCAAACATAAGCAAACACATCATAATAATTTATTAAGATAACACAATTATGTAAAAATATATAAATGTGTTTATGTGTCAAAACCTTGAAAATATCACAACCTTACAACGATAATTCCCAACTCAGAATTCAACAAGCTCTGAGGGGAGTCATGCGAAATTCAATCAGGAACACGGATCCCCTCCTGATTAATATATGCCATCCAGGACCCGTATGATCTAGCATATATTAATAATCGTTTTTTTGGCCATTAATTTTATTAATAGAGCTCCTAGGGGAGGTTAATAATAAAATTAACGTGAGTGTATAACCATCGTTTTAATATTTTATCCCTGATTTATAATCACCACCTAGGGGTGTGCAACCATAAATCATGCTAAAATACCTTATCGTCTTAGAGATCTAATCTGATGCATGATAGAAATCCCTTCCTAGGGGTAGGGACCACCATGTTCTTCCTACAGACCAATGATGGAGGCCGTAAGTCCTCTCTAGAGAATAGAAATCAAAGATTACAAGAGAATAATTGAAACATATTATCGATTCTTCATCATTGAATTCTCAGGTTATATCTCTCATCATGTAATGTCCATCTTCAAGTCTTCAATTTTGTATGAATCGAATACTTCATATTTTCGGTCATATCCAAATTTAATGTCTCTCAGAATTGTCCTAAACATAAAATTAAAACTGCATTAAAAAATTGCACCTTTTTTAAAAAAATTTCCAGCTCTCTACCGGCAAGCCGATCTGGGTGATTGGCTTGCCGGTCATGACCTTTCAACCTACTGATCTTCAGATCGGCCTGTCGATGCACTACAGATCGGCTAGCCGAGTTGGAAGTTCTGCCTGCCGCCAGAGCCTCCTGATTTTTGCCCCGCTGTCAGCCTGCCGAACGTGCCGACCGAGTAGAAATCACCCATTCTAGAAAATATAATTATTTAATGCAATTCATCAATTTTATTTTCAACAATTCAAAAACATAAAATTACAGACTCAGGAAATACCTTAGAGCATTATCATCTATCTACTAGATCCATCTTCTCCAAATGATTATTTAATTACAAAAATTCTTACAAATTCAAAATTAAACAATAATTCCTAGACGGTGATGATAGTCCGCCATCTAATTACATGAAAAACTTAGATACATATTCTAACCTTTAAGGAACCGTAACCAATATAAATTAATTAATTAATAAATAATTAAATAACCATTTAATCAGCCATAATTAATTAATGAACATTCATCACATAATCTATGACAATATATAAAATATATAGAAACCTAGAGTGCCAGCTCTCTATAAAATTAAATTCAAGCATAGAAGAGATTAAGATCCCAAAATTTATACATATAGTATGATCACAAACTTGTAAATTTATGTAAAAACCATGGCTCTGATATCAATTGTTGAAAAATAGTACGCAATGGAATATTAAAAATTTTATATTAGAATATTTTCTAAAACACAAGTTTGACATGCTATATGCATATATTAACCAGATCTTACTAACCTTTGAATGCCGAAGAACTTTCGTAATCTGTAAAGAGAAGTAACGTTCTAGAAGAGCCTCAACCAACTGGTCTTCTTTGCTATTCTCTATCCACGATCGGAGTGAGTGTGGGCTCACACGTATAGCTTTTCCTCCAGGTGACTCTCCTTCCAACCAATTGAGAGAACCCAAAGCTAATGTTCGTGATTTGTGAACCAGAGCTCTCAAGGAGTTTTAGATTCTCACCAACAGAGTATCTCTCTTAATCTCTTAATTGATCTTAATAACTTATGTGACTTACTCCTCATTTATAGAAGTTGGGCCTACGGCCAATCCTTATCAGATTAGGTCTCAAAAATTTGAATCAGAATCAAATTCGGATCGATATTTGATAAAATCCGCGTGAAAACGTGTAATCTTATCCTTTGCACATCAGCAGGCCGAACTGCCCATTCGGTAGGCCAAACTTGTCCATCGATAGGCCGAACTGTCGAAAAATATCTTAGCTAATCTTTTATTTTCCACCCGAGTTTCTATAGAATAAAGTCTCAGTTTTAATTCAAATAACCTAATAGAAAAGTTATCTAATTAAAACAACTTTATCTAGATAATCTCTAGGAAAATAAATGAATTCCTAATAATTCTTCAAGTTTACCTTGATTTAATTTATTCAAAATTAAATTAACCGATAAACAGACAAGAATTATCCAATCCCAATAATTCAACAAGTTTATCTTGAATTAATTTTATCACAAAATTAATTTAAATGATAAATAGACATGAATTATTTGATTCTTCTGAATTTCAACCAATCTAATAAATCTGACATAAGTCACCAATTATTAAAAAAGTACGCTGTATCGTTACAGATTGTTGTGAGCTAGCAAAGGGGACCAAATAGACCTATATAGTTTAAGCTCCTGATAATTACGAAACCCAATATCCTAGATATACATTTGATAATTATCAACTCCAACGCTACTCCACTAAAAGCTTGGAGCTACACTCTCGAACTACATAGAATTACGAAGCCCGTATAGCTAAGTTTTCATGTCATATCATAGTGTATTGTATCCCCATAGGATTATCCATAATCGGCTTAAGGACAAGTTCTGTTTTACCTTTCGAATTATTTTTATCTTACGTTCCATTATCTCACCATCGGAAAACTTACCATCTAAAGACAGTATACCAATCGGTTACACCTATGTATCTAAATGGTCGGGCGCTCCAGTTTTTCAATTATAGGATAACGCATATAAGAGGATATCACTACTCTTGAAAAGGAGCTATGGATTCCATATCTATGAATAATAGGTCTACGCTACCAAGAGTCATGCCTCCAACGTACCGGCATGCATACCACTATTAAGATGTGGGTGGCACTCTTTCGTACGTCAAAAGACACAAGTCAAGACAACGGACCCACTATTCATCTCAGGATTAAGATACAATACAAATGATTGTCTAAAGTGAATTGATTTGCTGAGACAGAATTATTAACCCAAATCAATTCACTTTATGTCCCAATCCAACACATCATCACCTTATGACAATGTGCCAATGTTTCTATTCATGGAGTCCACCTCCGATGGTCAAGACAAACCATCTCCCAATAGGGGTATAGACAACATAACAATCTTTACATGAATAAAGTGCCCAACTTTATCCCTTCGATTGCGGATCTTATGAATTAGACCGTCACCTTAAGAATCGTGTCTTCTGCATAATCTATCCATCATATGCCCAATTCTTAAAGGATTAGACTGACAGTCTTAGACTATTGTTTACTTAACATACATTCAATAAATATAAACGTAAAGAGGACAAGATTTGATATATAAACAATAAATAATTCTTTATTGATAAAAATGTCTCAAAAAACTTATTACATTTTTACTGCTTAGGGCATACATGTCTAACACTAACACCGAGACTGAAACATAACTTAGGACTCCCCCTTGAGTCGAGAGTTGGTACGACACTTTTCTTCTTGTTTGGTTATTTAATTTACTAGTCTGTTAACTTAGATTGACATATTATGCATGATCATATATAATACGTGTACATCATACACATTTCTTTAAATGCATGTATACAATTTTCCCCAAAAAAACCCTTTATTCCATACTGTAGATAGAGTTTGAACTTACTTAGGAATGCTACAGCGCTAACAAACTTCTGGTTCCTCTACTAATCATCTAAGCGTCTTGTTTTGCCAATTGTATTGCCATTAGCTAACTTTTCACTATTGATTTATATGTTGATAAAATGTGTATGTTAATTATTGAGTCGGCTTATTACTCAGTTTAAAAACCCGATCACTATGGATTTTATTCCTCCTTTGGTTCATGTTGCCCTATCATTACTAATGAAATAGAAAAAAATCTTTCTAAAGGCTTTTTTCCTATTTTGGACGCTTTGAGGTCCATTCGGACTGCTTTGAGAAAAATGACTTTTTGCCCTCGATGGGCCTTTTTAAACTTTTTAGGCCCGATTGTGCTAATTCAGCACAAAATGTTGCTGATTGGCAAATGGACAAAGATTCAAGGCGTTGGTTTTCTTGTTTTGCAATAAAAACCAAATTTGGCAAAACTTTACAATTTTATCCCAAATATTGAAAATTTCAACGATTTTGCCCCTGGGACAAAAAATGATCATTTTATACTGTTAGCTTCAATTTTTTGCAAGGATTAAATTCTTCCAAAGCCTCTTACCCAAATTCCTTTTATTTTAAAACATTTTTGTTCTTTAACTTTTAATGAAATTTTTGTGATAAAAATTCGTAAAATTCATGTTTCATAAACTGCTACGAATTTTGACAAATCATATGTGATTTTTAATAGTTTTCTCGAGATCTACAACTTTTGTGTTTTAAATTTTTTGAAATTCCCAACATATAGGAGTTTTTTGCTATTTTTCAAATCTACCAAGTTTGTGTAAATCTTTTCAATCTAGTCCTTAGTTATTTTCACAAAAATTTATTCTTAAAAATTGTGCAGCTTATTGTTTTGAGAAGGTTCTAGGTCTTCTTAAGCAAACAATCATGTTTAAACATGCCAAAATTTCTTTTCCTTTGAAATCACTTAAACTTTGTAAATTTTGCTTAGTTTTTAAACCAAATAAAATTTCAAGCAGACAACCCCTAGTTTCTAACCATAACATGCCATAAAATTATTTAAACACACCATAGGCCAACTTAGATCATTACATGCCATACTTGAAAAAAAAAATCAAAACAAACAAAGAAAAATAACCATAAATTTAGAAATAGAAGGTTAGATTTTTTCCCAAAAAAATTGTTGAGCTGTACACCTCCAACAACCTTGATTATATTAACCTTCCTAGGAAGGAACCATGGCAAAAAAACCCTTATCAACATCCCCCTTCAATCCCAAAGAAAACCCCTAGAAAAACTTAGAAAAAATTTAGATTTTACCTTGAAAGTTTGCAAAGTCTTGAACTTGGTTCTTGGTCTTGAACTTTGCTTAAAAGATGTCTTTATGAAGAACTTAATTTGAGAAATTTTTCTTTGAGAGAGGGAAGGCTAGGCAGCTGTGTATGGGAGGAAGAAGTGAAAATTTTTTTCTCAAATTAAGCTTGTAAATAAGGTATTCAATCTTGGATTTTTATGGCAATATGGTGACTCAATATGATTAGTCACCATTTTAATCATAACTAGGGTTAGTTTTAGCATGAAAGGATTGGGCCACATCAAGGGATATGGTGGCTTAATCTCCACCCTTGAAGTGTCCCTTGATTGGTCCCATGACTTATATAGTGTAATTTTATACGGCATTGTATTTTTCTTATACTATTAGGGTAAAACCGGAGAAATTGTACTTAAATAGTCTTAAATATTCTAACACGCTCTTTGATTCACTTTTTTAGTCCCAACATAGTATTTTATATATCTTTGTTTTTTACTTAGACAGTGTACTTGCACTACATCATAAACCTTTAATACTGTTTTAGGTTATAGCATGCTTTTCTACTTTATTTGGCTCTTAAATCATATTAATTTACACCACAACATTATAATTAATTGCAATATAAATTTCATTTTAAGGATCTTATTCACAAATTTTCAAGCATTTAAGCTCATAAAATTTGTATTTTAACAATATCTAGAATTGCATAAAATTCACAGACAAATTTCCTATTAATATTGTTCATATATATGTTATCATAATTTACAAAAATATGATCTATAAGGATAAATTCATTAATTAAACCAAAATAAGTGCTGGATTTAATAATGAATTTTCTTTGAGCATTACAACTTGGTGCAATTCAAAGCATTTTTTCTAAAACATGAGTGGGGGCACTCGGAACAATACCTTGTATGGAGAAAGACTAGGGATGTACATAGAGCAGGCTTCTATGTGTGCGGCCATATGCTCTACGGGCTGTGGCATGGCTGCATGCTCTTCTAGTGCGCCGCTCCTACTCTCTGTATCATGGCACGGCCGTGGGGTATTTTCTCATGAAGGCGTGCTATATTTCAGCCAAAATTTCAGATTTTGGCCAAAAAGTTCCCAAATCTTCAAAATGTTCCCCTAGTTGATTTCCAGGACAAATAAATGAAATATTTTTTACTCCAAATTTTCACTTTTCATTTATTTTTTAGCTCATTACTTTTAAAGACTTGCAAAACACAAATCACCTATAAGACATAAATTAATCAAGAATAAAGTAAGGAAATATGAGAAAATTAATTAGAAAATTATATCAAATTAAGTCTTTATCAAGTAAATAAGAGAATATGGGATTAGATTTTTGTTAAGAGAAATTTACAAGAAATGCCGCCTATGTACACACTTTATTGACAATGTGTTACTTTTTTCGGCTGTTCAAAATTAACCCTTTTATGTTTATGTTATTTTTAATAAGATTTATCAAATGACATTTTATCCCTAATAGAAAATAAACCCTAATATTCTTTTCACTCTCACACTCAAGTCTCCCTCTCTTTCCTCACACTCTTTCCTCTCATGCAATCTCTCTCTTTTTCTCACTCCCTCTAAAACTCCCTCTCTCTTTCTACCAAACCTCCTATCGGGATTTTTGATCTACCCTCTCTCTCTCTCGCTTTCTCCCCTTCTAAACCTTAATCTCCTTTTCTCAATGCTCCCTCCCTCTGCTCCTTCTATCTCTATCTATGTCTCTAATGTCCCTGGTTTTGTCTATTTTTTCCAATGAAAGGAGATCCACCATGAGGAAAATGAAGTGGTCAACACCGATAATGGATCTCGATCGGAGTCGTCTACAAGACCTAGTAAACGGAGGATCTCCTCATTGCTGAGTTCCTAATCATAACACTATTCAAGATCATGATGCTAGTGACTTGATCCATGTTGTTCTTCGAAGTGGTGAGCCTTCATGAGCCAAATTATATATCCAACCCCAATGATGCTGAAATTTTTTTGAAGGTCTGTGTCACGCCCCGTAATCCGGTAGGTGACATGGTGGATTAATTAGATTAAATAAATTAAATTTTGTAAAAACTACCATTTTAAGTGTATTAAAGTTTAATTATAATAGAATGTGAAATTCTTAAAATTCCTTGCAACACTTAACAAACTTATGGAAGCAGGCAAACAAAAGGAAAATGTTAAATAAACAACCTCATTGGGTCCCACTGAACCCACTTTAGTGTGCACATATAGTAATAGCAATATTAAATACATAACCATAGTCCAAGGAAAAGTAAATGAATTAGAACATTACATGCCTTGTTTATAAATACCCTAAGAATAATATTCTAGCCCTACCGTTCTTCCTAGTTCTTCAGTCTTCCCTAAGCTGAACTCTACCTAGAGGAGGAGAAAGTTTTAAAACAAGAAAATGTGAGCGAAAGGCTCAGTAGGACTAAATCTTAAAAACATTTAGTTTAAACACATATATTTCATATTTAGACAAAAGCTACAACACGGAGCAAATAAATAAAACAGATAATAAATTAGAACTTATTAAATTTATTCACATCGATTAACCCTTTACTCATCCATAGACAGTCTCATTATTAGGTTACAGGCAAAGCCATATGAATCACCACCGAAGTGGCCCAGCTGGGTTTTGTGACCTGCCCCCAAGGTCGCACTTCCCATGTATGCCATTTTAATTTTAATTTTAATTTACCTTACAACAAATAAAAAAGTGACAAATCTAATTAAGAAAAAAACACTTCTCGAAAAAGAAAAAACTTTTAACCAGCCTTCCGTCTATAAAATCTCCATTCACAATGACTCTCTCAACCTTACCAATCCTCTGTGACCTTGGAGTCAAAAAAGAAGACGGAGATGTGGTTGTGAAGTATTGTTGGATACATGTGATGATAAAACTAGTTCTCTCAATCGAGAATTTTTTGCTTGTGTCTTCCATCTTAAATAGCTTCTTGCATTTGGATGAAGTGCTTGTTAGGATAAATGTCCAAAAAACATATGATGTTTTTAGAATGAACATATTTATAAATAAATAAAGTGAATTTATTCATTACTTATTATATTTGCATGCATGTATTGTTTGAATAATTTATAAACATCATTAAAATTCTATAATTATCCATGTGACCTTAAATATTGTATAAAAGCGTTATATACAGAAGGATAATATTTAAAGATGATAATTAAAATGATCAATAACATATAATTAATTATTCAATTTAAGTATAGAATCTTTAATTGATCGATATTTGTGTAGGACATTTCCATTAAGAATGGAACAATTTTATCCAAACCGTTAATATAGTGAATCATTAAATGGGTGCATTATACATAATGAGATTATATAGGATTAGGACACGATAAGATATGAACAACAAATAATTTTCTTTAAATATAGCAAGTTTTAATCTCATTGACTGATGGTCATATATAAGATGATCTTAATCTTTAGGTTAAAAAGCAAACTCTTCTTTATGGATTTATGTTTTTTTTTTATTTATTCGGTACGGAATTAAGAATCAAATATTATTCCTTGTATCTTGGAGGCATGATAAAGTAAGTAACTGGGAATATTAATATTACAACATAGACTCTATTCCTTCTCTAACGAGAAGTAGATAACTAATTCTCTTAAGTATTGATTTCAGGCTTAAAAAATAAAAGCGCTTGATTCATGATTAAGTTCATAAATTTATAATTCATTATAGAATCAATGGCACTTAAGGATAAATAAGTAATTAGAGAAGATAACGAATATCACCTAGTTCTAATTATGAACTATTTATTGAGAACCGTCTTATATTAAATGACTAGATCAAATAGACAACTCTAAGAATTGAGGAAATTAAATATCTATAATTTCAAGAGTACAATTCTAAGTATTTAGTGGAGTTACATTAGAATTAATAAAAGAGTAATATATCAATTAAAAAGTTTAATTAATATATTTGTTTTATTAGAGCTTAAAACTATGGTTCCATTAATCCCCCACTATCCTTGTAAACACTGTTTGGATAAGTAAAATTGGTTTAAATAATTAATTTAGAATTATAGAATTCTAAATTAAATATCACTCTAAATAAATTAATTATGAATTAATTTATATTTATTAGATAATAAGATTATTTAATAGATAAAATAAAATAATTAATTTTGAAAGACACATAGTGAGAGGGCCTTATTGTGTGTGGTGCTTATGCTATCAAGGGAAATTCCATTGTGCACATTAAAGCTTGTTTACAAATTTTTCATATTTAGTATTTTTAATTTTGAATAAATGTGATTTAATTCAATTATGGGAAGTTGAGTATGGAGACAAATGAGATTGGATAACAACCAGTATTCTCCCTTACACTGTTTGAAAGATGGCACCACATGCATAGGAAAAATCTCTATGTGTGACACCCATCACATTACCGGAAAGGAAAACTTATGTCTTATATTTTAATTAAATATTTGAATTAAAATAAGAAAATTTTCCAAAAATTAATTAACTCTCTTATTCTCTATAAGTAGCCCTCCTTTATTCATTAGAGACACACTTATGAGTCTTGGGGAGACTGAGGGTACTCAACCAAATTTTCCTCTCTAGTAGGCATGTAAGAGAGTTAGAGAGAGTGAAGAAGAGTTCTTTATCTTAAAGAACTCTTAAAGAAAATGTCCTTTGTAAGCTGCTTATTTACATTCATCTCAATAAAATTCCAGTAAGCAAAGTTTTGATATATATATATATATGTATGTATTAATTAATGCGTTAAATTAATATACTCTATAGCGTTTTATAAAAAATTTGAGAAAATTTTTATTATACATAATCCGCATCATAACCACATTTCGCTATATCTTGTGAAAAACGTTTTCTAAAATCAACAATTGGTAATAGAGCCATTGATAAAATATATTAATTCTTGCATTGATTATGAGATAGTCTTTTTTTAAATATATATATATATATATATATATATATATTCTCTATTATGTATGTATGTATGTGATGGAGAGTCACTTTGCATGAATATGTATGTTTAATTCTATTTATTCATGTGATGAATGATAAATGTATAGACAGTGTATTTGGTCGTTAATTATATGGTTCCAAGGATCTCCATGTTTATATTGTAATTTTAACATTAAAATTGATGTTCACCTGTAATTAAGGGTTATGAATTTTTGTGATTTATATTTCCACAAATTTATATCATTGTAATATCAAAGACGAAAGATTATTGAAGACTCGAAGTGCCACAAAGATCCAAAGAATTGGAATTAACAACCATGTGATGGTTGAAAGTTAACAGTATGAGAAGCCGTTAAAAAATGTAAAAAAAAAAAAAAGGAGTAGTACGCTCTAGGCCATAGCATCATAGTGCCAATCACTTGCGACCAGGCAAAAAAATCCAGCGCATCGCGATGCCAGAAATAGTCGTTGCAGCACCCTATGCTAAAGCCGTATTGTAGGCTTTCGGGCATATGTTTTGTTGTTTTCTTGATTTATTCTGATTTTGCCCTTTAAGATGAACGATGATGATCCAAGAAAAATTACAAAAAGACCCATGAAGATTATGAAGATTAAATAAATTAGGAATTTATTTTATTTTCATTATTTCAATTGGGTTGCAATTTATATATCTAAGGAAGCTTGTCAAATCCATCTCAATTGGCGAATTGAATACTTTATGTTTGTGTTGATAATCTATTGTATATCCATGCATTATCACATGTCATATCAGTTCTAATGTGTCTACTCATGTGTTTATAACATGCCATGCATACACGCTCATTTATTTATTATATTAAAATTGCTTTAATGATAAAGATGGAATATGTGTTGTAAATTAACTCAATGAGATTAAATTAATTAACGGTTGCAAATTTGATTTGCAATGAGTATTATTATATGAAATTGAATTTAAGAGTTAAATTTAAGAATTTCATATATTAGAAATATTAGATATCGTAAACCATGAGATGATTTACAAAATAAAATACATATTTGAAAAATATTGAATGGGAAAGGGCCATATGACAATATGACCCATTGGCCTCTACTATTACAATAACACTACAAGGTTCAAATGGCACCTTGAAACGTCATTCATTTTGTCCTTCCTACGGAGATTGTCTATTTAGATCGATACAAAGTTGTGTTTCCTTGCGATAGGAATCCAAGATGTACCTCTAATTTGACCTACCCTACGGCGACACTTTCAAGTTGTCTTAGAAATTTGAAACGGTGGGTTACACTTATAAAGATGTGATTAAATGTTAATTACATTTTTGATCAAAATAATAGTAGTTAATAAATATGAAGATATAAGGTATTTTGAATCATTTTAATTGAGAGAGTCTCTGTTTGATTTATGAATAATTGGCCCTACCTTATGGTAGCACTTTATTTATGGTAAATTAATATATTGTTGGCTAAAATTAGTAAACATTTTTATGTATTTTTCATGTGCATTAATGCATCATATTTACAATGCCTAAAACTTGTATATTTGTTATGATATTCATGCACAAAAATTGAATGTTTATTTATTTATCTTTCCAGCAATATGTCTAATCCTATTGTCAACCTACTCGCACTTGAACAACTTACTAGTGAGAACTATGCCCAATGGAGAAGAAACTTGAACCTTATGCTTGTATATTACGATTACAAATTCATCCTTTTGGAGGAGTGTCCTTCGGTCCCCACGGCAAATGCTAGAGTAGCAGATCGAGATGCCTAGACTCATTGACAGAAAGCCGATCGAAAAGTAAAGTGCTATCTCTAGGCCAATATGCCTAAAGTGCTTCGCAAGAAGCATAAAAATTTAGAGACTACTTATGAGATAATGCAGCCATTGGATGACATGTTTGGCCAACCAAACGAGAAGGTTCATCTTGATGTTGTGAAGTTGTTCATGAACAACAAGATGAAACTGGGCAGTCTTATAGCATTCTTGTGCTCAACATGATCAATCATTTTCTTAAGGCAAAACTTAATGGAACGACCATATATAAGGGAACATAGCTAGGAATGATCTTAGAGAGTCTAAGTCTTGCCTTTTTAGTTGTTCAAGACCAACTACGTCATGAACAACATCCACATGGGGCTCATTCAATTATTTAATGAGCTCCAGAAATATGAAACAGTTCAAGGTACAAAGAGTGGTGAAGCAAATGTTGCCGAACCTAGTTCTTCTAAAAGCAACAAGAGGAAAACAAGAATGTTAGGAAGCCCAAATCCAAGATGAACAAGAAGAAGCCTAAGAAGGCTGATAAGGGGAAAGAGACAAGCTCCGACACTAATGCCAAAAGAAAGTGTTTCCATTGTGATCAGCTAGGCCATTGGAAGAGAAACTACAAGAAGTATTTTGAGGAGCTGAAGAGAAAAAAAACGTTAGATGTGGTTTGCTTGTTTTGGAATCATGTGTTATAGAGAAAGAGTTCTCAACCTAGATAGTTGACATAGGAGCCACTAACCAGGTTTGTCTTCTTTGTAAAGTCTTAGTTCTTTACAAGAGCTTGCCAACGGGGAGTGCACGATGGACATGGATGATGAAGCTAGCATTTTGGCTAAAGCAGTGGGAGAAAGACTTTAGTTTAAGAATAAGTATTTAGTTTTGAACAATATTTATTTTGTTTCAGGATTTAGAGGAAATTTGATTTCTATTACTAGATAAAATGAATAATTATTTAAAATTCTTTTGATAATGAAATTTTTTCTATTTCAAAGAATGGTTTAAATATATAGTTTTGGAAAATAAATGAGGGTTTATATTATCTTAAACCTAGTCCTAAACTACTGCTTAACACTAAAATATTCAAAATAGCCAAACCTAAGAATAAAAGACAAAAGATTTCCCATAATTACAACACATATCTGTGGCAGCTTAGACTTAGAGATATTAACCTAAACAAGATTGAGAGACTAGTAAAGGATGGTCCTTTGAGGGAATTAAAAGTTAGTGAACTCCTAGTCTTAAGAGACCTTTCTTAGCTAAATGGACAAAAGCCAAAGAGCTTTGTGAGTTAGTATATACCAATGTATGTGGTCCTTTAAACGTCCAAGCAAGAGATGGATATGAATATTTCATCACATTTATTGACGATTATTCTAGATATGGTTATGATTACCTAATGCATAGGAAATTTGAGACTTTTAGAAAGTTCAAGGAATTCCAAGTGAAAGCTAAAGAACAATTAGGACAACAATTAAAAGTGCTTTGATGGATCAAGGTGGTGAGTATCTAGACACAAAGTTCATAGACCATTTGATGGAAAATAGAATAGTTTCATAGCTTACTACACTTGGAATGCCACAACAAAAAGGTGTTATTGAAAAGAGAAATCGAACACTACTTGATATAATGAGATCAATGTTGAGTTATTCTTCCCTACCCATATCCTTTTGGGGATATGCCTTAAGAACCGCAATTTATATTCCAAACTTAGTTCTATCTCCAAGTCTATATCTAAGACACCTCTAGGTTATACAAATGGCTGAAGACCTAGCTTGAGGCATCTCTGTATATACGGGTGTCCAATACATGTGCTAAAGGCTAAGACTAGGAATTTGGAACCTAGTTCAAAAGTTGGCATCTTTGTAGGATATCCTCAATTTACACGAGGAGTTTTGTTCTATAGTCCTCAAGATAAGAAGGTATTGGTATCGACAAATGCCACCTTTCTTGAACATGACTACATGAAGGATTTCAAACCAAAGAGCAAAATAGTTATAGAAGAGTTACTTGCCGAACAGATCAACCCACAACTGACAAGAGTTATCAATGAGCCAGCAAGAGTTTTCTAAGAGCAAACTGAAGAAGCCACAAATTCTAGTCAGACACCTACAATGCTTTGTTGTAGTGGGAGGGAAATTATATTACCTACTCATTACCGAGAAAAAGCACAACTAGTCACTATGAATGATGGTGAGGCAATCCATTAACTTATAAGTCAAAAATGGAAGATTCCAACAAAGAGAAATGTAGGAAGCCATGAAACTCGGGATGGAATCCATGTATTTTAACTCGATCTAGAAACTTATTGATCTTCTTGATGGGGTAAAACCTATTGGGTGCAAATATATCTACTAGAGTAAGTATAGAGTGGACAAAAAAGTAAAAAGTTTCAAGGAAAGGCTAGTAGCCAAGGATTGCACCAAAAAGGAGGGAATCGACTATAAAGTGACTTTCTCCCCGGTTGCTAAGCTAAAGTCCATTCGAATACTCTTATTTATTGCTGTGTATTTTTTCTATGATATTTGGTAGATGGATATCAAGATGACATTTTTGAATGGTTATCTTAAGGAAACACTTAAATGGTACAACTAGAGGGTTTCATAGCTAAAGGCCAAAAGCAGATAGTCTTCAAGCTGCAAAGGTTCATTTATGGACTTAAGCAGGCTTCTAGATCATGGAACATCAGGTTTGATGAGGCTATTAATTCTTATAGTTTTGAATAGAACCAGGATGAATCACGTGTCTATTGGATATGTATGCCCTAAGGAGTAAAAATGTAATATGTTTTTGGAGACATTTTCATCAATAAAGAATTTATTTAATATTTATATACCAAATCGTGTCCTCTTTATGTTCATAATTGCTAAATATATATTAAGTAAATAAAAGTCTAAGACTGTCGGTCTAAACCATATAAATTGGGCATATGATGGATAGATTGTGTGGAAGACATGATTCTAAAAGTGATAGTCTAAATCATAAAATCCATAATTGAGAGAATAAAGTTGGGTGCTTTGTTCATGCAAAGATTGTTATATTGTCTATATCCCAAACGGGAGATGGTTTATCTTGGCCATCGGAGATGGACTCTGTGAATAGAAACATAAGCACAATGTCATATATGACAATGTGTTGGATCTGGACATAAAGTGAATTGATTTAGATTAGTAATTCTATCTTGGGAAATCGATTCACTTTAGACAATTATTTGTGTTGTATCTTAATCTTGGGATGGATAGTGGGCCCATTGTCTTGACTTATGTCTTTTGATGTACCAAAGAGTGACATCCACATTTTAATAATGGTACACATACTGGTATGTTGGAGACATAACTCTTGAGAGCATAGACCTATTTTTCATAGATAGGGAATCCATAGCTCTTCTTTAGGAGTAGTCGTTATCCTGTAATTGAAAAACTAAAACGCTCAATCATTTGGATACATAAGTATAACCGAATGGTATACGGTCTTTGGATGGTAAGTTTTTCATTGGCGAGATAATAGAATGTAAGAGAAAAATCATCGAGAAGGTAAGATAGAACTTGTCCTTAAGCTGATTATGGATAACCCTGTGGGGATACGATACATTATGATATTTCATGGAGCTTAGCTATATGGGCTTCGTAATTCTATATAGTTCAAGAGTGTAGCTCTAAGCTTTTAGTGGAGTAGCGTTAAAGCTGATAATTATGAAATGTATATCTAGGATATTTGGTTTCATAATTATCGAGAGCTTGAACTATATAGGTCCATTTGATCCCCTTTGCTAGCTCACAAAAATCCTATAATGATATGGCGTGCTTTTCTAATAATTGGTGACTTGTGTCAAAATTATCAGATTGGTTGAAAATTTGATAGGATCAGATAATTCATGTGTGTTTATCAGTTGAATTAATTTTGTAAAAATTAATTCAAGATAAACTTGTTGAGTTATTGGATCAGATAATTCATGTATGTTCATCGATTGGATTAATTTTTGAATAAGTTAATTCAAGATAAACTTGTTGAATTATTAGGAATATTTATTATCCTAAAGATTATCTAGATATGACTGTTTTAATTAGATAACTTCTCTATTGGGTTATTTGAATTAAAACGGAGGCTCTATTCCAAGAATCTCGGGTGGGAAATAAAAATTCACAAGGATCGTTTATTGTGAGTTTGGCTTGCCGATCTTCTAGTTCAGCCTACCGATGGAGTAGGTTCGGCAGGCCGATTTACCAATTTGATAGGCCGACCGAGCGATAAACAGGTTACGTGTTTTCACTAGATTTTATCATATATTGATCCTGATTTGATTCTGATTCAAATTTTCAAGGCCTTATCTAGTAAAGATTAACTCCTGGGCCTAACCTCTATAAATAGAGAGTGAGTCTCATAAGTTAATAAGATCACTTGAGAAATCTAGACTGAGACTCTGTTGGTGAGACTCTACAACTCCCCAAAGAGCTATTGTTAACAAATCATGAAAAATAGCTTTGGGAATTTCTTAATTGGTTGGGAGGAGAGTCGCTTGGTGGAAGAGCTATACGAGTGTGCTAACACACACACTAGTCATGGATAGAGATCAGCAAAGAAGCCCAGTTGGTTGAGGGCCTTCTAGAATGCACATCTCTTCATAGACTATAGGAGCTTTTCGGCATAAACAAGGTTAGTAAGAGCTTGTTAATTTATGCATATAGCGTATCAAACTTGTGTTTTGAAAAATATTCTTGTATAAAAAATTTTTAAAATTCCACTACGTACTACTTTTCTAACAATTGGTATTAGAGAAATAGTTTTTACATAAATTTTTAAGTTTTTGATCATGCTATGCGTATAAATTATGTGATCTTAATCTCTCCAATGCTTGAATTTAATTTTTTAGAGAGTTAGTACTCTAGGTTTCTATATATTTTTTGTTACCATGGATTTCATGGTGAATGTTTATTAATTAATTATGGTTGATTATATTATTATTAAATTATTTATTAATTAATTTATTTATGTCAGTTATGGTTCCTTAGAGGTTAGAATGTATATTTAGGTTTTTCATGTCATTAGATGACAGACTATCATTTTCGTCTAAGAATTATTATTTAATTTAAAATTTGTAAGAATTTTGTAATTAAATAATCATTCGAAGAAGACGGGTCTAGAAAACGGATCTAGAAGATGGATGATAGTGTTCCTAGGTATTTCCTGAGTCTCTAATTTTAAGTTTTTGTACTGTTGAAAATAAAATTGATAAACTGCATTAAAACTTTATTTCTAAAAAAGGGTGATTTCTGCTTAGTTGGCATGCTAAACCCTCAGGTTTGGCAGGCTGATGGTCGCAAAATCAGCAGGCTGAACTTTCAGGTTCAGTAGGCTGTCAGTGGGGCAGAAAATTTGGTAGCTCTGGCGGTAGGTCAAACTTTCAGGTTCGGCAGGGTGAATAGTCTTGATTGGTAGGCCCACCTAAAAAGATCGACAGGCTGATGGATCATGACCAGCAAGCCGATCACAGATCAAAATGCCAGCAAAGAGATATTATTTTTCCAGAAAAGGTGCGTTTTTGATGTAATTTTGATTTTATTTTTGAGACAATTTTAAGAAATATTAAATTTGGATATGACAAAAAATATAGAGTTTTTGATCTATTCGAAATTGAAGACTTGAAGATGGACATTATATGAAGAAGGATACAACTTGAAGATTCAAGGATGAAGAATCAATAATATGTTTCGATTTATCTCTTATAATCTTTATTTTCTATTTTTTAGGATGGAACCATAATATTACGATTATTTATTATTTTGCTTGTGGCTTTGCATGATTGCTTTGCTTGTCTACATTATAATATGATTTACCATTTATATTGATAGCATGTCATATAGAATAGGGAGTGCCACTCTTTAAAATTGCTCATGCAAGTTTATAAAATAAAACCTTGATTTCAAAAGAATGAGTGGGAGAAGGTTTTCGAAGAGAGGACCTATGGCCTTCATCATTGGTCCATAGGAAGAACATGGTGGTTCCAACCCCTAGGAAGGGACTTCATCATGCACCAGGTTGGATCTCCGAGAGGATAAGGTATTTTAGCATGATTTATGTTTCACACCCCTAGGTGGTGATTATAAATCATGAATAAAATATTGAAACTATGGTTATACACTTATGTTAATTTTATTATTAACCTCCCTTAGGAGCTCTGTTAATAAAATTGATGGCCAAAGAAATGATTATTAATATATGCTGGATCATATGAGTCTTGGATGGCATATATTAATCAGGAGGGGATCCGTGTTCCTGATTGAATTTGGCAAAACTCCCCTAGGAGCTTGTTGAATTCTGAGTTGGGAATTCTCGTTTTAAGGTTGTGATATTTTCAAGGTTTTGACACATAAACACATTTCTATGTTTTACATGATTATGTTGTCATACTAAATTATTATGATATGTTTGCTTATGTTTGGTATATGATTCTTTATTGTAGATTAAAAATGTCTAAAAACGCTTTATCATTGATACTTGTCAAAAACCAATTAACCGGTGAGAACTATAATAATTGGAAACGAAACCTGAACATCATCCTGTCCTTTGAGAAACTAAAATTTGTGCTGACGACACCTTGTCCTCCCAAGCCTACAGGAGATTCCATCGATGATCAAATCCAAGCATATGATCGTTGGAAAGATGCCAATGATTAGACCCGCTGCTATGTTATGGCCAGCGTGAATAACATGTTGTAGGCTCAACATGAGGATTATGAGACTACTAAGTAGATCTTGGATAATTTGAAAGACATGGTTGGAGGCCAGGCCTTAACAAAACGACAAGGGGCACTTTGGAAACTTCTTAACTACAAACAGAGAACGAAGATATTTGTAAAGAAGCATATGATGTTGGTCATGTGTTATCTCGTTGAGGCTCAAACCAATGGAGCTGACATTGATGCTAGAACTCAGATGACTATGGTTTTTGAGACTCTATCTAAGGAGTTTATCCCATTTAAAGTTACATTTAATTTAAGCAATAGGCGAGATATGACCTTGACAGAATTGATGAAACGGTTGCAGGAGTTTGAATTGTTGATCAGGGAGTCTCTGCTAGTGGCGAGGCTAACTTGGCGACTGCTTCTGGTTCCAATCCCAATCCTGGGAATGGAAAGAAACAACGGGCTAAGAATGGAAAGTCTTCTATTCCTAAAAACAGCAAGAATAAGAACAAGAAGAAAAAGAACTGTCACGCCCCGGAGTACGGGAGGTGACGTGGCAGAATATTTAGATTAATTAAAAGAGAATTTAATTAAAAATCGAGAGTTTGAGAACCAAATTAAATAAAAATTAAGAAGATTTTCTACCACATTTTAAAAAAAGGATTTATAAATATTAAGCAGGTAATAAAAATTAAATAAAAACCGCGAATATGGGTTCCACAACCCACAACTTGTGCACACACATGGTTCTAACAATATCATAAATACAATTACAGTCCAAGTACAAATAAAGTTAAGTCTTACATGCCTTAATTAAATAATATAGAATATAAATAAACTCTCCTATTGCTCCTGAGTTCGGTCCAAAGAATCTTCTCCAAACCTAAATGGAAGACCACCTAGATGGGGGAAATTTAAAACAATAAAACGTGAGTGAAAGGCTCAGTAGGACTAAGTTTTATAAATAATTTAATTTGAAGAAACAGTTCATTGTTAGGAGTACTCAAAAGAAAACTTAAATAAGTAAATAAATAAATACACAATTTGAGTAGAGCCGTTTTGACACAGAACAATCTACTCGTACAATCAAAAACACCATTTTTCTTTTACCTAGGCAAACCATGATATCACCACCGCAGTGGCCCAACTGGGTTTCGGGACCTGCCCCCAAGGTCGATCGCTACACGACCCGATCTCTGATATGGCATCATGCCTTTGTGTTTATTATCATTATCATTCAAAACCCAATTACCGAGTGTTGTCAATTACGTTCATTATGAAATTCATTTCATAATCACGGTATATTAAAATATAACCGATAAAACCATTTTCAAAAAACCGTTGAAAACATTTTGATAGAAATTCTTTTCAAAGCCAAATCATTTCAAAACCAGGCTACCAAAGAAATAGGATAGAAGTCCTACCTCAATACTCGTGCCGGTGCCCCACACCGTAATCCCGGTCCGCTATACGTTAGCTCCACGGAACCACGAACGATCCTAGATACAAACTAAGTCGATCAATATCTAGTTTGAGACATTCTATGTTACTAAATCATTTCATGATGTCCTAGTGTGCCATTTGTACCTTTAAAATCATCCTATAAGGTTGGGATTTAAATCAGGGTTCAAAACAGTGAAAACGGGTAAAAATCACAAAATTTTTCATGCCTCGGTCGGCCTGCCGGACGTCCTGCTTCGGCCTGCCGAACTGCACAGTTCGGCCTGCCGGAAGCAAAGTTCGGTCGGCCGAACATTTCCCCAGATTCGGCCTGCCGGTCGGAAGAACACCGGCCTGCCGATCATCACTCCGGCCTACCGAACTGGGAAAATCCAGAAATCCCAGCCACGGGTTTCTCGATCCCCAAAATCCAAATCCGGATTCCAACCTGTTTTTCTCAAATCCCAGGCATGAAAAACAATCATAGTTGATAGAAAAACATTCTAAAACAAGTTTGGACTCATTTAAACAAGATTTAAACTCAAAATCCTCAAAAATCCAAAAATGAGAAAATGAGGGGAAAAATGAAAAATCTTGAATCCAATCCGTTTTTCTTCAATCTAAGCTTAGATTCTAGTTGTTCTAAGTTCATTTAACACAAATCCACGGTTTTCTAAGCTTAAACAAACCTAGATTTCAAAAATGCACAAAATTAAAAATTTTGTAAAAAGTTTAGAAATTCGA